>CM031860.1:34028356-34099786 GCA_018697195.1 Certhia americana
GGCCATGCCGCGCAGGGCGGAGAGGTACCTGCAGATCGCCCCGCACTCCCTGGCCATCGTCCTGGACGCCGCGGCCGGGGGGCGGCCGGGGGGCGACGGTGCCGGTGCCAGTGCCAGTGCGGGGCCGGCGGCGGAGCTGGGCCGCCACCGCATCGGCTACGAGATCTTCGCGGACTTCAAGCGGGAGAACATGCAGCACTTCTGGGACCGGCGGGCCACGGCGGCGGTGGCCGAGACCTTCTTCCTGGGCTGGATCGACGAGCAGGTGCTGCTGGTGCAGGGCAAGGAGGAGCACCTGGAGGTGCTGCGGCAGGGCTGGGCGCGCCGCTCCCTCAAGCCCCCCAGCGGTTTCCACATCAAGTGCCTGGGTAGGTGCCGCCGGGCCGGGGCCCGCGGAGCTGCCCCGGGACACCCGCCGCAGGTGCCCGCCGGGGTCAGGCTGCGGGGACGGGAAGGGGGACCCTCCCCGCCGCGGGGTTTAAGCTCCCAAAAGTGGGTGTGCGCGGAAGGGTGAGCCGGGATGGGAGCGGTGGCATTACGGGGATGCGCCTAAGCGGTGTTCTCCGGGAGAACTGCCGGCCGCCGCTGTACGGGCGGTTGGAGAGGTGCTTTCCCTCGTTCCCTTCAGCGGGAGAGAGTAAAAACATAAACTGGAAGAGTTGGAATATACCCCCCGGAGGATGAAATGCCCGCTGGCCTCCTACGGGCCGGCTCCGCCCGCAGCGTGCTCCCGGGGCTGCTTGGCTCGGGAGTTAGAAGTTCTGTTTAGTATTTCTAGGTGTGCTAAAACAATATTTTACTTTATATTCGGCTCTACGTGCTAGATCAAACTTGTATTCCAGCCTTGCTGTGAAGGTGTCTTTCACAGCGAGAAGCAGTAGTCGGAGATGAGTAACATGCGGTTTTTTGCCGTGCAAGGCAGGTGGCTTTTGGAGCTGTAAACGGCAAGTCAGTTATGCCGTGGTGGGCTGAAGTTTCAAGTTATGGTGTGATTCCCTAAGGGAAACCCATCAGTGTGCAGTGACCTAGGACAAAGCATACCTCATCCTGAATTTTCTCTAGGAAATGAAAAAATCCTAGCATGGAGTGCAAAAATGTATCAGAACTCATTTTGACATTAAAAAAAACCAAAAAACAAAAAAACAAACCAGCCAATGTGGCCAAAAAGCCAACCCAACTACCACCACCACCACCCACTGACCCCAAACCCTAAGATATAGAACTGTGGCTGTTTGGTGGGTATACTGGAGAATTGTGAAGAAAAACAGAGCAGAAGTTTTTCTTAGGATTTAAGGCAACTCAACATTCATGACAGCTTGAAATATGCATCTCCTCTTGTAGAGAGAAGAAGCTGTTTTATTGCTGGCTTAATTACTTGCCATGGCTGCTGCAGTGATGGTGAAGCAAACTGGCTTTTCCTCGTGTACAATTTATATAACCTATGTCCTATGCAGCAGGCACTGTGAACAGGTCACAAAGCTAGAGATGATCTCTCTGTGCTGGGAGTTTCAGACCCTTAAAACAGGATACTTCCGAGCATTTCTTTTTAAAAAAATTAGCTCAGTAAGGTTCCTGAAAAGAATAGAACTCGAGTATTCGAGGTTTACCAGTTTCCTGGTTTTAATCTGGCTTTTGAATGTTTTTAACTGCCTTTGTCCTTTTGAACAAGCAATGCAGACTCTTATAATTTCTATTTATTAGCAGTCTTGTCTCTTGCAGAGTTGTCAGACACTTGTCTGTCACTTTCTATTTCCCCATCAGACTTACTTGAATATTACCATTTTTTCCTGTGCTGAGAGGGAAGGTCAAGACAAGTTGCCCTGTTAAAAATGAACTGATGAACCTTTTTTCCTCCTAATAGCAAATTTTCCTTTGACTCTCAGATGACAAGACAGTGTTGCAGAGCAGGTGGTTAATCCTGTTCTGGTGATAGAAAAGTTTTGTGTGG
The DNA here is from genome assembly GCA_018697195.1 of Certhia americana. Lineage (NCBI taxonomy): Eukaryota > Metazoa > Chordata > Aves > Passeriformes > Certhiidae > Certhia > Certhia americana. The sequence goes on from CM031860.1 coordinate 34,030,305, forward strand.
TCCACCAGTATTTGGAGAAGGAAAGAAGTTGGGCAGTGGTTAGTGCTAGCTGCTCAGCCTAGCTCATCTGGGCTTTTTGGCTGCAATTGGATGGAGGGTGAAGAGCTTTTGAATTAGCCATGTCACCCGATGGAGTATCAGGGTCAGTGTTTGATTTTTGGGATGCTCCTGGACCTTGCTCATTGAGTGATATTCCTCAGCCTGCTGCCCAGGAGGGCTGTGGAAAAGTGCATTCTGACCTTGACTTTACTGAAGCCGCCCAAGGAATGTAAACAGGTCTTTGCGACCTATCTTAAAATATGGAAACAAAACTTTTGCTAGAAGTTCATGTTAATAAGTAAGCTCACTTGTGTGCAAATAATATGCATTCCTTTGGGGGGTTATCTTTGCTGCAAATTTACAAAAGACTGGAGCCAGAGTTTTTCATTTGGCTTTAAAAATAGCAAATACCTCTCAGCATATGATTAAAAGGCTATGAAAGAAGAGCAGGGCCCTTGCTTGGTGGAATCTTACTTGTTGTATAGTGCCTTAGCTGTGCTAAATATGATGGGAGGAGCTGACTGACCTTTATTTTTTCACTGTTTTTTTTTTTTTTTTTTTTTCCCACTTCCAGACTGATAATTCAGGTCTCGTATCTAAGTAAATTCAACTTGCACTTACTGTAAAGTTAAAGAATTGTCAAAATAATGGGCTTGGCCTGTGGGCATGAGCATCTGCTTAAATGCATGTAATTGTATTTTCAACATAATTAGGTACCTAATGTGTAAATAGCTGTGACTTATTGAGGAACTCTCTCACACTTTATTATCTACTTTGTTTCATTAAAGCAGTAAAAACAACACATAGACAAAAAGAAAATGTCTCAATGCTTTTCAGCTTTAAAAAATGTGGTTGATATCTTAGGCTGATAGGAAAACCTGTCTGCTGGGAGTTGCTGAATAGTGATATTTTACTCCTGTTAATAAATAACTGGTAGGGTCAAGGCGAAAAAGTGGCACAGTGTTTTTGATGAAGGTGACGTTGTTTTCTCTTGCTCTGGTCCAGCTGGTAGTCCCCATGCTGTGGTGGGAATAGGGGTTGCTGTGCCAGTCAGGGGAGGACTGACCAGCAGGTTTTTCTCTGCACCTCAGGGCAATTGGAATACCTGGACAATGCTGTGATAAGTTATTGGGTTGGTTCTTGTCTCATTTCTCAACTGGCTGTCTCTTTGCAGGCAGGTGAGGACAGATTTCTGCCTCACCTGTCCCTGGAGTCCAGCTGGGATGGAGCAGCTGGATGACCAACTGCCTGCCCCAGGGTGGTGTGGGGGGAGCATCCCAAGCTCCTGCTGCTGTCTAGCATGGGACAAGGGACAGAAAGGTCTCCTCAGCTGTGCAATCTCCATGCACAGATAGCAGAGAGCCTTGGACAGCCCTTCCCTTCGCCAATATTATAAGTGCTAACATAACCCAGGAATCACAACTGCAGCCTTTTCTTTCAAACCTCTGCTGATGTTGCTGGTGTTTGTTTTTCACTGTGGCCCAGAGCCTTGGCTCTGGTGGGTCATGGTTGCTGTGGAGATAATAACTGGAAGAAAAAGTAGCTGGTGAGGAGGAGGGAGAACTAAACCCCTGGTGTGTATAGCATGTTTACTGCTGCTGGAATTGTAAAATATAAACCAGGAGAGACTCACTGCTGAATAGCCTTCCCACCTTTAAGTCACCCTGGCTTGATAATGAAAAGTTCATAAAGTATAATCTGTATTTAACTGGGACTGGACAGTCCTATTGTGCTCAGTGCAGGTGTACCTGAGCCACAAAGTGAATGAATTAAAATCCACATGAGATTCCAGTGTCTGAAGATTTGAATTATGAAATTAAACCTTAGAATTAAATACAGCAGGAATATGAAGCACATGAGAAATTTGCTTATAGCACTGACATCTTAGGGCTGGAGGGTACAAGGGATGAAGTGATTCATGTGTGACTTTTTAACTTACTCCTCTGGCAGCTTTCTTAAACTAAGTGGTTACGCCATAAAAGCTTGCTCAGTGACCAGTTTTGCAGTGATCAAAGTTATTCAGCTATTAGGAAATTGTTGGGTGTATCGAGGTTTTTAAGTTGGCAGATGGGAAAGGGAAACTTTGGGAAACATAAGTAGTCTTTGAATAAACAGAATCCCCAAACCAGCACTTGCTTAATATGTTGATTTAGGGGGTCAAGGAAGCCTTTTGCAAATCTATAGGTCCAGTGATGAAATTCATTGTCTTCGGAAGCTCTCTTATAACTTTGCAAGACTTTTGCAACTTAAGTCTTTAATGAGCGTTAGTATCTTAATAAGACTTCTTTTTTGACACACCTTCTATTTGCACTCACTAATATTTGTCATCCTGGAAGCTGATTTTTTTTTTTTTAACCTTTCAGCTCTTCTAGGTGCTGTCAGTGTAGCAGGATGTTCCACCTCACTTTCATGTCTTCATCCCCTTTTGTGTTCCCAGATGAGACTTCCTTCTGTATCTCTTGCTCTTGATTTCTGTGTCACGGACAATGGACATCTTTGAGAGGTTTTCATAGGCTTCGCAGAAGGGCCATGCCCTTTTGTAAAGATTGCTTGAAAAGAAGTGACCAAACTTTATAATAACCCTTTGGCCATGCCCAGAGCAATTTCTCCAATTAGAAGCTGATGTTCAGATGGAGTTTTTAGGAAATGTATGTGCAATAATTAAACTAACTAGCAGGAGTTATAATTCAGCAAAGTCGGCAGGGCCGGGCTGTTGTGCATTGTTCCTGCTTGGCCAAGCGTAGGGGGGAAACTTTTTTTGCCACGCTGGGAGTTGGAGCTAAGTGCTCCCTTTCTTTTCTCTCCCTGCCATATCCTCTCATCCCACCAAAAAAATTAAATTAACACCCCACCAGTTTAGGTTTGGTAATTTTCACAGTAAGTTTTGCAGTCATTAGTGGATGATTATGGTGAAGCGTAGACTGTTGGACATTGAATGTTATTCATCTATAGATGTTTATAAATCACTAATTCCTTTTTTCCTCCCAATTATCTCCTTATTTAATGAAAATTTCTTTTCAGTGAGGAAGCATGAGGTAGTAATAAAACCTCTGATGACTACCACACACTCAGCTATACCTTTTGTATGCCTTTTGTATGTGGTATTACCTTTGTATGTTTATATACCTTTTGTATGTGGTATTACCATGGGAAATTCAGTGGATTTAAACTACAATTTTTTTTCTCCTTCTCTATTACTCCAACCTAGAGCCAGTTACAGATTCACTAATCACTTGTTATATCTCTGAGGTGGTTACTGCAGCCTGAAAAAAAAAGGGTAAACTGAAGCTTATGGTCAGGCTGAAGTGCTTGTGAATTTACTCCCAACTCTGAGTAAGGAATTTCACTGCTCACAAGTGTTGGGTTGGGCCTTTAATGTAATTTGTAAAAGCAACTTTCAGAGGCTGGGGAGACAGAGACAAGACCTAAATGAGTATGGACTGCATATAAAGTGCCTGATTTCTCAGTATGTGGTTTGTGCTTGTGTTGTGGGAGTGAAGTCTTAGAGTCAGAATTGTTTTCTGCTCTGTAAAGAAAACTGTGGATGGCCTGAAAGGCAAGAGCTAGTCATCAAAAATGTATTGTGAAAATAAAAAAACCTCAAGGGAAGGAAAGATATGGCCTATATAATTTCATTTTTTCACTCAAAGCAGCTTCTCTTGAACAAGCAAAGTCAAATACACAGATGTCTGGTATTCATTGTGCAACTCAAGGGAAGGATTTATAAGGTTAATATCCAGCTAGTACTGTCTCCCCACCTCCTTCCTCCCCACAAAGAGCACCATTGTATAGGAAAGCATCTTTTCCGGTGGCAAATAAGTCATCCAGCCTTGCAAGTTAAGTGCATGCTCTGTGTGAAAAGCAATGCTGTAAGGGAGCCGTGCTGGCTGAGACAGCCCATGGCCAAGGGGCTTTGACAAAGCAAGAGATCTCTCACTCTCTCCATCTCTTTGTGCATGAGGGTCTGGTCTTTAATTAAATGCTCCTCGTTCCCTTCCTCAAAGGGCCCTTGTCTTTGCCAGGAGCAGCACAGTGGGTGTGCACTGAATGAAGCCCTTGTCAGGTGTTATTCCCAGCACTTAAATGGGCTCCTGGGCTGCCAGCATCATGTGCCACCAGACCAGTCACTAAGTCACCTTTCCATCTGTCCACTTTCTTTTTTGCATAGTCATTTTTGTATTTAAGAAGACTGAGATGAATGAGGTGTCCAGGGGCCATGCAATGGATAACCATAGATCTGCTAGTCACAGGCACTGCCATCCTGCCCACTCATTTTTGCCATTTTGTGGCATGAAAACCCAGTTGTGTTACCCCTTTTGTCCGTCTTTGTAATTTGCTTATAAGAGGCATAATGTTGTTAAGTACTTTACTTATCAAACTGTAATTATTTTAGTTGACAAAGTACAGACCTTCTATGCATGTTGCCACAATTTTAAATTTTGCTTTAAATGAGTTTTGATTCATAGAATGTCTTGGGATGGAAGGGACCTTAACAATAATCTCGTTCCAACCCCTGTGCCATGGCCAGGGAACCTTCCACTAGACCAGGTTGCTCAGAGCTCCATCCAACCTGGTGTTAAGCACATCCAGGTATGGGACACCCACAGCTTCTTTTGACAACTTGTTCCAGCACCTCAGCACCCTCACAATAAAAAATTTTGCTCTATTATCTATGCTAAACCTACTCACTTTCAGTTTAAGACCATTTCCCTTGTCCTATCACTACATGCCCTAGCGGAAAATCTCTTTTCCATCTCTCTTGCAGGCCTTCTTTAGGTGCTGAAAGGTACTAGAAGGGCTCCCCAGAGTCTCCTCAGTCTGTGTTTCATCCCCCAAGCCTGAAGAAATGTGCATTTAGAACACAGAGAAAGGTGCTAGGGAGGGTCAGCTTCCTAGCTTCCTGAAAACACTTCTGTCTCTGGGCTTGACTGACAGCTTTTTGATTCAGCTCTTTTGTAAAGGCAATGATAACAAAGTTGGTGATCTCTCCCAGCAATTCTGGTGCTGTTTTCTCAGGCTATGATTTTGGATGGTAATTCCTCCTCCTTTCTGCAGGCCAGGAGAATCACAGCTTGTCCCCCAACAGGATGTGCCAAAGCATTACCACACTCTTGTCTGCATTTTAGACACTCTTTTGGAGAGTGTAACAGAAAAGGTGCAACCCAGGTGGATTGGGCGTCCTCCAAAACTTCTGGCATCAAAAGCTGCCTCCCAAGAGGAATCACTCCTTCCCTTGGCTATGGCAAACATGATAGGCAGGCTTCTCTTTTCTTTTAGTAGTCAAGGAAAGCCTGAAGTGTTCAGAGAAAATAAAACTGCAACCAGATGGTGGTTTCCTCTGCAGAAATTGAGGCTGTGAAGTGTGAGGATGGAAGGAACTTCTTAATAGTTTTCTGCAATAACAGAAATTTAACATGTTCTGAAAATTCAAGCTGTCCCCAAACCTTTTCTTCTTTGTTTTAAATACAAAAACATAAATGTTTTGATTATTTTCTAATGATGTTGACTGCTGGGAATGTTATTGCAGTCTCTGGTTTCTGATATTGAAACTGCTCCCTGGGTGGGCCAGATTTGGAAAGATTTTTAAGGGTATTACATTCTTGGAATAAAATCCCTTCATCTAATATGTAAACATGCTTTCTTCTGTCCTCTGCACTTGATCCCTCTATTTATGACCTGGGATTTCACCTGAGACCTGTGATGAGAAATATCTGAATGTAAAGAATGTACAAACACATATATTTTGATGTAACAAAGTGTTTTCATGTTGATATTTGAACAGGTCTTCATGCCTCCTTTTTAAATTAGGGTCTTGTTCTGAGCCACCATAGCAATTGAGCACACTGTCAAAGGTCAATAACTACCCAGGGAATCTGAATTTGGGTTATTCTAGTTGCATTTTTTTTTGTGTGTAACTGAAGAGCAGTGGTATAATATTACCATCAGCACTTATTAAGCTGTATTTGGTTTTCTTATGAAAGCAAGTTACTATTCTATACACTAAATTAATGCACAGGTTAATGACTTCTGTAGCTTTATTTTCTGGAGTTGGATATTGTTGTAATCCATAATATGAGACTTTGTTGTTGTTCTTGCACACAGGATGCAAGAGGACAGGATGGGGTAGCAGAGTTGGAGTAAAACACAGCAACCTTTTTTCTTAACCTTGAATTCTACCATCAGACAATTAATACAGAGACATGCAGGTGTATCAAAGATTGCTCTTTTAGAAGTGCAAACCAGTTCACTTAAGCTCTGGGAAACAACTCCAAATTTGGTTCTTTACAGAATCTGTATGCTGTGAGTATGTAAAATGCTTCTACCCAAAGAGCTTGGTTTGAGTATATTCCAGAAGCTTTAGCTTTAAAGCAATATGTCGTAACTGTTAGTGCTTTAGAGGGTATATGTGCTGGCTCATGTGTGTCTTTAGAGGAGGATGAGAATGCTGAAGGACCATTGCTGGCCACAGTATGGGGAATCCTACTGAGAGAACAGAATGGGCTCTTGGATAGTGACCCAATGGCTTTCACAATTACATGGCCTAAATCACAGTGGCCTGTAGGACTGGGCTGGCCACAGGGCAGGCTGATTCCTCCTTCTGGTGCCAGCAGAAGGGGAATAAAGGTATGTGCTGGGGCTGGTCTGCGGCTGAGCAAGTGTCTCAGTTCCTGCACTGGTAGCAGGGCAGTTGTGTTGCTGTGTCCATCCTCATCAGTAACTGCAGCTCCAGTAACTCCTGCTTATCTGCTACCTTGTAGTTGCATGTGCTGCAATTGTCATCTCTCACTGGATGTTCAGAGGCTCCTGCAAAGGAGTGAAACTGCAAGGACTGTGTTTTCACTGGAGCTGTAAAACTTGCAATGTGTTATTAGCATTGGAACAAGCTGGGTGCTGTCAGTGTATTTGAGATTTGGCAGCAGAGTCTCAGGTATTATTGAGGGGCTATAAAATGAGTATTCCTGTTTTAAAAATGGAAAGTTTTTCAGGTTTTTTTTTGTTCTTTAAAAATCCTCTATCACAAGTCTAGCAAAACTTTTAGCTAAAGAAGAAAAATTAATATTCACTATTTCAGATTATAGTTGTGTTTTCCACTTTGCTCATAATATCCATGGATATCTTTCTATATTCAAAAAATATGGAAGAACTAGATTTCTGGATGCAGCAGCCTTTCTCCAGGTCATTGGGAGAAAGGCTTAATGGCCTAATAAATACATCATGTCTACTTACCTTGTGTTAACAGTATTCTTGGGTGCATGAGGTTACAGAGTCCTGCTACTGTGCCATAGCACTGCATACAGTTTATTATTTATGTCCCTTTACAAAGAGATCAACTTGACATAAATAAAGTTTACCATTGCCTGTTAATTTATTGTGTTTGAATTCTAAAGAAGTAACTGAAGTCCTGTAAGCGCCATGTGGTGGTGCAGTGAGCTTCTGTATGTTTGGTGGGGCTTTTTTGTAGTTTTGGGGATGAGGGTTGATTTTTTTTGGAGGGTTGGGCTTTTGTTCCTATTTTTTAATTGCTTTTCTTTCTGGGGAGGTGTTCTACTCAAAAGATTCACGATGTGGTTTTTGGGTACCAGTAGTCCTTAGCCTGCCCTTAAGGCTTCCAGCCACTCTTCAGCGTGTGTGGAACTCAACTATGCCCTTGACTCCCACTCTGGCAGACCAGCATTAAATGTTTGCTCTCCTGCTTGTGCATATTGCAGGGCTAGTGCCCAAACAAGTTCCCTTTTCACTGACAGATGAAATAACAATAGCTGGCATTAAGAGAAAGCCAAGTGTTTTCTTTGGGTTTCCCTGAAGGGCCTCCTTTGTCCCCACCGTCTCTGCTCAGGGAAACCTGTACACATTGCTAAATCTGAGGGTGCTGTTGAGATGCACTGGCTTGTGAAGTCAGGAGTAGGTCAGCACCTGTGTGAAGATTTCCATCCACTTGGTAGGTTTGCTGCTCCTGTTAAGGCTTTGCAAGTAGTCCCTGTCCAGCGGGGTGGCCCAGGCTGGTGGGGGCAATCTTGAGAGTGCAAAGCAGAGGCTGAAACATTCACAGCACCAGGAAGGAGATTAGAGGAAGGGGGTCCTGGTGGACATGGACTGCCCTTACTGAGTGTTTAGATGGCTCAAAGGAGGGGAAAATTACAGACAGATGGATGAACCTGAACAGGTATTTACAGGGCCACCTGAGTGGCCCTGGTCCTGCTGTGGAAGCCAGCAACTCACCTGTGTTGTAGGGATGTTCTAATTAGTCACATGCTCACAAGGTGGTTTAACCAGTTGAAAACCAGGTTTTCAAGATCTATTTTAAAGCAAATACAGTATCTAACAGAGTAGTAATTATTAGTAGTCATTATTAGAGGAGTTATTGAAAATAAATAAAAGGGGAGGGGAATTTTCTCCCTGGTTTAATCATAGAACAAAGAATTTAAAGGGGGCACATTCACCCAGTCTCTGAAGTGAGGAGGGGAAAAGCTTTGAGGACACTAAACTTTGCTGCCATCATTGCTGGTTTATCACAATTATACTATTGGATAAAAAGTTCTATCTCATTGGTGTTACTGATTGAAAAATCCTAGGCAGCTTGAGGGAAAAATTATAGTTTTATGAAAAGTTGCAGAGAAAAGAGTCACAAAGGGCTAAACAATGGATAAAAACAGGGAGAAGAAAAATAACTTCAAATCTCTGCAATCTTAGATGTTCTAGAAAAAAGTTTGCTTTTCAAACAGTTATCTTCAGATCAGATGTCAGCGTTGTAGGGAATACTCCTTTATGAATATGAAAGTCTGGAAAGAGAAGGGAAGCCAACCAGCCTTTTAGTGAAATGAGCAGATAATCTTGGACATAGTGCTTCATGTGGTCAGGAGGCAAGGTTGATAGGTGTCAGGTCTGCTCTTTTTTTATGAAAAGTGGAGACTTAAATTGTACTTAATACATTTTCTTAGGAGGTCTAGCTACATGATATTTTCATCTTTAAGGAGACTGGGACATGTCTGCAGCTTGGGGATGGAAGAACATAGGGCTCATAGGGCCATGAAGCTTTGCAGGGTTTCTCAAAGAAATTTTGTGTGCTTAAGTGTTCCCTGCTGGAAGCTTAGGGCAGTTTTCAGCTGGGCTTGCTTCATATAGGCATATGTGTGTATGTAGTGCTTTAAATGCTGTATGAACAGAGGTTTTCCATTACTTTGAGTGGTCTTGATTCAACAAGGTACAGATACCCACACGTGCCTATAGTAAGTTAAGTCTGAGTCTGGTCAGAGGATTCACATTTTGGAATATAAGCATGTCATATATTCTTGCATTTGCCTGACTGTTGTTAAGATATTTGCCAGAGGAATCTCTTCCTGGTTAGTCCCAGAGTGGGTCACCTGTGTCTAAACCAGTATCCCTTTGAGAATTAAGCTTGGGAATCCAAGACTAGTAATCTTTGTATTTTTATTTTGATGTATACAGTACACTGAGAAATAAATAGCAGAAGAACTTACCCAGCTTTTGTAGGTGACTTCAGGAAAATATGAAGAGGAAGTATTAATTAATACTTCAATAAAATATGAAGAGGAAGACTTAATTAATACTCTGTCAATGAAGTCATTAAAAAGTAGGCAATTTGACCTACAATCATTTTGATTTCTTTCCTTGGGTAGGAATTAGTGGCTATCGTCTTGTCATTTTTTATTTAAGGTAGTAACTTGTAGTCTTTACCTTATGGATTTCTTATTAATTCAAGGTCTTAAGTTTTGTTTCCAATGTATTCTTTTATTGTTAGTTTGTCTTTGCTAGAGGTGTACAGATAGAGCTCGTCAGTGAAGCTGATGCCAAATAGCTGTTGGAAGGTCTGTAGGGACTTGCTTCTTGGCTGCCTTTCAAGTGCAGTATGGCTGTAAAATGTTTTAGTGTCAGAATCACTACATCTATCATTGTTCTGCTTTTCTCTGTCAATAACTAGTCTCATTCAGTGACATATTTGTTTTTAAAGAGGGAAAGCAGATTCATCTGTGTACCAGCACATGAGTCTTTTCAAGTTTTCTGCTCAGATAATCATTTGGCTTCAGGTTTCAGTGGTTACTTAAATTAATCCCAGTGATGTCTTTCCAGTCTCTTCAATGTTTGTGTTGAGAGCAAGGCTGAAATGTATCCTGCCTGTTGAGAACCACTAGACACCAATCATCTGGTGATCTGGAAGAAAAGTGAGCTACAGTCTTCAGTGCTGATTTTTGTGATGAGTAGCTGGGGTAAAAAGAAAATAATTTTGACAAAACTTTCCCCACTATTTAAGACAATATTTAACAACTGGGATGTGTTATTTCAGTTTTTCCTTTCTTTTTTGTGCTGGGAGCACTTCTGCTTGTTGGCTTGCACACCCATTTGGGTCATTTATGCTGCCTCCTGTCCTGGTGAGTAAAAATCCACTAGTGTGATGATCTTCATCTTTCTTTAGTTTCCAGATTGCTGAAAATGCAAGTGAAAAGAAAGTAAATGTAAGCGATGCTTTTCACTTTTATCTTTTTGTGGACCATTTGGAAAAGAGTACATGTCACTTAGGGACCTGCAGACCCCAAGCTGAAAACTCCTGACCTCACCAACCCCAGCATTTTACACCTGGATGTGCAGGTACCTACACAGCTGAAGCTTGCGCTCCCCTACCAGTATGCTGCAGACTCACCAAACTTTCCCTTCAAATAATTCACAATTTATCATCTATAACAGCTACCCTGAGCCTCAGTGTTTGCTCTGCACTTTTTCCTCATTGTCTTTTCTTCAAGGACACCTGTGGTGGTAACTCTTGGAGCAGCAGGGATGACTTGGGAATTTGACGACTGCAGGCTGGAAGGCTTGGTCAAAGCATTGTTCCTTGCCTTGTCTTTGAGACCACAAGTCTTTTGGGGCAGAGAAATTGGTGGTTCTGTCACATTGATGTGCTGGGCACTGCAGTGCTGAGCTGAGGCTAAAGTTCTTAGGGTGCTCTCACAGTGCAAAACCTTATATAATAGTACACACATGAGGTTACTCATGAATGAGAGGTAATCTGTAGATAGGCAGCCAGGCAAAGAATTCTTGCTCAAAACCTGCCTGGATTTGCTTTACCTGTTTTCTCACCACTTGGGCAATAGTAATTACTTTTTGTGGCAGTCCTCAGCCTGCTCCATGAATGAGTTGCATGCATAAGGCTTTAGTAGAGCTATGGTGAGTTTGCAGTCGCAGATACTAGATATGTGTTTGGCTTGAATCTGGAGCCATGAATGTGTAATAGTTCATAAGTGGCTATCCTTGCTTTATTTGCTCTGCTTATTAACTAAGAAAATGAGAACAGGGCCCAATGGATCAATTAGGTGTAAGAGGAGACATGTCATACTGTCCCAGTCTGTGGTCTTGTAGTCTTGGTATATGACATATAAACACTACCTGTGATTGCACAGAAGGGAGCTGGAGCCTCTCATGGTTTATATGGTGTTTCTTTTAATAAACTGCAAGATAGTGATTCTTGTGTGACATCACCTACAGATTTTAGTACTGTATATGGCTTCTTGAAGGCTTGTTCTCTCCTAATTGTGGTAAGAAAAGGTGAAATTTGCCCCTCAAGTGTCTCTGCATCTTCTACTGAAGCATGTTTGTCAGTGCAGTCCTTTTAAGCTTTGTCAATAGGGTCTCTCCTCTCTGTGGCAATGCCCAGAAGTACACCTGTGGAAGTGACCTACTCTTGTCCTGGAAAAGCAGAGGTGGAAAGAGAAGTGGTATCTTGTGGGGTATCTTTCTTTTCCCTTCCTGAAACCACAGGTCTCAGTGCTTCTGCAAGATGACTAAGGTTTCTTTCAGCCTTGGGCTCCTTGATTTTTCCTGCGTGTGTTTCAGCTGAACATAAATATATCTGAGTTAGTTTTGAAGTTGCCAGTTCAGGTGTGGTTTGCATTCTTCAACTCCAGCAATAATTATGGTTTTCAGCAGTGTCTAACTCCACTTGCTGCTCAGGGAGCCAGTGATGAGCTGCTGCAGTAAGAGACTTGAGTTCCTAGATTAAAGCCAGCTCAGGCTTATCCAGACTGCAGTGCTGGGATACGGTAACTCTCCTTTACAAACTGAGCTATTGCAGTGAATTCCTCAGGGCTTTTTGCTTCCTGCCTTTTGAATTTCTTTTTCTGTGAACTTAGCTAGTGTGGCTTTTACCTTTATTCATGACTGACCTTTTCTCAATGCTATCTCTCTGCTTAAAAGCTCATGCCAGCATGTAAGCTCTTGTCATCTTCTCCAGCAATGGCTTTGTGCCAAGATCACACCAGTCTAATAAAGTGCCCCGAACAGCCTGTCCCTTCTCAGTCTACCTGCCTCAGTGCTTGCAGCATCCTCGTTCTTCTGCTGGCTCTGCTCTACCTGCTTCTACAAAATCCACCTTCTTCAGAGACCTCTTGTCTCTCTTGATGGCTCCAGAAATTTCACTTGCTGCATTTGGTGCTAGCTGGGGCTGAGCCTTCAAAAGTTGGCTCTTGGAATGGATATGGTGATACTATGCTTTGAAGTCAGACCATGTGTTTTGTAAAGCGCATGTTTTTGATCCTTAAAAACAGAAGAAGGTTAAGGCAAGGCATGATGCCAAACAGTGTGGGAAAAATGGGGTTGAGAATCCAACTGCTGGGACCTGCTGGAGTAGATGTGGGAAGTACTTCAGTTGATGTGTGCCAGTGCCTTTTTTATTTCTGTTTATACTTCATTGAGGAGGGCACAGGTCCATTTCCAGATGTTTGACTGACGCCTAGAGAGGCTGACCTGGAACAGAGACTAGACAGTGCTAAAGGTATAAAATAGGTATTTATTAAAAGGCCTTAAAAGGATACACCTTGGTCAGTACAAGAGCCTGGCCAGGGCTACACCCAGGATGGATCCAAGATGGATCCCAGTCATGAGTTTTTACACTTTTGTAAGTTTTGGTTCATCTACATATTGGGGTCAATTTTCCAATTTCAGCTCCAGGTCATAAAGTCTCAAGCCCCTGTCTTGCCCCCTTCACTCTGCTGCTGTTTATGCTTTTTGGGTAAGGGCTGTCCTTGATTCTCAAGCTGGGAAGGGATTGTTTTGTCTAACTGCCCTGTGAAGAGAATTTACTAACACCTAATATGAAGTTTCAGAGTTACATGCCAGGCAGCAGAGAATCTGAAAAACATAAAAGCTAAAACCCAAGGCATCATGACTGCAGTACTGTAGCCCTCCTTATACTTAGCAGGAACTGAACTTCCCTTTGTACTGCACTGTCACAGTGATTTGAGCTGGTGTGGGTGAGCACCAAGGAGGTCACACAGTCTTTGCTCTGACACAGGTGCCCACAATGAGCTGTCTCAAAGGCAAAAACCAAACCTGGAGTGAGGAGAGGGGAAAAGAGAGTTCAGGATAAATTACGTGGGACTGTTGCCTTATCTTCTCTGCATTACAGTTTTCAAATAAATATGTGTGGAATCATAAGGTAACTTTTGTAGGAAGAGACTTTCATGGGTCTCTGGTCTGACCTCCTGCTTACAGCCATGACACTGGGTAAATTGTTCCATCATCTAACCTTTAATGCCCTGTTGAAGACAGCAGCTCTGGTGGATCTTGTGGATGATTTCCCCAATTCCCACATGCTTTCCTGTGACCAGGTCCTTTTGGAATCTTGGCTCCTGCCTAACAGGTTGTCCTGGTCTTTCTGCCTCCAGCTGCTCCGTGTAATGGGGGACCTGGGAGCACCCAGTGCCGTCTGTCTGTCTCTTCCACCCACGCTATTTGGACACTGGCTTTCTTGAGGCAAGTGGGATACCTTTTTGAATGCACAGTTCTGAACAAGATTAGGCAGCTGTTGCCTTTAGTTGAAATATATTTGTCTAAAATTTGTCTGTAACTCCTTCCCCAGCCTACCTCAGATATATTTCTGTGTTTTGACAGATCCTTAAGGTGATTGACAGACCTATAGTTGCCAACAGCTTTTTATAGGAGCTTTTCTTACCATGCTTGTCTTGGGAAAGACTTTATAATTTTGAAGTACTTAATCCATGGTTTAAACTTTTTTTTAAAGTCCCAGCAATAGCTGCTTTAGCTAATCTTGATAGATCTTTTGAGATGTCCAGTAACCCTGCCCTTTCTTTAATTTTAAGTGCTGAGAAGTTAGGTTGTAATGACTTAGTGACTGGAAGTTATGGGAAAACAAATCATCAAGTGAGGATTTTTCTTTCTCTCTTTTTTTTTGCTCTCACTACCTCATTTTTCCACTTATTTTGTGACATTTCTGTCTGCAGTTGACCTGCTCGTTGTGCAACCAGAGTCTTTTTACTCAGCTCATTGAATCATTTTTTTCATCAGAATTTAGACTCTCAAACTACTCTTAGATAAAATTTCCTTCTTATCTTCTTACTTTATTCTTCCTTCAGCTGTGGCAGAAAGCACTTAATGGAGGCTACAGCCTTGAAGTTGGTCTCAGAATAGAGGGGAGGAGGAGACATTGATCATTCATACTTTTTTTTAGTGTTTCTGCAGTCCGACAGATACCCTTTGGGATGTGAAAACGTGTGGTTCATTGACTTGCAAAGAATTTATTGTCTGAATAAATGACTTAAAAAAAAAAAGGAAGATACCCTAGGTATGTATTTTTGCATGGTAATGTCAGAAAGCCCACAGAAAACATATAAAGTTTGTGAGCATTTTGGCTCATCTGCTATAATTTCTAACACAACAGGTCTATTAATTTGCTTCTGGTGAGATTGGCTGTGTTCAGCATGCTTGGTCAGTAGATTTGGGCATCTGCACCACAGCAGATCTGAAAAGGGTCTTGCTAAAGGAAGTAGCAAAAGAGATGGATGACCCTTGTGCTTTTAGAAGATGTTACTTAAACCTTGGTGGATTATTGGGAGAGGCAAGCTTGGACCTTCCCATCCCATCTTACACGAAGATGTTATTTCCATCAGTGGGAATTTCCTACTGATAGTAGAAGGCATTTTCAGTTAAATGAGAAATAGAGATGGCTCAAGCTAAGAGGAACACAGGAGAAAAAGAATATATGAAATGTAGACTTTGCACTTTGGTTCTTTCTTTAATATCCATTTCCACTCTTTTCTATTATCTTTTGCACAAACTGTAGCTTTCTTTGTGGTGCTGTAAGTGGCTGTTTTCAGTGAATTGTAGAAGGGGCGATAGAATAAAATAAATCAATTCTCTGCTCGTGTGTCCTAGTTTCATTTAAACAATTGAGAAGTTTATATGTGCAAGCAGAGTTTGCTGCCAACTGAGCAAGATTATGTACCTTTTCTGATGGTATAGCTCATACAAAATACATTGCCCAGAGCATTGCTAGAAATGTGATATAGTGGCATTTGCAAGCCCAGGCAAATATATACAAGATTTTCTACATTTCTAAATGTAGAATCCAGAGCTGCCTGTCTGACTAATACATTGGTAAGGGCATGCCTGACTTTATTAGATAGGAGTCTGTGTTTTGGCTTTATGAGATGGCACTTTTTTTTTTTTTTTTTTTCCCCTTTTCTGACTAGCTAGCAGTGTCTGGGCAAGGTATCTCACACTGTTCGCTCCTGACTTCTTGAGAAAGCATCATTCTGTTTCTTTGGAAATTTGCAAAATTTATTACTGTACATTGTAAACAAGGAGGGGAAAATATAGATGTTATGTTAAAAGGATTATTGTTGATGCAGTCTGTCTTTCCTTCTTTCAGTACACTTACTACTCATTTAAATAACTTCCTTCCCCATTCCATGTTTGTGTTGGATGTCAGGTTGTCTGTTACTGTTTGTGGTGGTAGCCTGGGTACCCACTTTCCTGGCACTCGTGACCAGGAATTCATGCTGATGACTGGACAATGCTGAGAATGCAGATGTACAACAAATGCCATTAGAATGTCTTTTTTCCTTTTAAGAACATGTTTGTTAGGTATATTTAAAGGCAAGGGTGCAAATCACCTTTGTAACTACAGTAAGGTTTGTTTTTTTCTTTGAAGGACACAGCTCTTCCATTGCAGGAGTTCTGGGATTTATTCTGGCTGACCAGACAACTGGACCAAAGGTTTTTGCTCAGCCTTCTTTAGGCAGCAAAGTACTTGGACGTTTTCTGTCTAAAGAATAGGAAAATATTTGAGAACACACTAAAGTTGATAACAAAAAGACAATTAGAATAGAAATAATTAGAACAAAGGCAGGAACTTAAGCTTCCTCTTTGATTTTTTGAAACTTACAGTGTTTTGCCAGTTTGGTTTGAACTCAATGTATGCCTAGGAGTTTTTTTCTGATTAACTGATGGTTTAAGAAATAAAATTGAAGGTGGTAGAATACCAATTTTAAAAAAGCCAGAAAACTAGAAGAGATGCAAGGACAGGTATTCTTGATGTTTGGAGAATCATTTTTGCATGTAGCAGCTGTATTGTGGAAGCTGACTGTATTACGAGTCCTGGGAGAAAATGAGTTGAGCAATTATGTTTTTCTGTTTGAGTTTTTTTTTCTGATTTAAGGATTTGGGAGCATCAAATTAAATTGTTAGGAGGTAAGTCTGAATCGAACAAAAGAGCTGTATTTTCAGAAAACATAATAAAACAATGAATAAGTAATGTCTTAGACTTTTTGTATACTCCTTATCTTACATGAAAGATTTGTCATAGAAAAACCCAAACAACAGAATAGCCTTCCCAACCCCCTCCCCAAACCTGAAACTTTTGTCTTCAAAAGTAAATGGATACATTCACAGAAGAAAAATCTGGTATACACAAGAACTTCTTTGTGTGCTGCCAGACCATTCCTAGCTCCCCCTGTGATGAATTTGGAGCAGCTTTTGTAGCCCCAGGTGTCTCCCAGCAGAGTTCACAGGAACTGTCTGTGGAGATGCTCCTTTTTCTGCTCTGTGTCGTGCCAGTGGCTCGAGGGCCAGGGTAAGTACCTGGGCTGTGGTCTCAGAGCTGTGTGAGTTTGATTTGGCTGAGAGGTGGGTGGTAGGCACAGGAGATGGGGGCCCCTCCTCCAGAAAAACCACAGCACATTGAGCAGAAGATCCCAGCCTGGAAATGCTGATTTGAATTCCCATCGTGGGTTGAAGGGGGTCAGTGCACTGGTATGCTGCCTATTATACGATCTTCCTTCTGCTTTTACAGACGCATCATTTTCTTCATCTGATAATTTGCTTCAAGGACCAGAAAAGTGAGTTTAAGGAATTTGCCCCCATTGCTGAAAGAAAAACCTGGGGACCTCCCAGGAGCTCATTACAGAGTTGTAAGGACCTACATGAGGCCAGAGGTTCTTGGTGTCAGGGGCTCCTTACAAAAGGAGATATTTGCTGCAGTATTGATTTCAAAATGGGCTGTTTTATTTAAAAATGCCGGGCCTGGAACAAACAGAGTTCAGCACATTAGTGGTTTTTGGGTCCTGGTCTCTTCAAATTCCAGAAGAGGAGATGAAATACCTCTTCATAGGGATACTTATAATGACTGTCATGCTTACTTATGTGAATATTTTTCATAGCATGGAAGTACAAACATTTGGAATAACATGCAAATTTAGGGAAGTGTAGAGAATTATTTTGTCACATCTGTTGAACAGTATGAGCAAGACAAGGCTAACAATTCATTAATATCTCCAATAGAAGAAAAACATACTTTATTGCTACCTGTGTAATGTGAAACTATTTGACAATTAAAAATATACTTGCTGAACTTCTGTGGAATACAGGATCTCACAGAGGGTCTCATTTAGGATTTTTGTTCATTTTTGGTTGTTGTTTAGGAATTTTTGTTTTGTTTTTCTCTTCTTTTAAATTTTTTTTAAATTTAATTTTTCTGCTGAAACAATGGCAAATGACATAGCATGAAACAGTCATAGAGGGTGGCATTTTTTTCTGTTCATGTCACTCTTTAAGACTGGATCAGACAGTAAGAATGATTCCTGATTTTGGCTTGTTGTATAGTGCTGTGTGCCACAGGTAGTAGGAAAGACAGAAGTAGCTGGGCTCTCTATAAGTAATGTATTTCCAAGCAGAAAGATGCTCACTTGAGAGAGGCCTTTCTTACACCATCTCATGTGATGGTTTGCAAAGCAGTTACTTGAAAATCTTCCTCTGCCCAAATCTGCTCGAGAACTGGTTGAACATGATGTGCTGAGCTGAAGCAAGAGCTTGTCAGTGGGCTCCTGAGACTTACCTGGAGACTTACCTAGAACTTATAATGGTGTGTCCCCAAAAATTGCTTTGCTTTTTGCCAGTCCTAGAGAAAACGAACAGCTGAGCCATGCACATACAAAAATGCCAGGTATGGTGGAGACAGACGAAGGGCTCGCTTCCACAGGTTGGGAAGCATGGCCCAGCCCATGTTGGGTGTTGGCAATTTGTTGGGGTACTGAGAGGGGAAGCTGAGCATGTTAGGGACTGCAGTCTTAGTTGCTGTGCTTGTGTGCAAGACAGACTGATGACAGCTTTAGGAACAAGACTTGCAGATGTTGGTGTGGCAGACTGAGGAGAAAGAAGAAATTTTTGAATGTTTAGTCCTTTGCGGTAGTTTTTCCTTGCTTGCAGTGGCTTCAGCATTAATGAATATTTTTCTAAAAATATTTACTTGTGCCTGCTAGTGTGGCTTAGCCAAATCAAGTCCTACGGTGGCAAGGCACCTTGCCAGTGAAATGCTAGATCCTAGGAGAAATCTTTAAATCCCATGAGTACTTTGGGATAACCACTCCCTTTCGCCTCAATCTGCTGGGCAGTGCACCAAACAGATTGTTGACTGAACATTTATTGCACTGATACCTGCAAACACGAAGTAAGATTGTATATTAAGGAGGATTTATGGTGCAACTGCATGCTAGGGTATCTGGTCTTCAAGCTTAAGAAAACTAGAACTGTCAAAAGCAAATCCCAATATCAGAGCTTAGTCCTTTGCATGATCTGGCTGGGCCAGCCAAAAAGATTGGTGGCCAAGAGACATCATCACTGTATTATTATGTCTGGTGTTAGTGTTACGGAGAACAGAGGGAGGAGAGAATGGAAAGAAAGAAAGAGATTGGACAGAAATAGTAAAAGTGAGGAGAACATCTGGGTTACAGATCCATTTGGAGAGGAATTCCAATGTAAGTCATCCTGTGGGTCCTGTACATGTTTGTGTGTATATCATGCTGTGGTGGTGGCAGCATGTCCTGATTGTGGCTGGGGTTTCAGGGCTTTGGCCTTTGATGTCAAAAAGATTCTCTGTCTTTAAGAAGATTTAGAAGTAATCTGTAAACATAATATGATATTGAATATAGAATATTTATTGATCAAAATGTGAACAGAATAGGCAAGAGTAGCTTCTTGAGGAGGTGAGTTTTATCACTGCATTTTGGAATCCCATTCTCTTCTTCCAAACTCTTCTTTCCCATTAAACATACCAGATGAGGTAAGATGTATGAGTGTGGAATCCTGTGGCTTTCCTTGCCATTGCGTAAGGTTGCATATTTTGGAGGATTTATCCCTGTAGTGTTCTGTTGGCATTATGGTACTTGCTCTTTGTTTCTAAAACAGTGGCAGAATGTTGTAAAATCAGGCCTTTACCTTTTCTGTGAGTGAACTTGATTACAGAGCAGCATTCCAGCCTGCATCTTCACTTGCATTGAACTACATAAATGTACTGGTTTCACCCTCTCTCTTGCTTCTCTTCTAGGTTTGCCTTGAACTTAAGAGGGTTTTTTCCAACCTAATTGATTCTGTGATTCTGTTATGGCTTTGTCCACCTTATTAGTCGCCTTGTGGAAGTGAAGGTATGTGTGTCTTGCTGGATGACTGGTAAAGCCTAACTCATTTTGCTCTAAGCCATTTCTTGGGTTTATGTTACAGAAGGTAAACCCCTTTGATTCAGTGCAGAACAGAGGGTCAGCTATTAACGGCTGTAATTATCCCAGTGAAGAATGCAGCGTGGTTAAGTGCTGCTGTCAAGCTGGGCTGTGTTTTAGACCTATCTGACAGGTGAAGAAGGCTAAGAAATAGCTGTATTTTTCTCCCATGACCTTGTTTAAAGGTGATACAGAACCTTATTCCTCCTGATTTTTCTCTCCTGCAAAATACACATATTTTGTTGAAGTGCTGATCTCACAGTCCTGTGAGCAGTTTCAGCTTGGTAAGGAATGCTTGATGTAATCTTCTGAAATTAGGCATGTAGGTGTATTGTGCTTATTAGCCTGCTAGTGGCCATTTTGCTATCTTATCTCAGTTATAATTAAAAGAGTGTTACCAGGAAAGGAGGAAGAGGAGGTGGGTCAGGAAGCTGAAGCTGGATCCAAGGCAGGATGTGTTTGGGCCTATGAATGGGAAGTGTCTGGCAAAGATGTGCCTGTAAGTGTCTTCTAGCTATTAGACTACGTTTATACTGAAAAATGAGAGTTTGGGTTCCAAAACATTAATTTTGCACTGTTTTTTGAAGGGGTTTCTTGCCCCTTGGTACAAATTTCTGCATAAGGCTCCTCAATCACCCCCATTAATGTGCAGGGTGTTTCGGTCAAACTGAGATAAAGGATTTTCTCCTATAAAATTATTTTTTTTCCCATACAAAGAGATGACAAGGTGCATGGAATTTAAATGTTACTTACAAAGTGTATGTATTTAATTTGAAGTATTTTGTTTTAGGATCTCACACAGACCATATTTTTTCTTGTGAGTTGTGACTGACTCTTCAGAGCCTCGGGAAAACAAACCGTGGTTTTGTTTCAATCTTCTTCATCTACAAAATGAAAATAAAGTTGAAGATCTTGCTGCATGTCCTTCTACTGTTATGGCATTCCCTTGGAGTGAATTTGACAGGGATGTTGATGGAGAGCTCTTGAAAATGACTGGTGCTCTCTGGCTCACTGTTTATACACCCCTGGAAGATCTGCAAATAAGCCAGTTCAGAATTGCACCAAGAGATTGAGAAATCCCTTCTGTCTAAATTAATGCTTTTGTAGTGATGGAAATTTGTTTGTAGGGGTAAAATGACCACCCCTTTAAAAGTAACTGATAGTGTCACCAAGGGAATGGAGTTGTAGCATCCTGTAGTGATGAGGAAGATGAGCCAAAGCTGTCCTTGCAGGGAACATGCAGAACAGTCCCCTTTGCTGTGCAGAAAAACAGACAGCCTTGTGTTACTTGTGATGGGTCAGATAGGGCCTTGTGCCAGAAATTAGTGATGGTTTAAAGAACTAAATTTTGCTTCTGAATGGGGCAATAATTGTGTAAATGAGATTCTTGAATTGTTTTTAAAATTATTTTAGCAAGTGCCAAGTAAATTCTTTTCTTCTGATGAAATTAAAGACTGAGTTGTTTTTGGTAGAAAATGAAACCCTATTTCTTCATGGAGGGGGAGGGGACAGAATGAAAAACCCATAAAGATGAGACCATCAGTAGGTCTCTGGTGAGGAAGGAAACTCACTGTAGGTGTTGTCGAGGAAGGGGTGCTGCTTGTCATAACCCAGAGGAAAGGGTGTGAAATGTGGTAATAATTGTAGGAAATAATTGTTGTTGTTGTTCTGGCTGGACTGCGCCCTACGCAGCAGAGGGAAATAAACACATGTCTCTCTGAATCTTGTTACTGTGCTGGTTTAGTTTTGTAGTGCAGTAAGAAAGGAAATTATGAAGTAAAAGGGATCTTGGCAGGCTTTGGTTTTCCTCTGCAGAGGGGTGGGAAGGAGAGCAGAGTTTAATCATACCCTGTAAAAATGTGTATGTTTGATCTGAAGTATTTCCAGCTCAGGTAGAAGGTAAAACACCTGTATAAACTCCTGGCTTTTACCTGTGGGTTATATCTGTTTGGGGTTCTCATATCAATGATATATAAAAGTTCTGGGATTTTTCCTCTGTCTTCCCTACAGTCTTTTCTGCATGAGGAAACTTTTAAACCTTGAACTTTATTATCACATCTTTTCTGTCTCAACACCCTTTCTTGGCCAGGCCACTATGATCTTTTGCCATCTGTTTTTGACTGCTTTGTTTTCCACTCTCCTCCTTCCTTATCCCCTGATTCTCACTGACCTCTCCAGGTGTCTGCTGGCCCTTGGTTCAGCTCTCCCTGTCCCTTTTCTGGGCTGTCCTGCAGATTCCTGTTGGTTCTCACCAGTCCAGTCCCTTGCCTACTGTACACCAGCCTGCTCCATGGTCTTGACTACCACTTCCATATTGCTCTCCCTTGTTCATTGCTTCCCACGTAGCCTTTCGCTGCCTTTCTCTTGATGCTCCTCTCAGAAGCTTACTGGTGGTATGAGCCATTTCCTTACGCTCCCTCCCAAACACCTTTTCTTAATCTCTTCACAATTTTTGCCTGCTCTATCCCATTCGGACACGCAGCAAGTAGTTATTTAGTCTCTTGCTCATTCCTTGCGTCCAGACTACGTGCAACATCTGCGGCTACACACTTTCGAGGAAATCTAATTCCATTTTTATGAGCTCCAACCTTTGCAGGCTATAATTACCTCTTGCCATCATCACTGAGACCTCTTTCCTGCCGGCTCACCTGGCGCAGGCACGCACACACGTGTACATATACCACATCCCTGTTTCCCCCAGGTCCTTAGCCTGTGCAACCATCGGCTCACCTGCACTGGATACTTGCTGTCACTGCCCCTTGGCACAACTCTTTCAGCTGCTCCAGGCTCTACCTCATTTTTTTCCTCTCTGCCAGGTATTGTTCCCTGTGTTACCCTTGCCCATCAAGCTGGTGAAGAAGGGCTTGTTTGTGTGTATCTGCAGTGTCTTTCTGGGTTGGCTGGGCCTTACTTTTGCTATATTGAAATAACCCCAGTGATTGCCTCCACTGGATACCTTCATACCTTTGTGTGGAGATGCCATTTCTGTAGCATGTCCAGCCCCATGTCAATGCCCAGCCTTGACACAACTGCTTTGATTTTGTTGTTCCACTTAGTTCTCCTTGTCTTGCCCTCCTGGTCTAAGGCAGGTGGGCACCTTTCTACATAAAGGTGCTTCCACATTGTAGTTGAGCCTAGGAAATAAACAGCATCCTAACCTGAGATATTTTTTAATATCAGCTCTGGTGAACTTATCCCTAGTGCGACATTGCCTGTCAGTGAGGTTAAATTCTTATGCTGACCTTTGTAAGAAACGAAAAAAGCCAAACCCAACCACTTCAGAAATTACTTGCAGCGTGTCTGCAAATTTATGGATGACATAAAAAGTAAACTTTCATGGAGAAACAGCCTTTCGTCAATGTGCCTGCTTTTTCTAGCCCTGGTTGCATGGTGAACGTTGTCACCACTTGTTTCTTGGGTGAAATGCCCAAACCCATAAAATACAGAGGAGAAGAAGCCCCTGGATGTGAGACATGAAGTAATGTTGCTGATTCACTCTGGTTTGGGCATGCTTGTCTGATTTCAGAATCAGTGGAGCAATCATGGTATGTCCTTTTTGCTTCTCCCTGCTTCTCCTTGGAGGCCCTCTGGCAGGTCTTTAAGGGCAGAAATTGCAGTCCAGGTATGCTTGATTCAAGATTTGTGAGCAGAATCCCAAGAAAATGTAATTTAAACATACAAAAAATCTCTGCGTATCCAGCCCATAGGCACAGGACACCCAAGTAAAGGCTTCCCTCTCCTACCCTTCATCCCTTGGTTAATTTTCCTCATTTCTTGACATACATGAGTTCATCTACTTCAAGCAGTGGGGCAGCAGAACAAAGCAGTTTTCAAAGGAAACAAAGGACGTTTATATCTGGTTTTCATTTCCTTTTTCTTCTATTTGGTAAACTGCACAATATTTAATAACAGAAGGCTTGCTCATTCTTGTGTCTCAGACTCTGAATTATTAAATCTCAGAATCTCTGATTCAGATAAAGAGTAATTAGTGTGTGCAGTACCTTCCTGACACGTGCTGGAGATGTAATCAGGAACCACGGTGCTCTCAGCAAATGCTTTGTTAAAGTATACTGTAAAGTACCATCTTACCAGGAATGGAAAGAGCCTGTAGTAAAAGGAAAAAAACCAAACCCTTTTGGAAGCTGAGAGCTTTGGGAAGATGGGATGAGGTATATGTAGTGTTAGAGACACTCATCTGCTCATCTTCTGGGTTTATCCTTCATTAAATTTTCAGCATAGATCCTCATAACATAATGTCAGCAGAAACGTAGGCAAAGCTTAAGGGATTACACTGATTAATATGTGGATGTAAGTTTTGGGTTTTGTTCGTTGCATTAGAGCTGAAGGAGTCATTTGGGTGCTTTGCTTGGACTCATGCCCACATCTAACCATATGGTACACCAGTTGATGGAATGCAGATAATAACTTTGTTTTCTTTGCTATTTAGGTTCAAACTTGTGCTAACAGGTCCCCTCCCAAGCTTTGTTTCAACCCACTAGGTGAACCTAATGGGGAAACTCATTTCTCCCTGCCTCAGTTTCCCCATGCAGCAAACAGCAATAATAGTAATAATACACTGCTTCTCTTTTAATGTGTTTGGAGTGTAAGGATGAAAAGCACCAAATACAAGCTTGCTATTTAATTATTTGGCCTACTACTTTTACTCAGTTTTTCTGACCATGCAGTAGGAACACCCATGTTTGGAAAACTTGGACTTCCCATTTCAACCTCGACAGTGCTGCCAACCTGCCCAGTTGGGCTGTGACCTACAGCATGATAAATATAACTGGCATAGTCAGCTGGCCACTTCAAAAGGTGAGGGGGAGAAGGGAATGAAAACTTGCAGGGTAAACTCATGCTTCAAACCTGAATGAAGCAATCTTTTTCTCTTCTGACTAGGGAGCCTGGATACACAGGCAGTGCCACTTCCTAGGTAATTTCAAGATGTATTCATATTTCAAAAGAGAGGTGACTCTAACCAGCTAATCCATGTAAACTGTTCTCATAGGTATGTAGTGAAATCCACATCCATCAGCCCTGAGCAGTTGCTGTCTGGGTCTGGGTCAAGGCATATTGGTGCTCCTGTTTCCCTGGGTGGTGTGGGAACACCAATTTCTCTTTCCCTAGCAAATTACTGGTGAATGACTTTTCAGATCTTGGGTCCTAAGGCACACTCTGTGAGTGTGGACGGCATTTAGTTGCTACTTTTGACATTAAATGGATTGAACATATCCCAGGAAGAATCTGCTTTGGAGTAGACTTTAAAATTTGCAGGCAGGCTAAACCAGCCCCAAAGGGCTGATGTGTGTGCTGTCCAGAGGTGTCCTGACCTTCTGAGAGCAGGTGGATATATATGGGTAGATAGATAGACATGTAATAGCTAATATATCTACAATATCGATACCTGTTTTAAATCTTCCAGTTTAAAAGGAAAATGTTTAAACATTAAAAATAAACCAGTAGTTTAGGAAAAAGTTGTCACACGGAGCAATTGTACAAAGAATTGTTTTGTGCCAAAGCATTACACTAATTCTACCAAGCCTATAGCCAAAGGCTTATGCCTTGGGTTTAAAAAGTATCCAGTGTGTCCTGGTCTCACTATACAAACCACATGGAGGAGGAGGCAACTTCAAAATACAAAACCTGTTGTCATTAGTTGTTCCTCAGTCTCCTGAATCTAAGGCTGTTTCACCTGAAAGCGACAGGCAGTCAGTGAGGTCACTTTAAGGGGTGTTGAAGCTGATCTTCAAACTCATGTGATTTTTATAACATTTTTAAGGAACAACCTGACTGCATAGTCACATGTTACTCCATTAAAATTTTGGGGAGATAATAGTGGTCCAAAAGTTTTGCACAGATACATATATAAGCACAAAGGTAAAATGAATATTAAAGTGTGAGTGGTTCTTAGTGTCCCTGAATTTACAAGCAAATAAATATTTGATTTCATACCTTATAGATTATCCAGTTTCTGCCAATAGCAGGATCTTCCAGTTACAAAGTTATGGTCTCCAGAAAGAATGAAGAGCACAGATTTCTCATCTAAGCAGATGAAATATATATATTTTTTTTTGTGATCTGAAAAAATTCTGACTATTGGAGCATTCCAGCTGTCTGTGAGCTAGTTTCAGCCTAGTCATTTCCTGTGTAGCATGACCTACCTGACATATTATTTGCTTTTCCCCTTCTGCTTTTTTTCCTTTTCTAGTTTCATTGCTGTTTCTCCTGTTTTGTGGAGATGATGCTAATGATATCTATTCTGTGTACATCACCATCTTCCCTCCTTCTGCTCTACAGAGCTGTTGTCTCTTGCATTGACTGCCACAGCTTTTATGTGAAATGGAAGTTATTAAATTTAAATGGTATCTCAACAGCAATTAATAGTTTAAGTACATACAATGAAATTGGTTTAGCTGTAAAAGAATAAGATAGAAGTGACCCTGTACTTGGTTTTATGCCATAAGCAATTGCTTTTTTAATCTGAATGGCCTGAATAACTTAGATCTAGATTCTGCATGTGGTCTGCAAGTACCTAGGTTTTGAGAATTATTTGTGCACCAAGTAGTTCGTGATGATCACAAAGTTTTTGCAGGACTGGTGTTAGAACATCTCACACTAACTTTCTCAAGCACCTAGCCTACATACTTTGACTTTTTTTTTTTTCCCCACAGTTATGCCTAACCCCCAAACCTAGAACTTGTTTTTAAATACTGCCTAAATATTTTCTTGGTGTGCAAGCAGTTTTACTAATTCCAACTGAAGTCACTGCAGCATTAAATCACAGTGCAAAAAGCCAGAAATATGCAGGATCCAAGCCACTAGTTGTACATGATGAGGGAGGAAAACCCTGCACCATTCCATACTTAAAATTTCCCATTCAGCAAGCCCTCAGTTTAATACCTGATGTCCTCATTTGTGTTATGTGGGAGATAGTTTACATGCCAAGAACTGGAGAAACTCGCTCTGGTCTGTGATTTTGACATTGAAAAGAAAACATCTCATTTCTGGTTCCTCTGCATATGTTTCTCCCAGTGAAGCCAGTCTGGTGGCAGTTCCATGCCTTGCTGTGGTCTAGGACAGATTATTCTTGGCAAATGCCTCCCACTGCTGTTAGCAATGATGAAGGTGAGAATATAGGCCAGGTTTACTGATTTCTGCTCTCATTAGTCATGTCACTAAGGTTATTACTGCTGACCTCAGGAGCTCTCCTTTCTTATCCCTGCCAGCCACCTCCCAACTCATGGGAGAGGTATGTTGGGGAAGTTGTAAAACAGTAGGGTAGAGGCAGTCTAGGCATGCACTTATTTTTAATTTTTTCTCCCTGCTAAATACTTTTTCCAATATTTTCCAAAGGTCAGGAACTGCAGAATGCATTCTGTCAAGCTTACACTTGCTTTGCTGCTTTTGAAATCTGAGCTTATTTTGCCTTTTTCCAGACTTTCTGAATGACTGCAGTTCTTGGAGGTTTGATGCTTCACATGACTGAATAACTTATTGCTACTTGTGCTGTATTAATCCTGACTTTTGATCATGATTCTGCAGGCTTGTTTCAATGTCTGCTCTGTTGCTGGGGGTCAGTCTCTCAGGCGGCAGCTTTGGTCCTCCTCTGGTAGGAAATGTCTCACATGGCTCTTGGTGAGGCTGTTGGGGGCTTGGTGTGGCCATCTTGATATTCCTCTACAGAGAGAGAGAGTGGGGAGGTAAGAATTTGCCTTTTAGCATTTTTAAGGGTTTTGAGCTGAGTGAACACACCCCAAGCTCTATGCTTTTTCAAGTCTGGGATCCTGGGAATGCTGCTGTGGTTGCACACTGAGAGTCCTACGGCATCATGGCAAATACCACAGTCTCTGTGAAATGCATGCAATAATGTTTGCAGCTTCTGCATGCTCCGATCGTGACAACTCTGGCAAGCTCTTTGATAGCTGCTGGCTGCAAGTAGGTCTTGTAACCTGTGTGAAAAAAATTAAATGCCATTGTGAAAATCTTTTGTAAACTTTCCTGCGTGTCCTTAGCTTGGTTGTGCCCAGCCTACTCTGAAATTCCAGAGCAGAAAAAATCATTGGGCTGTTGAGGATGCTAGAAAGAGAGTCATGTTAACCCAGGAGTTTCTGTGTTTGGGGCTGCGTGGGGCAGCCTTTCTGTGGACCATCACATGGAAGGTCCACCTCTGAGCAGCCTCAGTGAGCTGATGTTGCCAGTGTCATTTTGCTGATTTCCAAGTGAGCCCTCCTTGGTGACAGCAGCAGGAAGGCCATCCCTGGCAGATGGGGATTTTTTTGGGTTGGGATTTTTTTGGGTCTACAGATGTCCAAACTGGGAGTGTGATGGGGTAAAAGCATCTGCCATGGGAATGGATCTGGAGTACAGATTTCACACAGATTCATATGGGTAGGGCTGTGACCATGACCCTTAAACACTGCTGTTTCCCTGCTCTTGGGTGTCATTACCTACCAGGAAACAGGTGGAAAAATTGTCCAGGAAAAATGGACCAGGCTTTTGCAATAGGCAATTTGGGTTTTGGCAGCTGGGTTGAGAAGGCCAGTTTCCATTGAGCATCTGTTTCAATGTGAAAAATGGCAGGAAATCTGTTTTTTCAGTCCTTTTGACACTTGTCTATTCAGTGACTCAAATGCTCCAAATATTTCACAGCTGAGATAATATCAATAACAAAATAATGCTTCATTTTGGTGTTGCAAATATCTGAAGCAACAAGTTTTTTAAAAAATTGCCTCTATCCAGAACAAGCATTGTGAAACCAGCACTGTGTGTAGCACTGCATCATGTGAAGTGGTAGCTAGAGAAAGCCTTATTCCCCTCCCCTCTACCCATTTGTCTTTGCTACCCGCTCCCCTGTTTGGATTTGGGCATCCCTCATGTTTCCCCATAACAAATCTTTCCAGTTCCCTGGATCACAGGAGTGATGCAAGGGAGTTGAAGGGTAGTTAGTGGCAGTCCTGTCCCACTTCTTTTCTGTCCCTGAAACTTGTGGCTGCATAAATGTGCTTTGCCTAACTGGCAGATGGGCAAGACTGTGTTCCTGTGGAGTCAGGACTAAGAGGAGCATGACGAAAACTCCTGCGTTATGAAGACTGGTGGAACTTCTCAGGTTTTGCTCTCTGCTTGTAGGTCAGGACAATTTCAGAGCCTTAGTGGTTTTGTTCATTGATTAAAATGAAAACTAGGAGTGTGCAGCTTTGAGCCCTGCGTCATTTTATGTATGGAAGAATAGAGTGGGCCCCTGGAGAGCAGGAAGCAGAACACTGGTCACAGGCTGCCTTGCTTCCATCCCTAGAAATACCTTGTTGTGTGTTTTTTACCTCTACTGCCATGGAAGGGTTCCTAGCTGCAAACTTGTGCACTTGTGAGCAGAGCAGTGGATGTCACACCACCTGTCTCTGTCCCCAAGCAGCACCAGCTTCCCTCTACCTTCATGATCTCCCGTGTGAAAGTCCTGGGCCCAGCTAACCCCTCTGCAAACCAACCAATTTGGTTTTCCTTCAAAAATCACTACAAAATCTTGGTGTGATACATATGTTACATATGATACAGTACGAGTGGCTGCACAGCTTTTTTTCTTCAAAACTCTGTCCAAACCTGGACAGAATTTTGCTTCATATGTGTTTAAAACCTGCAAATGTAACTTAAATAAATAAGGGGAAAAAACCAAGCAATTTTAGCTGTTTAAAATCTATGAAACCTTCACATTTTCAAAGTATACAACACAGGTGCACTTCCAATGTCAAACTTTTTTTATGGTGAGGAGGTCAGAGCTCTCCTGCAGTTTCCAACAGGGCTGTACCTTTCAGTACACATTTTTCCACATTTTTTTAGGTGTTTGAACTGCCCTGGAGCAGAGATGAAAACCACTAAAATGACAGCATGACAAAAATACTCCACAAGTGAACAATCTAGGACTTTTTTTCTTAATTTTATTTTCCTCTCCTTGACTGACTGCAAAAACAGCTGGAATGAAAAGAATCCAGCTTAATGTTTGGAGAAAAGAAGTCTGTGGGTATTTCATCAAATAATTGTGGCAGCTGAGATTTTTAGCTGGCTGCAGGGCCCTTTGCTGTTCCTGTGTTCCTACTAGTCAGACTGGATTGATTCAGTATTTATGGCATGAACTGAAAGAAGAGGCTGATGGCAGAGCCCTCTTGGAGAGGCTGTGGGTGCTTGCTGGGCTTTCCAGTGCCACAACCTGCTCTTCATCCTCCATCTCTGGGTGCTAAGCCACTGAGGCACCTGGCAGTGTGGTGATCTGTGTGGCTTGCAAATGAGAGGCCACTCCTCTCCAAAGAATGAGCTCAGGAACAACGGCCCTATTAATTTATTTTCATTGGCATTATTAGGAAAAAGACCCAACCCTAAACCCTCTTTGTCAGTATTTTCTTTAAATAGCCAGTTCCGGAAACAGGAAATTCCTTTGCCTCTGGAAACGGGAAACAGATCTGACTTTTATATGTTAGTTTTAAATCTTTCAATTATCCCCTGCTGCCCATCACCTCTGACTTTCTGCTGCTCAGCAAAATTCTCTATTTATTTTTGGTGAGCTAGCATCGGGGGGTGTTGTGCAAGACTCAAGGGTATGCTACCATGGAGTAAATCAATGTATTTTGTTTTAAAGCTGGTAGGGTTGGTGTTTTCTGTGTCCATCATATCTATTGCATGTATGAACACAAGAAGTTTTGTTCCCTGTAGTTTGATAGAGAAGTGTATGATCTGTTGACTAAATAAAATAAGGAGGAAGAAAATAAGAATTGCCATCAAAGAAGTCAGTGAAGGCCAAGATTTTTTTTGTTTTTTAAGGTTAATAATCAAAATCTACTGACAAAGGACATACCAGTGGAACTGGAATACTCCTAGAAATTCAGGGCCAGAAGCAACTTACAGATATCTTCTAATCCATCTCCTTGGCCCTGAGAAGGCTAGGTGTTTATCTTCAAAACCTCTGATGAGGATGATTTCTTAACCCATCAACAAATCCTGTGTTAGGCCTTCACTCTCCATGTTGTCAAAAAATATTTTCATGATACCCTCAAAAATTATTAGGTGTATAGTAAGGTTTTGTTCTTGTTTTTGCAGTAGAACAACAGCTGACCATCCCTTTCAAACAGTTATCTGTCCTCAGGTCTCTATATTCTCAGGATGTATTTGCCACCTCTGTGACCTCTTAAGCATCTGTGTTTTCCCCTAATAGATTACAATTCCAAATGTCTTTTGGCTGTTGTTGCTTGCTTCTCCGACTCCATGCTAAATGTGCCTGCCTTTTGTTTGAAAGGGTTATTTCCCAGACTGGGCAAAGTCTCCATCTGAAGCCTCACAGCTGATAGCAGACACTTTTGGACTGTGCCTATGATAACCTCCAAGTCTGTGCTTTGGGGATCCTTGCAGAAACTGTGTGTCATTGATGCCTGACCCATTCCCAAACCCGTTTGTAACTTTGGTGTTTTGGTGACACTGTTGCCTCTCTCTTTACTCCACTTTTGTTTCTATGGAGTCCTTCTTTCTGAGCAGAGCACAGAGCTATTAACTGCTCTGGGAATGTGTTGGCTCTTAAATAATCACAAGCGGAGGCACTGTGCCAAGTTTTGGTTTGGAGTAACTGTTTTTTCTGCTTCCAGACCTTGATGTAGCTCCAGAGAAATAAAGGTGTTTACAGATGCATTATGAATTAGCACCCTGGTTGCCAGCCCTTTGTAGCCAGGTCCCAGCTCTGACAGGGTGATGTGACACCTCTCATGCTGTGAACATGCTTGTGCAGGTGGGAGTCCCTCCATTGATCTGTCGTGTTTGTGTTCAGATTGTCTCTCTGTCATGGTGCACTTCCATTCTCAAAGCATTTTGGTAGCCTCTTGCACACAGGGTGAGATTATATTTGCTTGCTCCAGCCCTGCTGGTGCCCTTGACACTGAATTCATTACCTCCTGGCTGTTCCCTCCAAGGCTGGCAAAGGCACCAGTGCCTCACAGCCTCTTTCCAAAGCACTCCAAGAAGTGCAGAGCTTCAGGGGTGACAGGGGATCAACAAGCTGTATCTGCTGTCCAGCCTGTGTGATGGTGGGCAGTAGAGATCACTGGAATCTGAGGGAGGAGGGCTCCCTGCTGCTCCCCAGCACTGCAGCTCACCCTTGCAGACCCAGGGCACAACATTCCTATCCATAACCTGCACTCCCTGTTTGTAACTATACTTGATGCTTAGCTGACTTCTCCTGCAAGTGTCTCAAACGAACACAGAGATGTAGTGGTTTGTGCCAGTTTAGAAATGACCTCCTGCTAATAGGTGCAGCTGTTGATCTCTGTACACCCTCCTGGATAGCCAAGCAGGATGTAGCTGACCTGGGGAAGTTGATCTTGTACAGTAAGCAACCACCCTAAACTTTAACTCGCTTCTGGTCCATGCTTTAAACAACACATCTCTGCCAGGCACCGTGCGCTGCACTGCTCAGCCCTGCAATTCTACCTGATCCCTGACATTGGTCTGGTCCAGGACACAGTGCTTTTGATCTTAACTTCATTAGCTCTCAGCAAAGGGTAGCTGCTCTTGGCAAAGGATCCTAAAACAGTCGACACATTAGTAATGAATTAAAACAAACCTGAAATAACTCTTTGTTTTAATTCCAGCGTAGCATGTTGAAGCAGTTCAAGTATGCTTTGGCATGCTGAGTAGTAATGGAGATTTTTTTTTCTCCCTGCATTGGTTAGTTTGAAAAATAATGACTGATTGCAGCTGAAACAATAAAGAGATGTCTTCCAGATCAACTGTAGTTCTCAAAGAGTCTGTACTGTTCACTGACTGTTCTGATACCTTCTTGGTCTGTGATGGTTTTTCCTTTGAAATATAACCAATGGGCAAAGAAAAGTCATAGCCATTAGTTGGAGAGAAGCTTCCAAGAGATGTCCCCAGAAATATACAGGAAAAGAACAAGGAGTAGCTTTTTTTTTCTCACCCAAAAGAGTAGTGATATTCATTTTTGTTGAGTTTCTCTGGAGCTTGTCATGATATGTTCTAGAGTTTACCTGAGGTCAATGGGAGCCTTGCTGGTGATTTCATCATATCCCCATGCATCTCTGTCCTGGTGACAGCTCATCTTTCCAGCTCACTTGGGGAGGAGCTGGAAATCCTGATTCTAATGCAGAGGAGTGTAATAGCCAGCTAACCAGTCTGGGCTGGGTGGTTTTGGTGTCAGCTTCCCAGATTTCAAAAAGGCAACTGAATCTGTTTTATTCAGTGTCTCTGAACTGGGGTGCTGTGTTTGTGCCAGCATTTGGGTGGCAGCTCTTGACAGTATCAACTCAAATGTATGTACAAATGTCATTTTGCATAGAGGCTGGGTTTCCTGCTTATGCAGCAGTGACTTGCCAGGGCACCTGTACACGTACAAGAGCTGGGCTTGGGCTCAGTGCTTGCTCTGACTGGCATTTCCTAGCAGCTCTGGCCAAGGATGTGGCTTTTGGCTGTAGCAGAGGAGGAGAGCTGCTCTGAGAGTGATCTCCCAGCATTGATCTGGCCAGATACGCCTCCTTTGCTTCCTTCACCTGGGGAGTTGTATTCAGAGCTCATATTTATGTTGATGCTGTTCCCATCAACATTTACAAAGGTCCTGATGATTCTTGTAGTGTTCCCCAAGTGCTGGGCACTGAGCACAGTCTCTGGGACTGCAGCGTGTTATTTTCTAATATGATTTTCCTGCAAATAATTTACCTGAAACAACTGATAATTCTACTCCTTTTGGTATGTGAATCAGAAGACTCTTCTGGTATAAAGCATGCTAGAATTTTGAACTCAATGACTTCTCTTGAAGGGATTAAGTTTTCAAGGATCTTCATGTATGTTCATGTGTATTTCACAGAGAGCCAAGTGAAAAATGGTAACTAGGTTCCCTCTGCTGCCTTGAAGGAGGGTTGCTTTCATTTTTTTAAACATAGGTGGCCTCTGCTGTCTGCCTTTCCTTTAAATAAATGCATAGCTGGTAGGTTTGTTGCCTTTTTGTTGGAGAACTATTGAAATTTGGGTCTGTGGCTTCAAACATGTATTTTAGACATTTTTGTTACTTTCTATAAAATATGAGTGGCACACTGTGTGAAACAGTCAGATGGCTGGGTTTCTGATGGCCAGGGGCCTGGAGCATGTGCTCTGGAAGAAAAGACTGAGGAACAGGCGTTTGTTCAGCCCTGAGGAGATGGCTTTAGAGGAGACATTACTGCAGCTTGCCCCTGTCTATGGTAAAGTTGATGAAAAGATGTAGCTAGCTCCAAGGGACAAGGATTACAAACTGGAGTGGGATTTTCTGAGAAAATATTAAGAGAAGAATATCTCCATGGGGAAAAATTGTGCATTGATAACTTGCCTAAAGAGACTCTAGAAGCTTTCTTCTCAGAGGTTTTCAAGGCCCAGATGAACTAAGCCCTGTGCAACATCACATGAAGTCAGGGCTGGCCCTAGTTTGAGCAGGAAGCTGCAGACTTCCCAAGGTCCCTTCCCACCTGAACAGTCTTATTTAGTGACATTATCCATAAATATGGGACATAGAAGTGATTGGAATGCAGTGGGGCCTGGGCTTGCTTTCGCTTTGCTATTCCACTTCTAAATGGGATTTAAAAAGTGCCTCTAATGTGATTGTGCTGAACTTGGTGTGAGTGGGAAATTCTGTCATAGCAAATGTTTCTATGAGCAATCGACTCCTGCCTGCCTATTTGCATTGTTATGGGGGAACTCTGGCAGGGTGAGTGGGGTGTTTATCTGTGATGCAGCAAATACAGCCCCGAAGTCATCCGAGCCTTCAGCCTCACTGTTATCCCCTTCTTCCAAATTGATGGGTGAATGTTGACATACTGTATGAGTTGACCCAGACCATGCTGCAAATCCAGGTTTCATTGCAGGAAACTGGAAGAAAAATAAGATAATTCTTTTCTGGGCTGTTTGGAGCTTGCTCATCCCAAGCAGGCTGGCCCTCCAATTATTGGGGTGCGTTTTCTAGAGGTCAGGGGCTGGGCCATCCATAGGTGGGGATGGCAAACCCTTGGCAAGCACCAAAGCTGGTGTGCGGTGGGCGCGGGGCTGATGGCAGCCGCCGGTCTCTCGGCATCCTCGCCAGCACCGACTGGTGCTGCTGCTGCGTGTTCACCAACTCCGGCAGCCGGCTCGGGAAGCGAAACCCGCGGGGTGTGCGGGTGGGAGGGGTACCCCGTGGAGGCGCTGCCCGTGTGGGTGTGTGCGGACGAGGCGGTGGTTCGGGAGAGCCCGGCGGGAGCCGCTAGAGGCCCCTCCAGGCGCGGCGATGGAGCGGCCGCGACACCAGCGCCAGCCCCCGGTCCTGTAGGGCCCCGGCAGGAGGGGCCGGGGAAGGGTCCCGCACTCGGATTCGGCCTCGTTAAAGATAAAGCTGGTCTCAGCAGAGAGGAAGAGGGGAGGTGATTCCGCCCCCCCTACTCCGTTCCCGTCAGATCCCCCCCCACCTGGAGCGCCGCACCTGGCTCTGGGACCTGCAGCACAGTAAAGCTGTGGACATGCTGGAGTGTAAAATGATGGGAGAGCTAGAGCACTTCTGTGGGGCTAGGCTGAGAGAGTTGGGATTGTTCAGCCTGGACGACACGAGGCTCTGGGGAAACCTTTGAGCAGTACCTCAAAGGGGCTTGTAAGAATTACAGAATAAGGATCATCAAGTCCAACTCCTGGCCCTGCACAGGACCATCCCCAAGAGTCACACCAGGTGCCAGAGAATATTGTTCAAAGTTTTCTTGAACTCTGGCTTGATGCTGTGATGACTTCCTAATACTCTATGGGTGGAAAACCTTTTTTCTAACATCTAACGTAAGAAAGACTTTTTAGCAGGGCACTTATTGATGGAACAAGTGGTTGTGGTTAAACTAGAAGAGGGATTTATACGATATTTAAGGAAAATATTGTATAAAGGAAATTTTTACGAGGGTGGTGAGGCACTGGAACAGGCTACCCAGAGAGGAAGTCGATGCCCCATTTCTGGGAACATTCAAGGTTCAACAGACTGGATGTTGCTCTGAGGAATGTGATCCAGTTGAGGATGTCACTACTCATGGCAGGGGTTTGGACCTCTAAAGGTCCCTTCCAACCCAAAAGGGAGGCAATGCATTGTGGCCCTCTATTTTTGTGGGATCTTTGGTACCAGTTCCCTTACTGGATCCCCAGACAAACCCCACAGGAGATGAGCTGTATTGAAACAGCTTCAATGGGTACATGTCTGCCCCAGCAGTGGACCAAGGCAGATTCCTTTCAAATCTGATCTGTGGCTCAGCTTCCAAAGATCCCACGTTTTGCACCAATTTCTGCAAACACACATCTTTCTGCTGACACACAATAAGAGATTGCAGAAATGCAAAGTTGAAAGCATTACCTCTGCCTTTTCAGCTCTGGATTATTTTATTCTGCCACTGCTTGTTGTATTCTCTGGGAAGTCTGTGCCACTTCAGGTCACTGGTACTTACTTATTCCCTATTTTCCTTTTTGTCCTGCCTCTCTTCTTAGTTATGAGGGGTTTAAGGCAGAAATTACTGGTGGTCTGAAGACTTCAGCTGCATAAATCTATCATATGGACTGTGTTTGGCCATTGCAAAGTATGTTTGACAGTACTAAGGTAAGTGGCTAAGTGCCTTGGTGATTTATAGTCCACTTAGGGCACAAACGTAATTATTCATTTACCTCATCAAAACAAAGAAGTTCAGCATTATTGAGGGTAGTTCATCACAGCTCAGCTGCCCTGATATAGTTTGAAACTCAGGGATCTCAGATGGGCTCTGGGAAGGGTGCAGAGAGCAGAGCCTGCATGCTTGGTGTGTTCTCAAACAACATGTTGCTGGGTGCTTGCCCTCTCCTTGCAGCCTGCTCCACTTGGCCTTGCAGTAATCGAAAGGAAAGGGAACAGAAGGGAAGTATGGTTTTTTTCCTAGCATGAATACTCCTGGATATATTTTTACAGTTTTTGGGTACTATTCTGCTAAGTGTAGTGTACATAGTCTATATAATAGCAAGCATTATGCATTTAAAGTCTGTCCAAAGCTGTTTTGCAAATATAGGGTAACCAAACAGTATTGAGGTAGTCCTTCACATTCAGAAGCTTTATTGAATTTTTGGCAAACGCTTCTGTGAAAATGGTATATATGTAGTCACTTAATACGTGGTCAACTGATGAAAAGTGTATCTTACACTGGTTTTCCTTTCCTACATCTCCAAATGATATCAGTTTTTATAATTTTTTTTTTTTTTTTTTTTATTTTTTTTTTTTTTTTTTATTTAGAGGAATGCCAAATTCGCCTTTTCAGTATAGATGCATTATTTTCATAACCTTAAGTACAACACCACTGGGAATGTAGTTCTGAGCTGAAACTTGAGCTCACAACTTTCTGCCTTGCAGTCAGATTTTGTATTTGGATTTTTAAGCCTGTAAAAACTAGGGAGTTAAAAGTTGTGCAAATGATGTTTCAGCGAGTTTCAGTAACACTTGGGCTGCAATGCCTGTCTACACAGCTCACCCCATCTGTCTGTCTCTTCTCCTCTGCTTTTTTTCTTCTTTATATTGTTTAGATTTGACTGTGTCTTAACAACAGGCTGGCTACCTATACACAGTATCTTCTGCTGTTTTAAAGTCTAAATTTATGGTACAGAAAGACAGGGGAAAGGCTTTGGAGGTGAGAAGGGAGGAAAACCCTTCATGATCCATGACTTTTAAGGGATAAATTAGATATATTTCTATTAGCTTTACCTCATGAAGATTTTAACACACCATTTCCCATCTTCTTATGATGGGAGGTCTAGGAGAGAAATTGAACTACTCATTTATCAATCTGTCAGCAATATCCTGGTTGTTTGTTTCACATTCACAACTGCTCAGTCTACAGCGGGTGGGTTGCCCTTCCACAACCTTCTTTGTTCTTTTTTAGGAGTCAGCTTCTGTTTCCACCATATCTCTTTCTTCAAAGCTGCTTTTCACAGAGCTGTCTGTCCTCATTCTCCATCTTGTCCTGCTCTGCAGCTCTTTTGGATGTGCAGTACTCTATGGCTTGTTCCTGCTTGTATCCCATGGTTGTGCGTGTTGCTCCTGAGAGTGGGTATTGTCACCAGGATCCAACATGCAACCTGAAGGAGTCCAACAAGCATGCTGCCTTTTACCAACTGGCAGGTGAGCATGCAGTGTCAAGCCAAGACAGCAGGAGTGAAGGGCAGGAGGTGTGGTGAAGACAGCCAGGTCAGGGGTAAGGACTGACAGGTTCCTGCAGCGGAGCTGCCTCCTTTCCCTCAGGTGTGGTCCCATCCTGAGATGTGGCACTGATGCCTGTCTGACTCTCTGGAGGCTTGTCTTAGCTTCAGTGTAGCAGGCTGAGACATAAATGTGCAAAGGGGAAGAAAGAAGACATTTTGAAAAGTTTCTCATTGGTTACATGGCAGCAAGTCAGAGCAGACTTGGCCTGGGGCTCAGTGCTGATATCCCAGTGATCTTTGCTGTGTTTGTTATTCTATTGCTTTAAAAAGTAAAATGTGCAAGAGAGAACATGACAATCTCCTCTCCCTTTCTGTCTCTCTCTCTACCTGTGCTTTTCTTTGGTCCTGGGAATGTTTCGTTTTGACCAAAGAAGGTATAAATTATGGGATTTACTTCTGAGCAGCCCAAGGAATAGCCTGGGGAAATTCATTCCTAGAAGGTACTTCCCTCTTCTTAAATGGGTCATTAACTTTTGCAGCTAAATACCAAAGCAGGGAGAGGAGGGAAACAAATGGGGAAATAGTTTCCTGAAAGGAGGAAGAAAGAGCTGTTATTCATATTCACTCACCAGAATATTCTTAGATGTGTGTGGGAACAGCCTAACAAAAGCAGGGAGGTAGAGAGAGGCAAGCCCGGTGACAGTGATGTGCCTAGGACAGTCCTGAGGGAGTTTGAGCCATGTCATCCTTAGGCAGAGATGTGGTAATTCTTCCTGAAGGAGGTTTCTTCTTTATTTCCCATCTCGGTCCCCTTCTTCCAGTACAGGGAACAGTGGGATGGGGAGGTGTTTATGAAGAAACTCATCAGTTTTGGTTGCTGCTGTGTGAGTACTGGTTGTGCTGTTGTTGTTACTCTGGTGCAAGGAGCTCAAGGGAGACATTGCGACACAAAGCTGATTTCAGGTTGCTCTCCTGGAGATCCTGAAGTGTTCACCTGCTCCAGTGTGCTCTTCCAGGATGGCAGGATTGTACTAGTGGAGCAGGGGCAGTTCCTGTCGAAGTGATGGGGAAAGTGTGGCTGTCAGAGACCTGGAGAAGCAAACAAGGAGTTTGTGTGGCCTGAGGAGGAGGACAAACTCCTGAAGGATCTGTTTAAAGGTTTTAGGGAGGTTAGGAGAACAGCAAAGGATTAGAGCTTGCTGTCTCTCTGTTCCCTACCGTCAGGTCACTTTTGGCCTTAGTCAGATTTCATTACTTTGGATAGGTAATTAGGAGCCACTCTTACTCAGTAATTAGGAGACTGTGTGATTATATTGCTGAGGTGGGGGGGAAGTTGTGCCCAGGTGTGAAGCCCAGGTGGCAGTTCTGCATTCATCTGTGTGCAGTACCCAGTGGCACAAGATCCTAATATCCCTGTAGTTCTTTATTCCCATGGCAGCAGCTGTAGGAAGTATTGCTATGGACTGCTTGGATATTGCTTTGGCTTTTTTTTTTTTTTGCTGCTGGCCATCTGAAATGAAAGTGATAAAATAAATTTTAAAGGATGATATGCAAGACAGGCAGTTTGTGGAAACTGTGAAATGCTTGCATTGCTCTGCATGGTTGGAAAGACTAAGGGAGGTGGAAAGGGTTGTGCTGAACTTCTGTGACAAGAGAACATGAGCAGTTTGATGGTCATCTCTCCAAGCTTTCATAAAATAATAGATCTTGGATTACAGTAGCAGCATCAGGATTTAAATACTGTGTCTTTATTTTGTAGCTAAAAGGAGACAAAGTGTATTAATTGGTAGCAAGGTTTTGCACCTGCTTAATCAAATTATCCTTCTTTGCCATATTTCACTGCTGCAGATGCTTCTAATATGTGCTGATGGATCTACAGCGGTATAATAAAATAACATTTGTGTTGCCTGTTACATTAATTTCCCTGATAAAATGAGGCTACCAGGGTGACCCAACTGACTCCTGTGATATTTCTATAAAGAACAAAATTGAGTACTGTTGTTTTGATTAGTGTATTAAAAGTATTAAGTTTGTTGTCTTAGCTGTGCTGTGTTTTCTCATCTTCTCTCTCATGCTGATCACTAATGACGGGTTTTGGCTGGAGCTAGCCTTGGCAGTCCTTCCTGTGATGGGAACCAGATGGATGGTTTTGCTCTGGCTGCCCCTTGCATAGAACACCAGGAACAGGAGGAGAGGGAGCCCTTTCACAGGGGAGGGGGGCTATTTGTAGAAAACTCAGTGAATGGCAGAGAACCAGTTCTTGTCTATCCACCACTTCTCTTCCCTTGAGGCTCTCAGTTTTGCATCTTCTAACCTCACCCTTGGCTTCAACTTCTTGGCTTTCAAGCTATTGTGCTGTATGTTACGTTTTCATTACTGGTAAAATTGATGGAAAATTACATTTTATTATGTGAAAAATGCAGTGTTCTTGACTGTCAAAGCTCCAGTCAGCTGGAAAAAATCTGTGTGAGGTACTCTTTTATATTTCATGTATTTTGTGCATTGGTTGGAATGAAAAAATAATGAAAGGCTGTATTTTGTCAACTTTTGCATCTGTCTGACTGGCAGCACTGAGTGATTTGTTTTTTAAATGTGTTTATTCCTTGCAGTAAGCACTATTATTCTCCACCCTTTCACGATAAATGCAAATAATATGTGGAATGTGCAAATAATATGGGAAAAAGAGAGATGCAAATTATTCAGTCCCTCCAGGTAGGTCTGAGGAGAAACTGGAAATGTGACTGCAGCGTGAAAATGTGCTGTCTTTATACCAGCTGCAGCAATGATATCAAGGCTACTGTCTGTGTTTCAGGTTTCTGTGAACACATCTATTGTAACATTTTTAAATTTGTTTTTTTTTCTTCTCTTTTTCCCTTTCCTCTCCTCTTGTGATACTTCAAAAGGGACCTGGGCACTCTGAATATCTGAAGTGCATCACTCTGTCCATAAACCCTTCTGCCCCTTGTGGCACCACTGCTGCTCAGGTGTGGAGAGCCCAAACCACTGAGGCTCTTAGGCTGAGCACAGCTAAAAAAACTTGGTGTTAGGGAGGACAGGTGGATACTACTCCCAAGATCCAGACTGAAATACCTTTCAGCATAATCAAGCTTCCCCTCAGGGGAGAAACGTGACTTCCCTTCCTGCACAGCCTTGTGCCAGCTGTGTTGGTAAGTGGGCATGAGTCAGATGGAAGGGAGCCAGACTGATTTGCATTGTGAGATGCTGAAGCTCTTGGGATGTCTTTGCAGCAGGAATAGGTTTTGTTCCTGCCTTGCCATTGTCCCTAACCATGCTCATGCCCAGGAGAAGTGTCTGCACTGCTGAGCAGTGGGGATGTGACCCTGGGTGCCTCAGCCATGCTCTTGGGCACTGTCTGAGGCAGTAATGGGGG
Source organism: Certhia americana (assembly GCA_018697195.1). Taxonomy (NCBI): domain Eukaryota; kingdom Metazoa; phylum Chordata; class Aves; order Passeriformes; family Certhiidae; genus Certhia; species Certhia americana. Next base: position 34,071,702 of record CM031860.1, read on the forward strand.
GAGGACAGTGGGGTGCAGCTGGCAGACCCACCCTGCTGGCAGCCAGGGTGTGCTCCATGGATCAGGCACACCTGTGATTCAGGATCTCCCTGCAAATTGAAAACAGTGTTTTCTTTTATTACATCTTTTTCTTAATGCCAGAATTGTTTTCCTATTTAGAGCACTGTAATTGCAATTTTGAGTGAAGAGCTTGTGAAAAGAGGTGTCAGGGTGTTCCTTCTCAGCATTGTTTCATTGTTGCCTTGTGCAAAATTCACTCCCAATTCCAGTAAAGATTTTAATGTGATGATAATTTTTCAGTTATATTTAATATTTAAAAAGTGATATCTTTATTCTTGCTAGTTTCATATAGATTTTTCTATCAGTAAACCAAAGAAAATAAACTCTACTCTTTTTTGTACGTAAAGGCTTACAAAGTGATAGAAGTAAAAGCTTGCAAAAAGATCTAGAAAATCCTTCTTTATAACTGAGACATTATACAATGTCTGCACTTTTTGACTCTCAACCCCGTATGTGTTAGAAGCTCTTCAGTGCGAGCCATTAGTCACTAGGAGAACCCTGGTCTGGAGACCTTCCTGGTTGAAGGAGGGTACCTTGCTGTGCTTTTGTAGTTCATTTGCTCCAAAATCCTTGTGAGGGTGCTGAGCGGTGAAGACTTGCTGGCTGGAGAGTCAGTGTTCAGCAGCACATTAGTTTGAGTGTGGTCAAGCCAAAGAGGATTCCAGAAGCCCCTGCTCAGAGCAGCGTCAGCTGTGGGATCAGACAAGGTTGTTCAAGGCTTGATCCAGTCAGGTCAGACTGGAAAGTCTCCAGAGATGTGGATAGCACATCCCTGGTGGGCAACCGGTTCCAGGAAACTCTTGATATTTTGATGTTTGTTATCATATGTGGCACTTAGAGTGGTCAGAGGTAAGTATGTGGCACTGTTCCCTTTGTAGATGATATTCCTGAGACTCTGTTTAGGAGGCAGTGTAAGTGATGACCCCACAAGCCCAGGACATTTCTCCTACATGGTGCTCCCTGCTGTGAAGAGGTGGATGCAAGGGATGAGGACCTGCTTTGTCCTTTTTTGGGGGTAGGTATGGAGCAAGCCAAGCCATCCTGCTGAAACAGGGGGTGAAAACCAGTCCAACCCCTTCTATCCCTGGTTTTCCTTGACCTTTTTGCCACGGCCACAGTGCAGTAGGAGTGGTGGTGCTCCTGGGCTGTCTTCCTTTCTCCCCAGTAAGTGATACATCTGTTCTGGCAGAAATAGTCTGCCCTGGATTTGCAACCTGGTAGCTGTGACTGAAGTTAATAGCAGGGCTGAAGCTTGGTGTCCACTGCTGGCAGAAATAATTCTCTCTATTTATGTTCAGACACAGGGCTGGGACATGGGGACATGGTAGCAACCTCACTCAGGGCCTGATATCCTCTGCATAAGCCTTCAGAGAGATGGACACCTCCTGCAGCTTCAGCTGGGGATAGAAACCAAGCCTCACTGGCAGGACACAATCCAGGAGGTGCCTATAGGACTCCCTGCTCATTTGCATTTTCTAATCTGCTGCCTAAAGCATTATCTTGCTTGCTCAGACAAGTCATTCACCACATCAGGAACGTGTGGGAAAATAACTCCGTCAGGATAACCAGAGGAAAATAAATGGTTTTGTAGCTGGCCATTTGGAGCTGAGCTAGCTTGGGAATTTTTTTTTTCTTTCAGCAACACCCTGAAAAAAATGTAGTGCGAATGGGTGTGAAATATAAAGAGAGTTTGCTTCCTTCTTGCATAGACATATATCCAAAAAAAGACAACGGTAAATATAGAGACATCTACTGCTAAATGCTTTGGTAGGGCTTTAAAGAATCTCAAGGCTCAGTGTGTTTGACTGGTAGGACATCGGATCTTCCCCACTGAAATGAGCTTTGAATACAAGGGAAGTCTCTGACACAGCAGAGAGGAGAAGCCACAGTGATCACATGGGGTGTTTTAGTGCGCTGCTCAGTCACCCAGACTCTACTTCACCCCTTGATTCTCCATTTGTGCTTGAAGAGAGGATTGCAGACATAATGTAAGTACAGAGGGGGAAACCATGTCCTATATTAAGGGTAGTAAAATGAGACTGCAGTGGGTCAGATCCCAAAAGGCACCGTTACTGGGATGCAGGAAAAAAAATGTGTTTGGGCTATGGCACTTCGGAAAACTGCAGAATTACTTTGCTTCTGCAAGATGTAAAGTGGATTTCACAGCTACTGTTTCTGTTGCTATTTAGGAGACATCAGTGAAAAAGGACAGGATTAATGTCTTCTGCTACTGTAGAAATGCCAGTGTAAATGATTTATTTCCTAATTAGTAGACATTGCTCTAATGATAGGGATATTTAACAACAAGTTATTTGTATCATATCAAACCCTGTATTCTAGAGGTGGCTATTCCCCTCTGTTGGGTGTTAAAGCAGTTGCATGTATTAATCACACTATAATGCAGCCAAACAGCTTGTCTCTGCTTGACTCACAGAGAAGAGGCTTTTTGGCTTGATACACACATGAGGAAAATCACATCCTAGTTCTACAAAGTATATATTTTGAAAATAAATGCTAAAGTTTAATTAAAAAACTAAACAAAACACCTTGTTTTTCCCAGCAAATGAGGTCATGCAGCCTAATTGCCTGGCCCATCTGTTGCTGTTCATAAGTATGTTATATTTTTAAAGGCCAATATTAAATGGTATTATGTAGTTATCTACTTTTTTTTTTTTTTTTAAATTCCTCTTGGCTTGTCAAGCACTGTCATTATATCAACCGCTGTTCTTAAAACAGGACTTTGTTTAAAATAGTATATACCTGCCATCTGGTTGAAAAATGTAAGCTTCCTACACAACTAAGTGGAGTTGAACTACGGTATTAGGAATAGCTCATGTTCTCTCGAAAATAGCAGCTGATGGCAGATTGCAGAAATCAGCCAGTTATCAGTTGTCATTAAGCTATTTGATATCTGACACACATGGAAAGCATGCTATTTATAAGTATGCAATTATGCTATAGAAGTATTCCTTTTTTTTTTCTCCTTCCCTTTACCCATTTAAATATGTTGGTTTGACTGGACTGGAAAGCAAAGTCTCCCTTAATATTCAGAGAATAGATGTGCTGCAGACTGAAGGTGTGCCAGACTGTTTGTAACATTTCTGTCATCAAAAAGTGATCTGAGAAGGGTTTAGAAATAAATTTGGCATTCCTGTGCTATAGAGCTGTAGGTGTCTAAAGAGAAATGTCAGCTACAAAGAGCCCAAGAAACAGAAATATGTGGAACTAACTGGTAGAAGATTGCAAAACTAGAAATCACAATGGAAAAGATGCATGTTACTTCAATATGTGTGTTTCGGCTAGCAGGAGAAAAGAACTCCAGTCTTAGCATCAACTGAAGCAGAAACACTAAAGGCATAATTATTTGCTAAACCTGGGCAAGGCACCAAAGACTCTCAGAAGTATAGGTTAGTCACTAACATGAAAGCTGAATGCTAACCACTAAGCAAGGACTCTTACAACGCAGGGCAGAGAGTGCTGCTGGAGAGGGCAGTGAGGCACAGTGATGCTATGACCTGTTCCCTTGTCATACCTTGTGAGGTAACTGATGATTACAGAAAACAAGGCAGAAGCAACCTGCTCAAAAAGAGGGATTAAGAATTATTTTACGTGTGGAAAAGTGAACAGAAAAGCAGTCAAAATAGGATAGGGTGCTTTAAGGCTAATAATTTTATTCAGAGGGGGTTTGGGGAGGTGTTATTTTCATGTGGGCTGAGGATTAGGCCCTGATTAATCTGCAGCAATGACATTGAGATCTTGTGAGCATATCCTGCAAGATTTTGTAAAAAATAAATATATGTCACCTATAAATAAAATACAATAAGGAATAAAATAAATTTAACTATAATATTATATTAATAATATCTGATTATTCTCACAAATTTTTTTGTTATATTAGACCAGGAATGTTTTGAGTACAATGAGGAGTCTGTTGACCCCACTGAAAAACCCACAGTCTCTTCTCCTATATAAGAGTTGTCTGGAAAATTAAGGTCTGTGGTGTTTTGGCTTCAGCACAGTCTTGGTCAGGTTTGAAACTGTTTGGTTTGCATCTGAAGCCTCTTGCTTTTCAAATGACATCTGAGATTCTGGTTGTGAAAGGTCTCTAGTAATTTTGCTTTTAAAAGTTACTTCACCCGTAACCATCCAACCATAATAAAAATGTGTTCAGCTTCATAATTGTAAGTTTTAGGTTTTACAGTCTGCAGAGGTATGTTCTAACAGAAAATTAGATAGCAAAGGTGTAGGTCAGAGGCTGTGGTTTGCTTTTTATTCGTTGACTTTTCCTCACCAGAGTACTTGAAAATTTTATTGTGGGGACTAATCACGTCTCCCTTGCTTCAGGCTTTTGTGGACCTTCTTAGGCCATCAAAGCAGCTTCAGCAATCTCAGCGTTTTGGCAACATTGCAAGTATCTTGACCATAAAAAGACTTGCAACTGGTGCAGAGAGCACCTCCCACAATGGAAGGTTTGCAGGAATGAGGGATGCCCAGGAGCAATTGCTGCTCTCCAGCTCTCCTTCCCAGGTGTGTGCACCACATGCCAGCTCTCCACGCTTTCCTGCTAACCAAGATGGTGTTCCCAATGAAAATCAAGGTCTGCAGCTGCTGGGGAGAGGCCTCCTGCTGGCACCCAGGGAAGGCTGGCAGAGGAGGCAGGGGCAAACCCCGTGCTGAGTAAAAAACACAGATGTTCGTCAGTTCAGGGTAGTTTGACAGAAAGGCAACTGCCCTGAGACTCTTCACTTCCCAGACTGCATACAGTTATTTGCAATTCCAAGCTGCTTATTCTCTAATTTAGTAGCTAATGACTCATCTGCCCTGGTGTGCTCCTCCTTCCCTCACAAGCCACCAGCTCTCCCTGCTTGCTCACTTGCTCACCAGCCGACTGGAGCAAACCTGCTGCCTGGTTTAGTTCTCTTTGGCTCGGCCATCACTGGTCATTTCAGCTTTCCCACCCTGGCAAAAGGTTAGTGCAAGCCCATTTATCTGCCTCTCTTTCTTTGATTTGTAATTTTTTCCATGTGTTTATCTGCACAGCAGATGGCTAATAAAAAAACCCCAATCAAATAATCTGAGTGTGTCTTGTGGGGGGTGGTTGGCAGAGAAAATTCGGAGGGAGAACAAGCACTCATGGACCAAAAGTAGCTGTGTAGGCAATTTTGTTTAAGGGCAGAACACAGTATTTTATTTTACTTCTCACATCTGAGGGAAAAAAAAAGTAAAAAATGCTGACTATAGTTGAAGAAAACATTTTTAAATGTATCAAAACTTGTAAGGGTGATCAGGAGTGGTCCTTGGTAGTTAGGTTTCAGCACGAGAAACATCCTGGAAGACAAGGATGTTTCTCAAAGTAGCTTGATGGGTTTGCAACTGCATAACAAAAGTTTCCTTTATATTTTAGGCAGATGCCAAACATACTGGATAAGGTGGCATGTTATACCTAGCATTTTTATAAGGAGGTTAGGAAATGATGTAGCAAAATGCAATTGTTTTTTCACATGGTTTCTAAGAGTATTGCATGTCCAAATGAATTCATTGTGTCAGGTGTAAATGTGAGAACTTGGTCTCAGCACTCCTGAAGTACTAAACTTTTCCCAGCAGAAACTTGTCTTGGAAATGAGTTTCTGGGACCTTGTTCTGCTGTTGTTCTCAGGTTAATTGTTCCAGGTCAAGTTTTCTTGTGGAAGCTTAAGTCATTTTCTCAGCTTCTCAAATTCTGTCCTCTTTATGTCAGTGGGGAATCTGGTAACACCCATATTTAGGCCACCAGATGCACTGCATTATGAGCATTTGGGGCTTTTCCTTTTTTTAGGGGAAGCAGGAGGTGAGAGAAAGAAACTCTAAAACTGGCTTTGTTTGCAGCAGCATATAACTTGCCTTTGGTTTAAAGGAGCATCTTTTCTTTGACTTGGGAAGTTTTGCTTTTACTAAGAGAGAGCTAGAAAATCAAAATTTTCTTACCATGGTCTACATTCCTTGAGAAACTTTAGTTGTGTCAGAAAATATGTGGTCTGTTTGACCACACATCCTTTAAAGCAGCAGCAGACAGAAAGATTCTGGGATTGCCTAAGAAATTGCAAGACTAAGGAGAACTTCCCAGCACCCAGTGTATCCCTCAAGTACTTTGCTGAAGGGCACCAGTTGATAAAGCACTCAGGTCCAGCTGGGAGCTGCCCAGGAGCATGCTCCAGGCTTTTAGTGCTGGGATGCAGCTCTCTCTTGTTCCTGCTTCTTCACAAAGTAACCACAACTTTTTCCCATCATCTCATGTTGCTCAAGATAAGAACATGTGTGCTGAAGTTCAGAATCAAATTCCATGGGCAGTATCCAATATAATCTGTCTAATATGAAACTTTTTTAAATTTAGTTTAAGTTTTATGTCATGTAGTGGTTGCTGGTGCCAATAGGTATTTTGCATATGTTTTACTGAGTATACTGCACAGAAAATTTGTGGTTTGGGTTAAGATCAGGAAAGAAGAAAGAATAACTTTTAAAGTCTATAAAAATGGCACAAAGCACTCTTGGGAGCAAAAATGGTAGAAGTAACAAGAGGCCCATCAGGGCAGTATGTTCTGGGATAATGGCTTTCCACAATGTAAGAAAGCAGATATTGAGGGCTGTATGCATGTACAGTAGGATGTGCATGTAATTAACAGTCTTTCTATTTTTCTTAAGATACCTTGAAAATGAGCTGAAACCTAAAGTTAAAATCTCTGAGGGCAACTGCTTTCAGCTTAAGAAATAGCAGGCATTTAATTTCTGGTACAACCTAAAGTTTTGATGCTGTCCTACTTGTGGGTTGTGATGGACAAAACATCTTTTGGGGTATATATATGGACTTTGCTATCTCTACACAAGAATGTACATGACATTTTTCTGTGTCTCTGATCACCAAAGCCCTTTAGGGAAGGATATGTTACTGTTGCCATGTTACAGCTGAGAGCGTGACAAAAGATGTGGTCACATACTATCTTTTTCCTCAGGGTTTCTGTTTCATACAACTACACAGGTATATGAGGGAAAATATCTGGGGATTCAAGTGAGGGACACTTGAATCTGGGCTGTTGTAGTGGGAAGGGTGTCATTGTCCACAAGGTAATGCATTTGTGGCATTATTGCATCACCTCAGGGGTTCATACACCTTCTTGCCAACTGGATATTTTCATAAGAAGGTACAGGGAGAACTGGAAACTAACATGCTTTACCTGAAATTATGCAAGGTTCATTATTAAATACATTCTTTTTTTGCTGTAGGGGAAATTTGCTTCATGACTGTGGTTATTATGTGAAAATACAATGCTTGTGGACTCCTCATTAAATCCTGCTGAAAAGGATGGTTTTGGTGTGGGGGGAGTTCCCATGGGCTCAGAAGGCATTGTGCCCATGTCTTTGTGATTCTGTACTGTGCAGTGTGAAAGAGCAGTATTTCTGCTCTAGATAATACAAAGAATTATCAAGAGGCTTTAGAAGAACAATGTCCTTTGGACTATTTAAAATTATTTAAAAATAATATTTAAAAAATATTTAAAAATGAAAGCATAATAAAAATGTTTCCTTGACTACAGGAAAGATGCAGGCATTCATGTGTGCAAGTGGTGCATTACATTGCCTTCTCAGGTAGCAAGCAGAAGCCCACGCAGTGTTCTAGTTGAGGACTGATTTGAGTTACCCTTGGATCAAGGTCCTGTCTAGATTAAAGGCTCAAATTAAATCATGTGAGGTGCTGCAACTGCATGCATACTCTTTGCTCATGACAAATGTAAAGTTATTTGAATTATTTGGCATCTCAAGTAAAAGCCCTGGAGTTAATAGTGTGGAGATAATGTTCAGCTGATGCCCGGTAGCTTCATTATGAGTTGTCTGTTGAGAAAAAAGCGGGAGTGTCGGTTTGTATGCTGCTGGGTTGGTTTCATTGTGCTGACCACTCCCAGGTAAAGCCTTACTTAGCAATGAAATGCAGGTTAGCTCGTTTTAAACAGGAACAGGCTGAATTCAACCAGCCAACACACATCTAAAGCAGATTTGCCAAATTCTTGAGGGTTGCCCAATGTGTGATGCTTCTCAGCCCTGATCTAAATAGATGTTTGGCATCACCATTGCTCTACTCCTATCACCCAGCAGAGGTGCCATGCATTCAGCAGGGCTGCAGGGTGAGCTGGATGGAGTGGCTTGTGACCATGCAGCAGAACCCCAAGCATCTTGCTCACTTTGGATCATCAGGGGGACTTGTAGGAGGCAGGAGCGATGGCAGTGATCTTTCCTTTCCTCCACTATAGTGACTACCATGCTCTTCTTGTTACAGACAGACCCTACTGGAGCCCCTGGATTTCTGGGAAAAAACATACCAAAAGCTTAGGATGGGACTATCTGGCACAGTGCCGGCTTAGTTTATGGGCAGGAATGAGACAAATGGGAAGGATGGCTCCCTTGCTTTCCTCCAGGGGCAAGGAAGCTGGACAAAGGAAGCCAGCTGGCTGTACTTCCCTTTTCTTGTCAGTTTATTCAAAGGAAAAATGAAGGAGAAGCCTGAAACTTGGTCAGTTACATAGATCACTCAGGCAGAACCAATTTTACGAAGATAAATGATGTTAACTGTTTGCCTGTACTCAGTCTGTGTAAGATAGAAAAAAGATGTAGGAATTAATTCTTCCTCCTTCTATGAAATCTCCCTTAACCAGGCTATAACAGGGATTATCAGTTTGGGAAAAGATGTTTTAGGACAACTTTACTGCCATAACATCTTCATGTCATTTTTGGTTCAAGTACAGTGTGGAGATCTTGGATGCTTCATCTCTCATTCAAAATTAGATAGCTTATATTTTCACACCTTACATTTTCATGTCTGTGCACATGTGTGCCAGTCCTGTTTAATGCAATGTGAACGCATGCAAATGACGTTTTTTTATGATCTAACTTCCTTGAACAGGTTTTAATCATGATCAACTTTGTTGAATTTGATTTTGAGTTGAATGCTAATAAACTATTTAAAATGCACAAACTTTGCTTCTGGAAAATATTCTTAGTTCATGAAATGGATCAGAAATAGTAGTCTGCTGCAAAAGAATTTCCATTAATCTTCTTAAAGGCAGGAGATAAGATTTCAGAATCAGATTAAATATTTGTGTTCCACATTAGGAGACCTCCTCTGTTCTGTCTGACAATCAATTAGTCCTCTTCAGGGCCGCAGTTGCTCCTGCACTCACCTCTTTCATGTTGTGCATGAAGGACCTTTTATAGACTCTTAGTGCACATTTATTTGGAAGTTGAAAATTGCACTGGAGGCTTGACCTTCTCTTAGGTTTGTCTTTGTTTCTTTTAACTGAGAGCAGGGAGAGATGGGCACTTCCCACTCCCTTGAGTTCAGTGGGAATGGCAGGAGCAGTGTGTAGACCATGTCCCACTGAGCTGTTTGGCTGCCATGAGCATCTCATGATTAAATCTCATGCTGAGGGTGCTGTACACTCTCCCCACCCAGCATCTCGACTCACTCAGCATGTATCTCCCACTGTGTAAGATGTGGGAGACGGGGTGACAGCTTGCTTGCAGGCAGAACACAGGATACTACATGGGAAAAGAGAATGTTAAAAACACGTGCTCTAAGCCGGTACTGAAGAAATTTGCATAATTTGTTAATATTTTTAGAAAACAAGGGCAATTAAGGAAATAAATATTTGTCATAGATGCAACATATTGTGTTGTTTAATATCAGATGATGTCATTGTTCAGTGGTGTTTTGCATATTACCTCTGTATGCAGCAGAGGGCACTAAGTGGTGCTTAGCTTTTACAGTACAGGAAAATTCTGCATTTCTTTTCTTCAGTACACAGATTGCTGCATTAAGAGTACTCACGTGTCTGAGTTACTGATTACTGCTTTTTTTGTGTGCCTTTTTTACATTTGTTGCATTTTGTCTTCATAAAATTTAGAGAGATGGCTCATCCAAGGGTAGTCTCTCAGCAGGTTTACGTTTCGGGAAAAAAAAAAAAAAATGTTATGTCAACTCATTTTCTGAGTTGATTTGCAGTCATCAGTGTCATTATGATTCCTCATAAGTTTCCAGGCACAATCATGGTGAAACTGGGGAAGACCTAGATAGATTTCTCATCCTACAATGATGATGTAGGTGAACTAGAAAATCAGGGTTAAAGTCTGAAGATTTTGCCAACCACCACAAGACTGGAGACAGAAGTATTTTGATGATTTCAACAGCAATATTTTGCACAATGACATAACACTTCTCTCAATAGCAAATTAATCTAAACTTTTCTGGAAGCTATATGATATAAAAAGTGTGTGTGATGGTTCATTACCAGTTTCATAGTCCTACATGAAAAAGTAGTTTATATCACTACCATCTTTTGAGTACACTCAATTTGCCTGGTTAAAAAATAAAATAAGGCAATAGTTCACTGCATTTGCATTCAACATGTCGGGGATGAAAACATTCTTGATGGTAAGAGATGAGGAGGTGAACTCATCCTATTATATAATACAGTTAGGAATAATTGAATAATTTTTCAGTTAAAATAATTTGAGGAGAAATAAAACTAGAGGGAGATGGATTTAAAAGGAAAAGGAGGTGATTTGTCATGCCAGAGAGAGAACTTGCAGGACTTCAGATGATGCTGTGGGTATAAAAGTTTACATAGGCTGATGGAAAGACTGTGTAAACCTTTGGCAGAGAGGCCTTGCAGAGACTACTCAATAGAGAAGCCAGAGCAGGCACAGCAAATCCTTCAAGACGAAAATGGAGGGAGACAGAAACTCTTATGAGAAGGTGTAAGTGCCACCTTATTCCTCCCTGGCTGTGTACTGCTGGCCTTTTTAGTAGACTAAATATTGGACTAGATTGTACTGGGGATTGCTGGGGAGTTTCCTCAATTTTAATGGACTTAGAATTTAAAAAAAAGAAATAAAATCAGGCTGTTGAAAGCAGTTCTTGTGCAAATGAATCACAAATGTAAAGCAATTTCAGGTGCATGACAGACTACATTCATTGCTTAGCTATCAGACTATAAATCACATTTATAAACACCCACCTCTGGAAGAGTTCTGCTATATTTATTTCAGATGGTTTTCAAGCCTCACTTAAGAATGTGTTTCTCCAAATGTTTTCAAATGCTATCTTCTTGTACCTTTTTTGTTATTGAATAACTTCCTAAAATGGTTTGAACTAAGTAATTGTGCTATTTATGTTTCATCCCTGGTCTCCCATATTCAGTTTGTTCACTTATATATCTCCAGTGTGCAGAGCATTAGATTAGTAAGGTGAATAGCTGCTTTCTTTAATGTCTTCCCCTGATGATCATGGTATTTGAGCTGGTTACAAATGCCATCGGCTATTCAAATGACCAAAACATAGAATTCTGGACTAAATTAATGTGCATTCATTGCACAAGTCCTGTGGCCACAGTAGTAAGTCCAGTCTTGTCTTCTATAAGAAAGGCAGCCAGTTCTGGCAGGGAGTCACAGCTGCACGTCTCACCCTGGCTGCATCTCTGTCCAGCAGCGTAGTGCCAGTGCCAAAGACACTTGGAATGGATTGCACTGCTCTGTCTCAGTGTGCCCTGCACGGCTGGGTGTTACTGTGGGGGGAGCCCATCTCACCACAGCTGTGGCCCACGCAGGGCTTTGCACAGGAGGAGCAGAGAACCAGCCTGTTCCCCTGCCTGAGCAGCGCTCATCTGCCAGACCGTGTGGAGCGGGGCGTGGAAATGCCAGAGGTACCATGGTGCTGTGGATGCTTGGAGCAAACAGGCATCAGGGGCTGATGGATGCTGGGTGCCGTATTTTTGCCAGCCTCTGGAGGAACATCTTTTCCTTTGGCTGGGTTTTTCCATGGCTGGCTGGCCTGTCTGAGCTTGGAGGGTGCTCAGAACTACATACTCGAAGTTTGATCTGCATTGCTTTAATCATCCCAAACAAGCCAGTCCTGTCCACATGCAAATACTCAAACTGTGTCATCCTCTTGTGTTTCACATAACAGTTTTGTATTTTTCTTAGTTTGACAACTTCGGAGTCTTATGAGAATCAGAAAATATCCCTTTGCTTGGAGCTGGCCCTTTTGCTTATTTGCATATACAATTTCAGATCAGCATCACTATCTCATATTCTGCTTTCTTCTTCTTTCTAACCCTGAGCAGAAAGTGCCCATTGTGGGCCTTCTGGGAGATGGTCTAGAGACATGCAAGCATGCCCAGTGGGAAGGGGGCTGAGGTGGGGCAGTACCAGTTTTCAGATGTAAGCTGATGGCAGCTTGAGCCTGGGGCTGGTAGGGCTTCCTCTGACAGGTGAAAGGTTTTTGTGTGGTGATGAGCTCAGTGAGCAGTCTTCATTCTTCTTCCTGTCTTAAGTCACTGCTGTGTTAAAAGTGTAAAGTTCCTTTTTTTCCTATGCTGTTGAGCAAAAATTTAAATCCTTTCAATCATTTTTTTTTTAAAAGGCATTGTACAAATACTTATTATTGAAGATAAGTGAAAGATTGGGATCATTTGTATCTGTGTCTGTCGAAAGCTACCTTGTCTTTCTATCTGTGCTTGTTGGTTTAGGCAAAGTTGATATATAGCCCAGAGACAATATATGCATGAGGAACATGTTTTTAATCTCCTGTTAAGATGTAGGGTTGGCACTAGATGTGTGGACTTTTTATAACTCTGCTCCCAGCGTGGTGCTGGGTGACTTTCCTGGGACACTCCAGAGAGCAAGCAGTGTGCCAGAATATTTCCCTTTAGGACTCTCTGTTGGAGCCTGCTTGGAAATGATTTTCTTCTTGTATTTTCCCCTGGGATTCTGAAGCATAGTTGGAGCCAAGCGGTCACTTTTGCTGTTGTGAGACTTCAGACTTATGTGTAAAATTAAAATTAAAATTAAAATTTAAGATTTGAATTTAAAAAATATCATCCTTTTCACTATGAAAGACACTGCAAATCACAGCTTTTGAAAAGAGAGTGTGCCATGTTGTGTGCCTCTGTCTAACTAGCTGTCATATCTCCAAGAGCACTGGGGGGCTATTTCAGTTACTTGCATTCCAAGCTACAGAAATGCTGTAAGTAATATATATCTTTTCTATAATTAGTAGACCATACAGTTGTGTGTGATTAATAAACCCTAGTGACATGACAACCCAAGTACTTGCAAATTTTTTTTTTCTTTTCATTTTAAAATGCAGATGTGAATAGGAAAATGATGGTTAGTGATTTCACATATTTAGGAAAAAGGTTTTTTTCCTCATCTGGATGGAAGTTTTTGTTGAGTTTGCATGAATGTCTGAAATTTAATGTTCTTTCTTTGTAGTAGAATGAATAAAGGTACCATGGGAAAAAAAATTTTATTTCCTCTGTAGACTTATATTACTGTGTGGATGTAAGTATTGCATGCGTTTATGCCTGTTAATTTTTATTGAAATAAGAGTTTCATGCTCCCACAGAGTTTTATGTTGGGTTTTTTTAAGAAACACTGCAAGCAAATCCAGTTAGAAAACTAAAAACGATGTTGTGGGAGATGAAAAGTATATTTTGACTTTATTTTTTGATTCATAGCATATAGACATGTAAAATGTAGGACTGTATTAGTGTGCTTAGACCATCTCAGAATATTACATTGCTGAAGGGAGGGAGTCAAATGCCACATTTTAAGCAGATGGTGTTCATGAGTCTGTCTGTGCAGCACTTCCTACACCAAGGAGTGGGTGGAACGATGGGAGTAGAATTCTCTGCACTGTCGCAAATGCTCAGATACTGCACCAGATACAGCACCAGGCTGTCTTGCACCAGATGTTGGTGGGTCGGAAGGGAACATCCTGCTTGGAGTTCAGCTTTCTTTCACTGTACCTGATTCCTTCTTCTGGGTTTCAGTCTCCAGACTGCTGCTGTGGGATCTGCTGTACCTGCGGTCCCACTCAAGTCATCAGGACTGCAGGGGCATTGTTGCAGGAGTTGTTTGGAGCGCAGTAGTTTATTCAAAGACACTCCCCTGTTTATCCCCATGGTAATATACCTATGAAGAGGATCTGATCCTTAACCAGCTGATCAGTGCAACCGTCCTATGTCATCCTTATCAGCATGTACTGCTCTGTGAGGGTGACTATAAACACATTTGGCATCACATTTACATCCTGGCAATTTGAAGAATCTACTGAAAAATGGCTTTCTCTACTTTCAGGACTCTTCCAGTACATAAAGGTACACTGACTGCTTTGAATCCTTTAATTACTTTAGTTGTACCACAAGAACACAGTGAAACTCTGCAAGTGGGAAAATAACGTGGAAGCTCTTTGTCCATTGCCTGCTCTTTGCGGGCTAGGAGGTGATCATCAGTTGCCTCTACACTTGTAAGGCTGGTGCTTAGCCATAGCTGAGGGCAGTAGCATTAGTGTAAGTGAAGCTAGAAAATATTTTCTGGTGATTTTCAGGGGGAATAAATGATCATACACTGATATTTCCTGATTTTCAGCAATTTGTTAGCTAAAATATTTTAACTCTTTTCCCAACACTGTGTTTTTACATAATTGGATTTAATGTCCTTAGAAAGGCTGCATTATTTTTCTATGCCCAGAAGATAATGAGAACAACTAAAGTGAAGATAATGAGATCAGTCCTAAAGAGGGGGTGAGATGATCTAAGAAGAATCTGTGTTTTCAAGGATGGTTCATTTGACAGGACTCACTGACACACAAATGGTGCCTGTTGCTTCAGGGCCATATGACTATTTTTGTCATGCATCATGCAAGGTTAGCACAGGGGTTGCATCAACAGGGAGTAGTGAACGGAGAGAGGTAGCAGTTTCCAAATAGTGCAAAGGATATAGCCAGTAATTACAGACTGGATGGTGTAAAGGGTATAGCCAGTAATTACAGACTCACTTCCCTGCCCCCGAGGACCTGAGCACTTCTGTCCTGTCTCCAAGCCAGTGAGCAGGGCAGCTGTGACTGATCCTCTTTTAACCCTTTCCTGAGCTGTGGTGTTAGACATCAATCATTTAACTCGCTGGTACTGGGAAGAGACAAGTGTGACCTTTATGGTTGTGGGGAGCCCATAATTAGAGGGCTGATGCCCTTGTGTTGTGTGTAGGTAGAAGCATGTACTGCGTATATAATATATACATAATATACAATATTACTGCTGCTAACATAAGGAAAGTTACTTCTTTGCAAATATGTGAGTAAATAAACAAGTTGAGCCCACATAAGTCATCAGATCAGGAGTGATAACTCACTGGCCATCTGTTTCTCTCTGTGACTCTGTTTTTGTTGCTTGCTCTTTGGATACAAAAATGTATCCAAATGAAGGAGCTTCAGCTTGCCATCTTCATGTAATTGTTTTGTTGCAGAAATCCTTGGGAATGTTGAGTGCCTATGTTTTATTTCTGACTCTGAAAATCATGATATCCAGAAAAAAATTGGCTTCAAAAATGCCAAGCAAAACATGAACTTATACACAAATTATGAACATGATTTATGCAGTTTGTCTGAATAACTATTTTGTTGCAGGAGTTATTTAATTTTCATCCAGAAAATGAGTAATCCCCTTTTCAGTAAATGTGAAACCCTACCTTGTGCAGGAATATCTTGAAACTTGTGTAAATATAATTAATTGGAGCATTAAGTACCTGATAACTTGCCTCCACTATTTGGGAGGTGTTGCTGCTTGTAGTTCTTGCTGTAACTTACATTCACATTGCTCTATACAGCTCTATAACTGACTCTAAAGCTATGCCTCTACTTTGAAAAGGGATTGGGCACTTCTTGCCATTAAATGTGCAGAGTATCATATTTTTTCTTAAAGATGGTAGAGATGGAATGTTTTCTGAATTTGCTTTTGTCCGCTGAATTTACTCACAGTTGCTATGTTTAAGTCTCTTATATGTTATTATATGAGTTAAAAGGTTTCAATTTCTTACCTAATTGTACCGGGGTGGTGGAATACTGCTATCAGAAGTTGGATATGGTGAAATTCATGTTTCTAGCTGTCTTCTCTTTAACTGAAATTTATTGGTTCTGAAATCACCAAGATTTGCACTGATTTTCAAGGTGTAGCAATCAGGGAGAATGCAGTTTTCTGACGTGATAAACAGGAATATGTTCAGACATCCTCTGAACCAAGACCTTGGCACTTTTGAAATGGCCTGCTCAACCCCACAGTTCACTAAAAGAGAAATCTGTGTTATTGTAGTCACGTGCTCAGAGATCAGTGTTCTTGTTTGGTTTAGGGTTTTTTTCTTTAAACAGGGACAAAATAAAATGTGTTGGAAATTTCTTTGACACAGAATCAAGAATACAATTTTGTACAATTATGAAAAAAATCTTCCTTTTATAATGCTAGTGGTATAGGTCTCATTAAAATGAACAAGTCTTATTCATCAAAGATGTGATTTTTAAAAACCCCAATTACTATTGAGTCATCAACATTCTTTTGCAAGTAATGTGTGGTTGGTTACTTTAGTTGAGCACATACAGAACCAGGAGTCTCATTTCATACGGAAATATTATCTTGTTCTCTTGGATCAACTAAGCAGATTGATGGTAATTGATACTATGCACAATGTGAGGCATGGCAAGGCTGAACTGTGTCTTTTGAATCATTGCTTCTCATTCCTATGAAGTTCTATGGACCTGATCTCCTTCAACAATAAATTACCTTGCTACTAGGGTTTCTTTAGGGATGCTTTTTTAGCTGTGTGCTTTGCTGAAGCCTAGGTTCAGGTTACAACTGCCTGGAGTTTGTTCTTACTTGTTTTATAGGGGTAAGGAGTCAAACAGACAGGCAGAGATCACTATGTATCTTGAGTTGATTCCTGCCATGAAGAGTGAGGATTCCATGCAAGGAGCACTTTTGGCTGCCAGGGCTATATCCAGCAGTGCCTGTTCTCCAGATACTTCAAAGGCTTTGTGCTGCTTCACTGGCCTAAAGCAGGAATTCAGGGCAGAGCCTCTGTTTCAGAAGACCCTCATCTTCTTTCAAACTTTGGAGAGCCAATACTGCCTGTATGACTGAATTACTGAGGCATGTTTCTCTGTGTGCTAGTTTGGCATGTTATAAAAGATGTCTGTGATCTGTAATCATAGTTTCTGTGCTTGTTTAATCATCGAGGAACAATAATTCTGCTCACCCTCCTTTGCCTTTTATCCTCCTCTATCTCATCTTGCCAAAAGCATGTGATGTTCCTGAGCTTGCTATAACCTTTCAGTCTTTTTTTTGTAGCTGGAACATTTCTGTAAACAGGCTTTACCTCCTGTGTAGGTACCCCAATATTATACTGATGTTTAGAAGCAGAGGACAGTAGCTTGTCAGACATGCATGTAAGTCTCAGCAGTGGCAGTTTCTGTGAGCTGGGCTAGACTAATTTGCAAATAACCCAACATTAAACAGCTTAAATAATTTCAAAGTGCAGCAGCCTGGTTCTTCAGGATCACCAGTGATTTAAGCATGCATTTGCTGCTGGCTGGAGTACTTGCTTCCATTAACCACTTCATCTAGTTGGAGGTTTTAAACTCCTGGTACCTTTCATGACACTGAAGTCCAAAATCTCCTCAGACTGTGAACATCACTATGACTACCAGTTACTTTTTTCCTCAAGTATGCAATTTGTAAATTTGGGCAGGGTTGTTTTTATGGATGTCTGGTGGATCATCTTGTCCGAAACTAGTATGGATAGGGCTCATAAGACCTTTTGAGAGAAGCAAGCCAAACACAAGTTCTTCAAAATGAATGCAAAACACATTTTTGCATTGAGTTTATGATACCCAAATGAGAAAGGAGAGACACTGAGTGTTCAGGGTGAGACATGGGACAGAAATATGGCTACTACCATCCTGTTTACCTCCAGGAGAATGGAAGTGGACAGGAAAATGTAACCACCAACCCAACAGCTTTGAAGCCCAAAGCTCACTGCTTACAGGTGGGCCCCATGGCAGTGGCAGGGCATCGTGTTTGCCTGCTCCCCCACACTGCAAGCAAGTATCTCAGAGTTTGAGGTGATAGTACTTGGAAAAGCTGGTATGCTAAACTGTCTGCTTTTTTTTCCCCTTTTACCTACCTTGAAAATCCCATCCTGCATAATTACCTGGTTTTGTTGAGAAAAGCTGCAGTGGAAAAAAGGCTTGTTAGTTTATGGGATAAGAGGGGATAAAACAGGTTTCTCAATCCCTGTTCCTTTTGTGCATGCAAGAAGGCTCTTGGCAGAAAGATAGCTGGATTTCCAGGGCAGCAGGGAACCACACTGGCTTCTATTGCAGTAATTGGGCAGATGCTACAGAAGATGATGCAATAAAACCTGTATGTTACTTCTACATAGCTGGGCTTTTGGTAATTGCTATAGATCATTTATTAGGTAAATAAGTAGTTTTTCCAGAGAAGAAGTAGGATATCATATATATACTGGAGAGATTTATGAGAGATAAAAGGTAACAAATTCATATATTGGCAGCTGTTTATAACACTATTTTTTTTGTGCTTTATTTAATTCCTGAATTTTATTTCAAAAACTTCAGACAATGCAGGATTGAGAAAACGGTGGCTGCAAGCAAAGCAACTGAGAAATGTATTTGAAAAGCCTGCATATGATATCCATTCCTTTTGTAAAGAATATTTCCTTTATGACCTCCT
The DNA here is from genome assembly GCA_018697195.1 of Certhia americana. Taxonomy (NCBI): domain Eukaryota; kingdom Metazoa; phylum Chordata; class Aves; order Passeriformes; family Certhiidae; genus Certhia; species Certhia americana. The sequence goes on from CM031860.1 coordinate 34,090,367, forward strand.
CCTGCTTTGTATTTAACATTTCAAAGAACTTTTGGGGACTCTCTGTAGGCTGTGTCTTCATGAAGCCAGTAGCCAAGGATTTAAAGTATTGTCAGTGCTGGCCCGAAGCTGAAAACTGCAGGCGGTTTTAATCTCAGGGTGGGGGGTGGGTGTTTAAACCCAACCTTTTGTGTTCAGATTAGGGAGTGCAGGAGGATAGACTTAAGGGGTGTTAGTGAGAATTTTTTCACTGGCAGTTCAGTAATAGCATCAGGCTTTGGAAATACTTTTTTCCAATTCTTTGTTATTTCAGTAATTACTATGTGGTGGGTAGAAATCCATAGGGTTTGTGGTTTTTTTAAGTACCTCAGCAATGACATGGGGATATGGGCAATAAAAAGTACTTGTTTTTATAACTTTTTACTCCTCGGATGACTGTGGGCACTTAAATGCCTTTTCAGATAGTCTATCACTGTTTCAGTCCTGATGTCTGTGTTTATTTTGTCTTGGTTCCATCAGCTGGGCTAATAGTATGATCCATCTTTAGAGAGGAAGGAAGACAAAAACTATTTGACACTAGCATCATGATCTGACAAATCTGAACCCTGCCAGTTGTGCAGGCAGATTGCCTGATCTACTTTACACTGTCTGAGAGATGGAAAGGTTACTAAACCTCTCCCCCATTAAGAAAAAGATCAAAGGCAAGTCGCTGAGCACCTTGCATTTGGAATTTCTTTTACTTTATACAACAATCTATGAAACATTTGTCCTGAGTATTTGTTGATTTCTGGAATAGCTGGGGGTACAAAGCATTTGGAATTTTTATGTATGGGAACATGGTGACTCCTTGCTAAAGTTTCTGAGATGATCGCCACAACTAATAAGATTTACCACAGTTGGGTTGTGTAGGTATTGAGTTCAGCTCAATAGTGATCAGTTTTAATGAAGACTAAAGAATTTCTAGCTCTTAATTTTATGTGATTCTTTCAAATAGAATTCTAATGCCAGGAAATTTTACTTTCATGTAAATGGTCTCACTTAAGATGTTTGTTTCTTTTGAGAGAGATATTTTTAGGGTTCTAGAAACTTTAAATGTCAGTGGTTCTCTGTGCCTTACAGAAGTTCATTGTAATACATAAAGCATTTTGAAAGAAATTTTATTCTATGCTACTGCTATTCATGTGCTTTAAAGGATATAAGAATAGTTTTGTGGTAGATTGTGGTAGAAGTGAGGAGTACACTTTTCAGAATTAGAAAGGAATTTTCTTCTTAAATTTTCTAATTTGATATTAATTTACTTTTCCTAATTTCACAATTTTATTTTGATTATCACAATGATATTTCTTTGTCATAAGGGAATTTTTTTTCTTCATAACATCTGCATATTTCACTTGTTTTCATCCTTGACTCTGGTCAGAAAGTTATAGGGTGCAAAATTCACACCAGAGATTGTTCTTGTATCCAGTGTGACACTTCAGTGTTGTGTTAGAAACATTTTGCTAAGGTGAGGCTTTGGATGCTGCTCCATTCTGCTTAGCTCCAGAGAGGAGTCAAGATCTTGCACTGACCTGCAGAAATCTAGGAAGTAACAATGCTCTTTTTGTTTAAAACCAAATTAATTAATAACAAAGCAACTGACAGCCGGTAATATAGAGGGATATATAGAAAAGGAAAGTAGCAGAACTCCCTGTGGTTGATACATTTGCTTTAGCATATTGCTACTGTTGTGTAGGGTGTCACTTAGTAATACTAATATTATTTTGTTGCACTAGACCCCTGAGGAGGAATTTAACTTTCTTACAAGGGCAGTGGGAGAGTTTGAGGCCCAGCGCTATAAAATGTCTTTTTCTTATTCCTCTACTAGAATACAAAAAATCTCTGCATTCAGGAGAAGTGCTAAGAACAGCTTCTACAGAGAGGCAAGTAGTGCTTGCATAAACCTTCATCTGAACAGGGCAATGGGAAATTGTCTCTGTTTGCACACAGGTGGGTAATATCAGAGGTTCAAAAGCCAAGTGGAGTATGGCAACAAGCTGTGGTAACCAGGGGTAGTCAGGGTAGGTGTCTCAGGAGTGGAATTTTCCGTCTGGTGGGTGCTACTGCAGTATCAAAAGAAAAGGGACAAGCTCCAGGGTCCCACGGAAAACCAACAACTAAAGAATACCACCTTCACAGGAACAAACTGACTCTGCAGTGCTGCAGTCTGGTCCAGAGAACAAGCAGACTGATGATTTTGCACCGATTTTCCAGAAGCCTTTGAGTCAGGCATGTGTAGAGTCATCTAATTTCTGTCTGTTCTTAAGAGTCCTCTCTAGTTTTTTCATGCCCAAATGTATGTGTCAATGAGACAACCTCTGAATCTGAGATTATAATAAAATATCCAAGAAGTGATCGAATTACTTTTCTGTGAGGTGAGAAATCGGTGCTTTTTCACTTTTATGTTTATCTTTTGCTTATATTTTTTTCAAACTTATGGGTTGAAACTATACATTTTTTAGTACTAAGCCACTGTTTTAAAAGCCCATTTAACTTAGGCAGAGCTTCATGCACATATGGAAGTAACTGAATGACAAGAGATTGTTTGCAAAGGGTGGAGTAGCCTATTTTCAGGCCTCTCAATTTTTCTAAGGTTTTAAAGATCTCTGCCTCATGTACATGCTATATATATGCAACTATAAAATATACTCACTATATTGCACAGCTGTATAAGCAAGAATTTTGAGAGGGCCCTTAGTACTGGGTTATTCAGCAAATGTTCTGCAGTGTTATAGCAGCTGCTGGGATTTAGTTCCCTTGGTTCATTGCTTTTAGGACTGCCCATCAAATAGGTTCATTGTCCTCTTTGCAGGGCAATGCAAGCCATGCAAGATGCAAAACACTGCCCACTTTTTCCTGCCAAGGGCCTTCTTTTCTTAATGGATTTTTTCTTTACAAAGTACCTACATGACACATAGAATCTCCTTGTTTGTGTTGATGTAGTACCCAGAAGTTTCACAGGAGCCCAATGCCTGCTTGTGCATGGTGCCATCTTTGCAACATAGGCTCTGCGGAGGAATGGGAATAGATAGACACAGAGATGTGGGAATTCATCTCTAGGAAGATAATTTGTGATGGCTTTTACTGCTGGTGGGACCTACACTGGCCGTTCACTTCTTGCTCTCCATTGTTTCAACTCCCAAAGCAGAAGGTTAGGCTGTTATTCTAACTTACAGTACAGCTGGCCCCCATATATCAGTATGTTACTTAAATACCAGGGTACTAATGATATGTGACACCAGTGGAAAATGAGAAAGTTGAGCCCAACATTTTTGGCATATTTTTTGCTACTATATCCTTTGGAAGAACAGCTGGTGAATGAATTGACTTGGGATTTGAATTGCTGTAAGTCCACATCTCCAAGTCTCAGAATTCTGTTATATGTGAGAGGAAATTTGTGCAGGATTCACGGCTTGTCTTCCTCTCTCATTAGCTTTGTACACTGAGGAGTTACAAGCCCAGCATCCACCCATGTTAACTAACTTGCTTTGAGTCAGTGATAATAGGAGAGGAAAAGCATGCATCAAAACAAAAACTGTATCCTACAAGTGATCCTTCTTGTCCACTGGCTTTCAGGTAGACTTGGGTATCCAGACTGAAAAACCTTCTGCATCAATTATCTTCTGTGCAGAGGAAGCACAAATGCAATCAGAAAGTCTGGCATGAAAAAAAAGAACCAAAACAGGGGAACCTTTCTTCTCATTACACAGACAGGTTTTTCTTAAAAGTCATGCAAGTTAAAATAAATACCACAGCACATAAGGCAGCACACAGAAAAATGAATCAGTGAACTACAGCACGTGTGCAGCAGCAGCGCTGCATTCCTGTCATCGCACATTCCCAAAGCATAACACTGAGAGAAATATGATCTGAAACTAGTTTAAGAGGTGCTGTAAGTAAGCCAGGATTACTACCATGGTATAACACAACCTGATAGCAAGACTGAAGACTTGCTTGTAAATGGCTTTGAAACCTTTTTCTTTTTTTATATTTGGAATTTTTTTTTCACTTATACCTTTGCCCTTGGGATTTTTTTCTTTCCCTTTTTGGTGGAGGTTCTCAAATGCTCTCTTCAAGAAGAGAGTTGTCTGGGCAAGCCCAACTTTTCCCGTGCCAATAAATCCATCAAGAAAGGCTGCCTCGTTTTGTGACCTAGACCACAAGCATGGATTACAAATACTTGGCTTCTCTTGCATATTTAAGTAACAACAAGTACTAGTGAGAGGTGACAAATTAATAGTGTTAGTGTCAGAAGTCTAAGGACTGATGTGAAAGGGTGTGAGTGAGTTTTCTGGTTTGTTCTTGCTAGCATATCTGATTACGAATATCTGGAAGGGAAAAATAGTGCTTCCTACAGACAAAGACATTTAAAGAGTATTGCCAGACCTCCTTAACCTGTAAAGGATTGCTTAAAAGCATGTCTTTTAGAGTCTTGAGTTCTGCACCTTTGTTAATACAAAGATACAAGAATCCACACATGAAAATGGAAAGTTTATGAAGTGGACAACTTTCTTCTTCATGGATTTATAATGTTAGAAATGCTGGTAATGTATTTTCTCAGGAACACTATTATACAGAGCTGTAAATCTAATAAACCCATAGATTACCATGGCCTGTGATGTTATACATGAGCTTGGGGTTTTTCACAAGTTCATAATTACATTTTTCCCACCTCTTCTCACACTCCATTTTTCCTCCTCCTCATCTGATTTATGACTGCTTGTATTACAGGCTTTTTCCCCTGCTTTATTTTTTGTTTATTCTTTTCTGTTCTCCCTCTCCTACTTTCAAAGACTCTGCAATTCCTTCACAGAATCTCGCAGCACCCTATCTTCCTCTTTTAAAATGTTACAGAATGTGATGGTATTGTTTTCATTGGCCCCAGAACGACCCTCTGCTCCCTGTTTTACCTGGTTGCCTGTGACTGTGGCTTTCCTTAGTGCAAAATCTCCTGTGTGTCCCAGTATTACCAACGTAATTTGTAGTGTTTGTTTCTGAAGCTGGGCACAGGGAAAGGACCCCTGTCATAGACCTGCAGAGTGTGAGGCCACAAAACCCTGTGTGGCACTCGGCATCTTTTGAGAGTTAGCTCCCCCGGTGGTGTTGGGTGCTTCTCAGGCACCAGCTCAGCTGACAGTAATAAAGTGAAGCCCTTCTAATTTCCTCCTAAAAGTGAGGCAGCCACTTCAGGATATGTGCAAGAGGCAAGGTAGTGACAGGGTAAGGGAGAACCCAGGCTTTGAATGCGTATTTTGAGAGAAAATGATTTTTAAGGTGTAGCTTGTCTTAGTCAAGAGAGGGATTGCTGTCCTCCTTCCATGTCCTATTATTTTGCCTTTTTTATTTTAGTATTTGGCTTGTGTGCTTATTTAATTTGAAAAATCTCGTGCAGTCAGTTCCCAAACCAAGGAAGTAGCTAAGGCAGCAACACCAGCCCACCCTCTTACTGAAGCCTGCTACTGTCCCTATGGAAACTTGTTTGTCATAGGGAGGAAAAAAAAAGTAGTCCCAGCTGAAACTTGAAATACCACATTACATGAGAGCAATTACCATATATGCACAAGCATGCATGCACATACACATGCAGAGAAATATATATACAGCTCACCATATTGTTCTCTGCTACATAATTATTTTTTCAGATAAGGAAATTTCATAAACCTATGAAATGGGAGCTGAGATCCCAAAGTTTTAACAGGGCATTTGCTGCTGATTTCCTACAGTCTTCTGGGCCAGTTATGGTTTTTTCTTTTATATGTTTTCCAGCTACGAAATGGGAACAGACCTGCTTAGCAACTAATAAGTGTTTATGAAGATCACACGCAATAGATATTCTTAGTAATATTTGTTTTCTTGCTTTTAAAAACATAAAACAGGTTTCAGAAGCAAAGATTTGGAATTATTTCTCCAAAAAATTAATTTATGAACTTGGCTCCTTATAAACTTGGACTGAAGGAGAGTTGTGATTGAACATATAAGAATCCTTTGTAATGTCTGATATGGACCCAAGCTTCTTTTTTGGAATTCATAATGTTAAATCTATACCTTTGAAATGGCTACTGTTATATTGCCAATTCCTGATAAGCAATTGTTAGGTTACGAGGGAGGCAGGATGTCTAATTTTTGTTTAGTTTAGACCTTTTCCCCAAGATCTCTAGGGTCTATTTATCCAAGCATCACCTCTCCCTCTAGCAATCCAAGATAGAGATGGTTCCTGTTTTGACTTTAAATACCAAATTATAAAAATGAATGCTTTATCTGATTCTCAATATGAGGCTTCTGAGTTTAATCTTTCTCTTATTAAACAAAAAGCTCCAAAAATCCAAGCAAAAAAATCAACCCCCCAAAAAAGCCTTCTCCAAACAATGAGGGATGAATTACAAAAAAAAGAAAAAAAGACCAAAAGCACAAGCAAAAAGCTTTGACACCTTCTCCAGTTTTCTCATTGCTAGCAAGTGTTCAAGTTCCCATTAGTATAATTCATAACTGGAAGAAGATTTTTTCCTTACTTCTAGCAAGCTGTATTAGATGATTTCCACAGCTGAGAATCTTTTCCTTATTCTGCTCTGACATAGCTGTATGAATCCAGAAATTTATTTTTCTTTATTAAAAAAAAGAGTAATCTTAAAAGTCTCAGAATAAAATGTTGTGGATTTGTTTGGGTTTTTGTTGTTTTTTTTTAAAGCTCTCAAATTTTAGCTTTCAGATCACATGAAGAAAATAGTTTTATTTCAATTTAGCCACTGAAGCAAAAAAAAAAAAAAAAAAAAAAAAAAAAAAAAAATTAATTACACTCACAGTTCTAGCTTTTATTCCAAAGAAAATAGCCAAAACTTAAACTTGGTCTTTAATTATATATTTGATTCATCCCAGTAACAACACTTGACTTCAAACAATTCAAGAGCAGGAGGAAACTTGCTCTGAATTCCTCTCTTCAAAGAGGACTACTCTTTCAGATACCATATCAGAAGACTTTAAGCTGAAACCAAACAAGATAACTCTGAGAAGACTTAATGAAAGGGACTTTAGCTGACCACAGGAACAATGTCTCAATAATGAGAGAAGGCCTCCAAAATTGTTTTTAAACAGTTCTCCCCACATTTGGGAATGGAAAATTGACCTTGCTGGATGGTCAATCCACTACAGTTGCTTATTTTTCTCATTCTCTCCTTTCAATAGTTGTAGGAGCAAATTATTTCTAATTTAAAATTACCACACAATCAAAATGTACCATTATCTGTACCCAAAACTATGAACCAGACTAATTCCTACAACTGATTATTAGAAGATACCATGTGTTAATTGTATGTACCGTATTACTCTTGTGACAATTCATGGAACTGTACAAATTAAGTCAATTAAAGCCACTTGAAAGACTTCTGTGCGCTGTCACCAGTTCATTAGTGCACAGCAAATTGCTTGAAAAGAATTAGGATGTATGCTTTATCTGACAGTTGAAGAGCCATCCTATCTTTTGATATTTGTTAGAATATTTTAGTTGTGAATAATTACATTGAAGGCCAGTGTAAAGATCACTGTGGCCTTGTTTGTTGTCGTGTTTGTGTGTGTGTGTCCTGCTTTGTTCTGTCTTTTTACTTCTTGACCTCATTTTTCCTCCTCATTGCTGATTCCTATTTGTCTCTTGTCACATGTCTTCTTTTAATGGAACAGATTGATATCTAGGGCTGTGTCTAGACTAGGAGAAAAGTTGAGTTTAGTTCAACAAAAAGTTGAAGTTAGCTGGCCAGCCATATTCAACCACTTCTTGACCACTGGAAAGGCAAAGCCATCATTTATTCAACGTTCAGATAGCGCAATGTGAATTTAAGCTTCTAGATAGAATTTAATTAGCTTCCACATCTAGTAAAATAGGTACATTTTTTAGGTTTGGCTTAGCTAGGTAGTAGCTAACCAATCTACCTCAACCTCAGCCTTCAAGGAGAAAAATGGAATGATTCTGAAAGTTCTTATGGTTTTTCTGGTCTGAGGGTGAAAACATGCTCTATTATAAGCTTTGCGTAGGCTGAGGAGTAAATTGCTAGATGAGTAAGTTTCATGATGGAAAATCTTATGTTTTTATTAGAGGAGCTCTAGGCCATCTTTTTTCTCATCTTAACTTTTTCCTGTTGCTACCAGTATACAAAGCATCAGTGGAAACATGTCTTTCCTGATAGCTTTTCACAGCTGGAAAAAGATGAAGCTGAATGAGAAAGAACCCCGTAGCATTTAGCTTTCAACTTGCTTGCTGAGTTTCATTAATGTATATTCTACTCATATGAAAGGGATGTTCGTATGGTGTGTGTGCTGTGACTGACCCATAGCCATGCAGCAAGGCAACTAAGGGAACTCACGGTCCACTGGCTTTGATGTTAAGTTTGTTCACTGATGGTCATTCTTTTACTGGTTCAGCACTATTGAAGATTTCCAATTACAAAATTACAGTCTTCTGTTTTTCAATGCTCTTAGAAATGCGACACAAACCACTCCAAGAAGGATTAATTATAAAAATGTAAGTATATAAGTAATTCAACAAAGCTGCAAAAGCAACGTTTTCACATCCCTGCATTGCAGTTGTCCCCATTGGTAACGGCGGCAGCACCTGACGCCAGGCGTGCTCAGAACTGTTTTGCAGAGGCAGAGGAACCGCGTCCCTTTGCACAGTTCTGTTAACGGGAGTTCATAAAATGCCCAGGTGGCCAGGCCCCACTCGAGGGTGCCCTGGGCGCAGATGTGTGAGCCGCTGTGAGAGGGTGGGCAACCCCCTTCCCGCCAGTGAGGGGGGCAGCCCGGGTGTCCTGGATACCCTTGTGCAGTGTGGTGGGTTTTCACTGTGGCGGTGTGACTGACTAGGCCCTCCTGGGGAGAGCCGGTTCTTCAGGCGCCGATGGGGAAAGGCGGCGGAGGATCCACCCCGCAGGCTCTGCGCAGGGGTGCCCCGGGGATGCAGATCTGTCCCGGGGATGCAGATCTGTCCCGGCGCCCTTCCCTCACTTGTGTCCGTCCATTCTCCCCGCGGCTGGCCCGGGGCGGCAGCGGCGCCCGAAGGGGCCCAAGGCCAGGGCCCGGCCCGCAAGGCCGCCCTGCCCGCTGGCCGCAGCCCGGCGGTGCGGGGTGCCCAGCGCTGTGCACCCGGCCCCGCCGCTCCGCCGTCACTGCCACCGCCACGAAGGAAGGAAGGACGGACGGAAAGGAGGCGGAGCGGCAGCGGGCGGGAGGGGGCCGAGTCCCTGCTGTGCACGGGGCTTTGTAGGCGGGCGCCTGCGAGCCGGTGCCGCGCGGGGGAGTGCGGAGCCCGGCGGGACCAGCACGGGTCCGGCGGGAGTAGCATGAGCCCGGGCGGCGGCGCGGCGCACGGCGCTCCGGCAGCGGCGGCTCTTGACGCGGCGGGGCGGAGGGCGGGCGGCG
>CM031860.1:34100171-34179371 GCA_018697195.1 Certhia americana
GGACGGCCCGAGGCCACCCGGTGGCCTCGCCCCCCGCGCCGGCCGTCCCTAGCGCGGAGCCGGCGGCGACCCCCGGAACAGGCGGGCGGGAGTCGGCGCCGTCCATGGCGAGGCGCGGCGCTGCCGGGGGCCGTGGGCCGCTGCCGGCTGCCCGGGCGCCGCGGGCCTGAGGAGGAAGGAGGCGGCGGTGGGGTGGGTAGGGGGATCGCGGCTGCATCCGCTCGTCCCGCGGCCGAGAGAGGCGTCTGTGGGCCCTCCCTCCTCTCCTCTCCCTCCTCCTCCTCCCGCCGCTCCTCCCGCCGCGCCGGGAGCTGCCGCCTCCTCCCCAGCGCCGGGCGCGCCGCTGTCGGGGTCGCAGCCGGCGGCCTCGGGATTCTCGGGATTTTCCTCGTTTGTTTGGGCCTTTTGTGTCGGGGCTCACAGTTGGCTAAGCACGGCCGGGCTGAATTGGGCCATTGTTCGGGACCCCCGAGCTCCCACGCTGCACATCTCTCGTCCCCAGTCCCCCTCCAGCCCCCCCTCCCCCTATTCCTTTTTTTGCCTGAGAAGCCACATAACGTGCCTTTCCTCCACGCAAATCTGGGAGCTATAAGCCGGACCGATTGCAAATGAAGTGTAATGCATTGTGGGACGTGTGTAAAATTGGATCATTCGAGGGGGAAAAAAAAAAAAAAGGAAGGGACCTGCGGCTGGCGCCCTAGAAGAGGGAGCGGCGAGATGCGCGCAGGTTGCGCCCCGGCGGTGCCCGCGCTAGGCTGATGCCCGGCAGCGCGCACCCCTGACCCATGCTGCGGCGGGAGGAGTAGGCTCGGGCATCCTCAGGATGAAGAAGACGCGGAGTACGACCTTGCGGCGGGCCTGGCCTAGCTCCGACTTCTCCGACCGGGCCTCAGACCGCATGAGGTCCCGCAGCGAGAAGGACTACCGACTGCACAAGCACTTCCCCCCAGCTTTTATTTCCCAGGCATCACGGGGCTACATGACATCAGGTTTGTAACATAATTTGTGTATGCGAGAGAGCTTTATTGCGAGGCTGCTTCGGGATGTGTGTCTGGCCGGGGAGGCTGTGTTGGTGGGTACGGAGGGGAGCCTGCGATCGGGAGGCTGAGTTGTTATGAATAATGAAAAAAAAAAAATAGCATACATCCACCATTTTGTACCTCTGCAAGATTCACAGCGGGGTCCTCGCAATATGGTGTTTAAAATCTATTAGTCGAATGAAATAAAATGTGTGAGAGAGACGGTTGCATCTCTGTTGTGGAAGAGCAGACAAAAATGACTGGATGTGCAGAGCATGGAGCCCTTTGCGCCTTTTGTGCGTAAAAGCATGTGCTGGATATTTACTGCTCCCCCACACATTTCTCTTTAAAAGCAGTTAACTCTAGTTAACTCACCAGGCTTTCGTGTTTTTTCATTTTGGAAAGGAAAAGGGTTACTTGTGCTAGCAAACTCAGTTGCCTTGTTACAGGCTCTGGCTTTCAGCTGCATGTTTCTGCAATGGCAAGGCATGTGTTGGTGAAAATGACTGTAAACACATTTGCATTTGTTTTTTGAGGTGTAGAAGGAGACCAGACCTCTGTATGTTGTAGAACACACACGTGCATGTATATTCATTTGTCAGTGGCATTCAAGGAAGGCCGTAGGGAAATAATGGACACTGCACCAACATGTTTGTGCGTGGGAAAGAGAAAGCACAAACAAAACAAAAAACAGCGCAGGGAAATGCAGGCATCAGGGAGAGGCTTGGCGTCCGATGGAGTGCTGGTGAGATTTTGGAAAGCCTCAGTACTGTTAGTAGAATCTGCTCCATCCAGAAATACATCTTAATGGCCTTGGAATTAAGGCATTTCATAAACACCCAAAAGAAGACTTGGGAGAATGCTGATGGGGAGGGGGCCGGGGGCAGAAAATCCTGGAAACCTCCTTTGTTGTTCTGCTGCCTGTTTATTGTGATGGTAGGACATAACGTTTCATTATTATGATAGCAAATTCCAATTTATCACAAAGGCACATTTCTCCCTCTGAGGCACAATTTAGGTTGAGTAGGCAGATTCCTTTAAAGGAGAAAACTAAGGCATTTATAATGCATTGCTGAAAACGTCTCCAGCCCTGTCCCCTCCCGCCCCATTTCTGCTGCAAAGGTTGAGCCAAAGATTGTGATTTTCAGTTATATGCTCACTTTCCAGTCTCTGGCCCTAATAAACATATCTCTTTAGTCAGGATTGGTTTCTCATGTTTTAAAAATGCCTCGTGACTGTTTTTTCTTTAATGCCCAAGTGCAAGAGAAATAATATGCATTTTCTTGAAAAATCTGCCTCTCTAAGAATATTGTGCCATTTTGGCAATTGGTGCTCTGGTTCTTGGGAAGTCACATAGTGAGTGGAAACAACAAAGATAATTTATGCTTGAACAGCTGAAGAAGAGAAGAATGGTTGTGGTGGTGGAGTGGTTGATTTGTTCTGTTGGTGCTGCAGGACCTGAAAGTGTCTAGAAGCTGAATCTGACAATACTGCAAAGATTATTGTTGTTCTGGGTGAATGTCCTGATATTCCCAGTGTAAGATACGCTGTGTCGGTCCTGTTGAAGTCAGTACTTTTTTAGGCCTTTCTTTCGGCGTGAAAGCCCATATTTAAAAGAGAAGGAGCTCACGTGAGCATTTTGTGCCAAGTGGTGTGGTTCTTGCTTGTTTTCAATTCTTCAGTGAAGTGGTCTGGCTCTGTGAAAGCTTTATGTTGGCAAGATTGGTATAATCCAACCAGACAGTCGAACACCAGCGATCTGCAGAATCAGATGTGTCACCCTGCATTTGTTGGCAGATACCTGTGTCCTTGAGGGGTAGGAGGGGGCACAGAATTTTAATCTGCTGTAGGTGATTTGAAATCTCCAGACCAGGAATACTTGTTTATGAATATAGAGGGCATTGATTTCAATTGCAACAACTGAAAATGAAGGACAAATATCATGTTAAGTTTTACTAATTTGTCTAAAGTTGTTGGAGGGAGAACACATTGAAAATTAAAATCAGCAAGTATTTGTTGTTTTTGTTGGAGTTTTTTTCTGTTGTTGGGTATTTTTAACCCTAAGAACAACTTCTTAGGCTTTTATCTGGAAATGTAATTGTTCTCTCATAATGGATCGTTGCCACATTCATTTATTTTTAAAAGATCTTTGTCCACTACTTTTCCAAATATTAGTTTTGGGAGAAATAGCTACTGTGTCTAAACACTCTCACTATTTGGAGGAAACTCTCTTCCTTGCGGGAAATTTGCAGGAAATCCACTGGTGTAAAAATTGTGGGGATCAGGAATACAAATACTTTCTTTGTCACCCAGAATGTTATAGGGGAGAAAGTGTCCCGAAACACATGGGCTTTTCAGAGGGCTGCATTCTGTTTATCCAACCATTTAACCTCATCACCACTAGCATTGTTGTGGTTATCTTTTAATTAAATGCCTCTTTGTTTGGAATGGGGGTGGAGGGTGGGAAAGAAACCTTGGGGTTTTACCTCAGTTACTATGCTTGGGGAAATATGGAAGTGCATGTAATCAAACAATCTTCAGTAAGATGCTAAAAAGCCTGAAATGTTAATATTCAAGTATGCCTGAACTGAGCACAGAGAAGCTATATATATTTCTTTCAGCACAGAGAAATACTGAGTAATGGTGCTGCAGTCAATGCCATGGTGTTTTGTATGAGGAAAATACAGTCTCAAAGCAGAACCATGTTTGTAATGGAAGTGCAAACCTCATGCTACAGTGGTGAAGCACATCTGATTTTAAGCAGCCTTTTCAGTAAAACTGAGTAAGGAGCAGTTTGATATTTGCTTGATTTGAAGCAGCATTGGTGGCTGGCCAGTCACATTTTCAATACTCAGGGAACAAACTGCCCATAATTATAGAAAATTGATGCAGATGCAATTCATATGAAATCTAAAGATTGTTTGACAGATGAATGGAGATGGAAGTAAGGAGGGAAAAAAGCAGACAATTTAGAAAATCACACATTTTTGCTTCTGAATAATCTCTTGATACGTGCTATTAAATAGGCTGTACTCCAGGGTTTCTTTAGGCCTCCTAGCAACCACTAGGTTCAAAGGCCATGCAAGGAGTTCATTGTTCATGCAGAATATTAATTTCCCAGTGGAGGACTGTCTTGGAGAAAAAACACTGAAAAAGAAAATTACAACAATGTAAAGCTTTGACCTTGTGTGAGAAGAGACGCTGAAAGTCTGGATCCAATGCAATTCAAATACATGTATACAATAATTGTTACTGAAAAGTGGGAGATGTACTTGAAGTTTTTGATATATTGCTGCTTAATTCAAGGGAAAATGAAGAAATCATAGGCAACTGCCAAGCAGGATAAAACTAAATGCAACTTAGGAGGTCTCCAAACAGTCAAATGAAGTAATATATATACTTTTCAAATATTGGAAGCTTCTTGCTTTTTTTTTTTTTTTTTTCCTTTTTTCCTTCTAAATACAAAAGCAAATCCTGGATTTGGCTTTAGCAGAGAGAGGAGCTGCACCCTGTGACTGACCCAGCCATTAAATATTACCGGAACTGAGTAATGCTCTTGAGAGAAAGAACTTTTCCTGCTGCCTTCTTCGGTTACTTTAATTGATAATTTTGGTGTTGGAGGTAACATTTGAGATGGAGGTGGTGTAGGGTAACAGACTAACACACACAGCATGAAGGAGTATCTGAAGAGCTTTCTGCAATGGTAAAAACTAATTCCAGAGCATGGTCATTTGGAGGTTACCTTCTGAAAAGTATGCAGTTACTTTACTGCTCTTTGCTTTACATTCTCCTTGCAGAGGTTTCAATCCTTCAAAGTTGAAGAGTGAAAGTCAGTCTCAGTGTTGCCTGCTGTTACTGGAGTTTGATTACCAAGTTCAAGCAGAAGGGAAAGGAGAGAAGTATGTAACCCTGCTATCCAGCTGATGGTATCTGTATGCAAATTAAAATTTGTAGGAGGAAAAGGTAACCTCATTCTTTCTTTCAGGAATATTTGATGGAAGGTCTGGGACAAACTCTTCAAGCTCCTTGAACAGTAAGAAGGATCTTGGGAGTTATCTGAGCGAATTTGAGAGTCCTAAATATTTTTATTTTTTTTTAAGCTTGAACCGCTAAGTCTAAAGATTAATATTTGGAGATAATTACACATGAACTGAAGAACTCAGTTTAACGTAATTGAGAAGTGCCAGATACATGCAAAGCTCATTCAGTTCTCCTGTCCCTTGATTCAGTTATCTAAAGGAATATGTTGTAGCTTGAAAGCAGCTGTATTGTAATTAATATGTAATGGAATAGTCAGTATTGCATCACCTTTTTTAAAGATTCTGGTATTAAGAAACATCTTTCCACATATCTTCTTAACAGTAATGTGATCTCTTTGCCTTCCTGAATTCTGAGTAGTTTTGTGTTGTTTTAGGCCAGACCCATTACTGGGACAATACAAACTGAGAATGTGTGGGTCTCAATGGCTAGTAGGGCCAACTTTACCTCCTGGATCCTGCTGTCTGCTTTGCTTCAGTCTGGGGTGAACTGGTGAACCCCAAGAGGGTCACTCTGTTCAGTTAGTTAAGGGGCTGTGCCTGCATTATTGCTTGAGAGGTAACTACTGGGCTCGCTGTGTACTTCCAGTCCCTTTCAGTCTCTGTGGCATCCACTTACCTTGACAGAGAATTAGGAATTTTCACTGCATCCTGATATGCGGGAAAGATCTAAGTGTGCTGTGTCTTCAGACCACAAACTTGGTTCAAGTTCATGGACCAGACATTTTTGCACAGTTTCTACTTACTTTTGTTTTCTTCCCAGTTTCTTGCCTAAAAGAATACAAAAGACAAGCTTTTCTCTCCTTCTGCAGAGCCTTGGTTTTCATTCCTGTGGCTCTATGTGCAGTATTAACTCACATACAGTGCTGTGCCCGTGCCTGTGTGTTATGTCACATGTATGCCTGTTCCTTGCCCACCAGATACCAAGACATTTTCTGCATACCCATGAGTTCACTTTTAGACTGAGCTGTAGGCAGTGTCCTGAGCACTGCTTGTGCATTCAGCTGACCAAACTGCAGCTGAGTACCTGTTGCTCTCGCTGGCTGTTGTGACCTATGAATGTGGGGATCCAAAGTACCTCTTTCCTTCATGGCATTAGAAGTAAAATCAAAGAGGAATGAATATAACAAAGACAGAGAGGATTGCGTGTGTGCCTATCTTACGTAGACCTGTTTGTGTGTCTATCTCAGTTCATCTCTGCGGGGCTAAGTTCCAGGTTATTTTTCCTTCCTAGCCTCTCCTTGTTCCTGCTTGCATTCAAAGTCTCCATGTTCTCTCTGCTGGTTTGCTTGGACTTTTGGCCAAGTTGAGGGGCACTGAGGTGCTCCAGGATCAAGTCACCAAAGGCTGTCATTGACATTGGTATTGGAATGTCAGTCTGCATCTGAATATGTTTCTGGTTGTGTTTTCTGGTAGTCCTGTGATTGAAGTAATTTTTCTATATGAACTCTAGGTATCATGATAGACTACTGAAGGTACAGAAAGCTCCTCTTTCAAGAGTAGACAAGGGTTCAGAGCAAACATAGTACTGATTCATCATGAATAGCTCCCAGTCTTTCACAGGTGTAGAAGTTATACCCTGTTGGCAACACTTGATAAACCTGAAGGGTGTTGAATATCTTGCCATTTTGGAATTGAATAGCAGCCACATCTTTGCAAAATGCATTATTTGTTGGAGGGGGCTGAAATGTGAGGATTCTGCAGATCACCTTGAGTTAGCTCAATGACCTGCTCAATTGTGAGCAACAATAGGCCTTCATTTGTATGCTGGAGAGCTCATCCCAGACTAAACTATCATCTTTGTAACATTCTTTGCGCAGTTTAAAGACATATAAGTACAATCAGAAGACCAGAAAGATTCTATTTTGCTATGCACATTGTAGAAATCCTCCAAAAATTGGGGGTTTCTTTTCAGTTTTCTGGAAAGGTTCTTTAGCATGACTCTGCTTTATATCCACTAGCAGGTTGTAGTATAGCTCTGTGAACAGCGTTAAAACAGAATCAACATCCAAATTCTGGGACATGACTCAGGTAAAGCAGTGCTGAAAAATATTTCAGATACAGTTACTCTTGGATCCCCCTGAGCATGTTTTACATAGTTGGAAGTGGCCAGAGAGTGAGAGTCATGACCAAAAATTGTCAGCTAAGTTAGAGCTTGTGTGAGAATTGCTAAATAACACAACATAAATGATATTTGTTTTTTCCTTGAAAAACATTATACTTTCCATTAGTTTAAATGACAGAACTACCATTAAATTACCAAAACTGGATATCTAATGGTTTTGATGGTGTAAATGTAAATCTTAGCTTAGAAATATAGATTTCCCCTTCTAAGAAGTAACTAATTAATACTTCGTGCAATTCTTTCTAACAATTTGGTTTAATTTTTATCAGAGGAGGGAAAAAGGATAGTGACCATTAAAACTGAGACCTGAGTGCCTTAACTTAAAGTGAACACTTTCATTTATAAGTCTTTTTTTTCTAGATGAATTAAATAGGACAGGAAGCAGAAATAAGGGTTAAAAAGCTTTTCTGAGAATCTCAGGAAATTGTGCTTCTGTACTTGTTCTTGCGGAATTTTTGGTATCAAGGTCAGTACCAACCAGAGTAGTCCTAGGGAAAATGCTTGAATATTGAAGTTGCAAAAATTTCCCAAACCAAAATTTGTTGCTCCCAAGTGACTGCCTATAGCTATGAAAGGGTATGAAAGTTGTTTATAGCTACTGGCTTCCTTTTTTCAGTACATTTTATTGAGTTGGCTGCTCTGGTGATCCTGTTTTGTATCTCACTCTTGGATGACATATAGGTGCTGGAATTATCTTGCTCAAATTGCCTATGGAGGGGGTGGGGGAAAAGGAAGACCTGGCTTTACAGCAAGTATATTTGGGTGTGCTGCATGATGGAGTGGGTAGAGCAGTCTAGTTTAGACAGAATCCTGATCTGTATTGGCAGCTTTTAAATAGGCTGTAAAAGGTAACCAAAACAAGAAAACTTGATTTTCAACAGGCTTGAATTCATTATAAAAAGGATAACAACTTTCTCTTTTCCTTCCCTCAAAGAGAGATTAAAATCACTGGGTTTGAAAGTTAGTAGGTGAGGGAGGTATTCCCAGTTGTATCAGTCATTGACTTTGTTTTCCTGGGTACTTTTAACTGTTTCCGCAGTTCTCTGCACTTCTGTTGTAATGGGTTCAGTAGGAGAACCTTCTCCTTTGTTTTATATTGTAATATTGCCCACCACAAAAAAGGATATCCTTTCTCACCCAGACTTTGATTCGGTAATGGTGGGTAAGAACGGACATCCAGTAATAGGTATGTTTAGTGTGAACAGAGCAGTCCTCATTCTGCAAGTGAAATCCTGTGTTCAGATCAACACTGTGTTCTTAGAATTTTCCATCTCACTTCCTGCAAGGCAAAAAAGAGACCCTGTTTATAATATAAGCAGTAAATGATGTGGAATGAGTGTTATTCGGTACTGTTATCGCTTCTACCTTTTCAACCAACGCCTCACAACCCAAAAATAGTTCTGTTTTTCATCAAATTGTAGATTACGTGGTTCCTATCATTTTTAAAGTATAGGAGTATTTCTTGTTGCCTCAGTGGGAAATACTATCTGCGGAAGATAGCTACAAATGCACAATTCACAATATCAAGTTGTGATATTGAAAAAACCAGATCTTAGTGTTTTTATTGAATTCAATAGGGTGTGAAAGCACCAGAGTAAGAATGAACTTGAACTGCTTTTATTTTGTGGACCTTATGTGGGCATTTGGGTATTGTGAAAAAGAATGAAGGAAAAGTTGATCACATTTATGCTAGGTCTTTTTATTTAACTAAAGGAGGAAGAAGAGAGACAGCTGAGGCATCTTGCCAGTCTTTCATTTTGTATGTATCTTACAAAGTTCTCCTAACTTTAATTTCTGTGTGATACGTTAAAGGTATAGGCAGTAGAGTGCACTCAGCTTTCAGCTCTTAACAATTAAGCAGTAACTGCTTCTGTTTAGCAGTTTTTCATTTCAAAAGTTGTGCAGATAACCTAGATGAACTGTAGCTCTCTCTCTTTTTGTACCTTACTGACCAGGGGTTTTATTTTGAAAAGCATGTCTAACATGAGAGTAGAATAGGCTCCCAGATACTACTTGTCATCTTCTCAAACAGGATCAAGAGTTCACGTGCAGTTTGGTTGGGATGCTGGAACCAAAGGAATATGAGAATGTCTTCTTGTGTTTGAGTGGTATCTGTCCTCACCGTGGTATTTGTGTCAATGTAGGATCTTGTACATCCATTGTTGAGATTCTAATAGTGATAAATATGCATTTAATGATCTTAAAACACCTTTTTTAGTTATGATTTTCTTTCCCAGCTATATTGTTTAAAGAAAAAAACTTGAATGGCTCTTTTTAGTATATCTGACCTCCACATTTTGAGGCTTGGAGAGTATAATAGTTCAGAAATACTAAATGCAGCCTGGAAAAGGCAAAGTTCAGTATGAAAGCTGAGTTCATCATAACACAGGAAGCTGTGCTGGGAGAACCTAGATTGTATATATTAGTTTGCTTGCCCATTTGTGTTCTTTTCATTTCCTCCATAATTTCCTATGAATTTCCTGTTGATGACCTGTGACCTAGTTTGTAGATGAACTTCTGACCATATGTGATAATGTTGTAAATGCTATAAATTGGACTGTTTATCCTACAAACCAGTAAAGATGATGTACTAAATTTCATTGCAGTACTTAACTTTGCCTCTTAAATTTTCACAGCATTTTAGAGTGAAGTGCCATTCTTCATTTTCATAGGACATTCTAAATTCTGCTGTCATGAGAATTTGCATTCTTGGACTATACTATGGCCTGTTTCACAACATGTAAGCCTTTCACTAAATATTTTTTTAAACAGAGTGAAACGGAAATATTTTTTACAAGGTTTTCTTCAGATGTGTACTTTTACGCATAATTACTGCATTGCTGGCTGGGTGAGCCAGAGTGGCCAGAAACTTCAGAGAAGTTTATTGGCTTTAATATGAAGTTTGGAACAGCTACAACCTCCACTTGTAAATTGGGCATGTCTGCAGTACATCTCTTTTGAGAGATGGAGGACAAATACCAGCGGCCATGGAAAGTTCACCTAAGGCCCAAGCTATCCCTCAGCCTCTGGTTTCAGGGCAGTTTCACAGATGAGGAGATGGGATCAGGGGTTGGAGCAGATTGGCTGGCTGTTTCTCCATGCACTGACCTCCTCCCCTTGCACTAATCCAGTCAAAAATTGTGAATAAAGGAAGTCCATCATCAGGGAATATTTAGGGATTTCTAATATGTTACAAATAGATCTTTAGTTTCTGCTTTCATTATGGATGGATGTAGTTACTTTTCTTTCTCTTTAGATACAGATGTTCCATAAGCATTGAATTTCAGGAGTGAAATCTTAAAATTCTATTTGCATGGGATGTCTGCATAGGAATGGATCTGACTGAAATGTTTTCACAGAACAGAAGCAAAAAATGGTTTTCTGCATTTTTTTTCCTTCCAGCTTTAATGAAATTTCAGTTTCTGAACAACTGCTTCCAGTTTTGTTGGAAGTATATGTAGCCATTTCTAAATGAAACATTTTGCAGTTTTCTTTTTTTGCTAAAATCATGAAGCATTTTCCTCTGTGTTAATTTTAGGTTCAGTCTGTGTAATTATTTTAATTGCAGAAATATTCTTCAGTAACCCTAGGTGTAAAATTCAGGCATGTTTTAGAGACCTTGTTTAAAAATCACATTCTTAACTACCTCTTTTCACAAGAGGCTGGAGTAGCTATGTGAGGTATTGTTTATATTAGAGCCACATACAATAATTTTTCACCAGATGTGGTCAGCCATATTGCCTGTTGTGCAGCACAGTGAAATATGATTTATGTAAGTTTATTTAATTGCATACATAGTGAGCCTGTGCTCTGTGTGTGTGTGTGTGTGTGTGCTGATAGTTCCACATGAGAATGTACCTTAAGGCCCCAGGGTCTGACTCTCTCCTTTAGTGGGAAAAGTGCACAAGGTTGTGGTTGACTGTTTAGATAGGAAACCTTAACACACAACAATGTTAATTCTGTGAACAATTCTCAATTCTGTGAACAATGCATGTACCCATCTCTCTTGCACATATTCTTTGTCTACATGGGAGAATTGGAAAAGCTGAGGAGGATGTAGCTGTAACTGCTGAGTAATGCTCCTTTTTAATTGAGGTCTGCCTTTGAATTAGGGCCACAGATTGGACAGCTAGAGAAACTGGGGCAGATTTGCCAGAAACAAGGCCGGGCATGGTGGCAGAGCACAAAAAGAGGAGTCATGGGCAGAGTTGCTGTTCTGCCAGAGAAGGCTGATGTTGTGTTCTTGTAATGAGAAGTATGCTTCACTTTTACCAGCTCACCCTTAGATTTCAATTTAACTCATTAAACTGCCAGTATTTAAATCAGGACCATTGCTCCTTCATTTGCATGTCTCTGAACTCATTTCAAAATTGATACAACATTTCTTCTGCCTACCTGATGATAATCTCATTTGATTTTCATTGCAGTGCTGAGTGTTCCAAACAGGCTCTACAATACAGTACCCTTGGCTTTTCATGGTTATTCTTTTTTATCCTAACAGTGATCCCTTTTTCACACCCACAGCAGTGTACTTAGGTACAGTGAAGTGTTTCACTGTAGGTTGCATTTAGAGTTAAATCATGAAAAGGTAAGTTAAAAGAGTTGAGGTAAAAAGCTCAATGTGCCTGTGTCATCATAATTCATTCACTAATTAATGTTGCAGTTGAATAGGATGGTGTGGATCAAGTGGTGAGAAAACATACAAAAAGGTGTTGATACTGAATTTTACTAGTGGGTTGGTGTCAGACCAAGCTTTGTCAGTTCTAGGTCTGTCAAAATTGTCTGACAGCACACCTACCCATGGGAAGTGTCATTTTTTCTCTAGTAGCAAATTAGCTTCAAACCCAGCTTTCCAGATCAGATCATTTGACCTCTTATGTACTACTAAATTGTTGGATGCATGTAAGTGATTTCTGTGCATAACTTTTGGAGTGCTATTTTGCTATAGGGGACCAGCAAGGAGAAAAAAGCCCATCTAAAATCTGCTCTGGTATATGTTGCCACTCAGTAGCAGTTTTGAATTATGTTTTTCCAACAACAAGTAAGAACCTAAGAGTGGCTGTGTTAGTTAAGACCCAGGTCTGTCTTGCCCACTCTGCTGTGTCCAGCTATAACCACAAACAGGTATCTGAGGATGTGGAAGGAGAAAGCGAGTATGTGTGGTGCTCCCCCCTGGTGTGCTTCCCATCCTTTGCCAGTTGGTTGAGGCAGTACAGTTTGTTTATCAGTCCTCATCATGTTTGGCTTGCAGGTACACTCTGTGATAGCAGGCAGTGTTAGGGGAGTGACAACTGCTCGCCTTGCATGAGGGGAGCTGCCCTGTGGCAGGCAGCCCCGAGTTCTGTGCATTGTCAGTACTAAACTACCATTATGTTTCATCCTGTCCTCTTTTTCTGCTTTGACTAATAATGAGGAATACATGCACATGTGAAGGAGGTTTTGAGGTTCTTGGTATTTTTGGTGGTAGAAAAACAGCAGATCAGCTGTTAGGTCAAGAGGCAACATTAATCCCATCTCTCCAAACAACATACACATTGCAGATTCCTGTAACTAGGATATTAATAGGATTCATGTCATCACACATTCTCTTCTGAAGTCATGAAAGAAGCATTTGTTAACTATTTCTGTAATTCCATTTACTCCTTTCACATAGTTTTCTTCTCTTAATTCCTTCCTTTCCTTTCCCTCTGAAATCTGGGCCTCATGAGCCGACTCATCTTGAAGATGACACATGCCTAGATGAAAGGCTTGCATTAATCAGGAATTTCTTGTTATATCAACTCTTGACATTCCAAAAATGTCAACTCCTGATTCAAATTGCAAGCAGGATCTGGTGCCAAGGCATTAGTTGTTTCCAAGTCTTTTGCTTATTGGTAAAGCAGAACGGTTTCAAGACAGTGTTGACCTGAGAAAAGGATGCAAAAGTGGGTCCTAATGTTTCATGTCTCCAAGGTATCCCTTTTCCTTATTTTGGAGGCATTGACTGGCTCACAAGATGAATCTTGGTTCAGCTAATAGCTAAAGGACATAACTTTACAGCATGGCTACCTGAGCTTGTGACACATTGGGTGTCTCCATAAAAGTGCTGTTTTTTGCAGAAGGCAAGTGTTCCACTTCTCAGAAGGCTGATAAATCTGACTGCATGGATTTCAAAATCCATGTACTTGGATTTTCATATGGGCCTGAACTAACTATCCGTGTGCTCAGTGAGTTGCCTTTGAAAACACTGGTAGAGTGTACATCTGAATACAGTCACCTCAGTCTCTCTGCAGAGCAGCCTGAGTGTCCATCACAATTATGTCCCCAAGCCCAGTCAATTCATAGACCAGCATAACAGAAATATGATTTCTGAAATAAATTCCATGTGTGCTGTATAGAAGTGGAGGGAGACAACTGTGTGTAGTGATTCTTCCAGAGACTGTCTGTGTATGCATTGCACATGATCCAGCTCTCCCAAGAGATCCTCTATGAATGTTCAGTGATGCTCACAGGAATCACCTTTTTGCTGTATATGTACAAAATAACTTTGCTGGATGTACTGAATGCCATAATATATTCATACATGTTATATATAGTTTTACTTCATGTGTATATATTTATATGTATGTTCTTTTTAAGACTGCTCTTTTTAATCTTCACCCTTCTTCTGAAGGTTTTGGTGTATTACTTGTTAATGTCATATCAGAGCACATCCATTTAATGTGTTTTACTTGGAGAGGCTGGGTTTTATACCAGTATGAGTGCATTTTGTTTATGCTTTGTGTACATCTGCAGGTGTTTATTTAGATGCATACCGTTAGTAATTGTAATTGATGTTGGAGATGTGTTTCCTAATAAGAGTAAAATGTAAACATTGAAAAAACAATGCAAATGGTAGAAAATATAGGATATAAACCAATAAATATGATAAAAGGTGATTAAATATTCATAATAGACTTCAGTTTAAAAAGAAATTAAAGAATTTCCTCTCAGCAGTCTTTGAATTTGTCACTTGTTTTATTTGCAGAAGTGTCTTAAACACCATTGTAGCACTGAGATTCTCACAGGACATTGACTTTTGTCTGCTCCAGTCCATGATCCAATCTGTCTAGTGTGAGCTTAATCAGAGTACCTCCAAAGTCCATGATTTTAGAGTCTGAAGTTACTATTCCACATTAAAAAGATAGCATTTTAAGCTCTAGAGCACAATGAAAGCATATCAAATATCCTTTGCAGAATTTGAAACCTTTTTTTTGTGAATTCTTGTAAAAAGTATGTGCTTTTAATCTCCGTTAGCTAACTTAGAAGCAGCAGCAAAGGTCAAATGTTAAATGTTTAATTCGGTTTCTCTAATTGTAGGATCATTAAAAATCACCTAAAAGACCATGGGGGCAGATTCTTCTTTGTATACTATTACAATTCTATTGATTTTTAGCTGAGTTAATGCTAGTTTATTGTAGCGTGAGAGCAAAAGCAAGGCAGTTGAGTCCATTGCTGGCAACAGTAGAATGGTTTCTGTAGACAGAGCCTGGCAACAAAACTGGACTTCACTTGATGATGCTAGGGAAGACCAAGGATCATTTGCAGCATGAAAATCAGCAGGCTTTAGTCTTGCGTTTATTAGTGGTGTTGGTTTATTCCAAATTTACTGATTTAAAGGAAGATCATCACACTGACATGAGTAATACCATACCTGTCTTTGCAGTAGCTATCATTGAAATGAGTGCTGTTAATACTGTGGCAGTGGTGCCCTCAGCGTAGTCTCCCATGTGCACATTGGCTGGTGATCCCCTGCTTGCACAATGGTGAAAGGGAGGATCTACGGCTTTTGGTGTTCAGGTGGAGGGGAAGACCCTGAGGCACTTATGTCAAAAGCATGTAGGTGACAGAAGGAGAAGACCTGGAGCCAGAAGTGATTACTGCTGAGTGTTACTTGTAGACTGTCCTAAAGTCAGGGAAAGATGCCAGGTTTTGTGGTGAGATGTCCTGCCTTGCTGAAATGTGTGCTGGTGTGACATCACAAAGTTTAGCTTCCCTTCCCATGATTCTGACCTGTGCCTTGCTGTCCTTGTAATATGGCAGTCCCTCCCCTTGAGCTTACAGCAGAAAAGCAGGCAGAAAACTGAAGTATTCAAAGGGAGATTTTTTGGAGTGGAGGCTGCAAGACTTTTCCCTGGTAGTTTCAACCAGGTATTAAAAAAAAACCCAGGAAATCTTCGAGAGCTGTGTTTTCCATCCCTTTCTGTCATCTCTTCCTTCTAGGTAGTTTGATGTCTCTTCCTATGTCTGGGCTTTGGCTTCAGTCTTTCCTCAGTACATCTTGTGGTGGGTCACCAAGACTTGTGGGAATGCAAGGTCTTTGAGGCTGTTCCCCTCTCTGTCAATTTGCTTGAGGCTGTCCAAGAGCTATGATGTGGAAGAATTGACAGTGCAGTGCTAAGAGAGACAGTAGTGTTACACCACACATTCCACTATGAAACCAAGCTGCCCAAGAAGTCTACAGCATGTCTTCTCTGTGGGGACCCTAATTTCAGATGTTTTAATTTACTTAGTAGTTAGGTTATAGAAAAATTATGGTTAAATCATAATTTCACTAAATGCAAAAGCTATCTTTAATCCAAATTTCATGTTCTCCTCACAAATTAACACATTCTTTTCTGATTTTCCCCTTTCCTCTTTCAGCAGTGGAGAGGGATTAGCTAGGTAGCTGCTAGAAACCTGTAGGCTATGCCCTCTGTTGTAAAGCATAAGTGCTCCTTTCTACTTTGAAGTTGGGATAGTATATTTAATTCGGCATCAAGGGGAACATTGGATCTGTAAATATTACAGGAGCAGGCCATAAATAAAGTTGGAACATTCAGCAGCACTTCACAACACTGAAATGAAATATATGAAGTACAGTATTAGCAAATGTTTTTATATAAAACATGCTACAGTATTACATTGAACAATTATACCTCTCTTATCTCAGGCATTTATCTCTAGCTAAAGCTGAGTGGCTTGCAGGTTAATTTGCTCAGTATTTTTGAAGTCAGTATGGTAATGGCATATGCTAAGCAGCTGCATTTTATGTGTGAGCATTTTGGGTATTTTTCTTGGCTTGACTATTTTTATCTTTGAAGACACAAATGTAGTCAGAAGGAAAAGGCCAAAGTCTAATGAGTTTGATTGCAAGAACTGATGTTGGTAGTTGCATTTAAACCTTCTCTTTAGTACTTGCATCTCAACTTTGCCATTTTTGGAAATGTTTTGTATAGAAATACTTATGTAAGTGTAAATCCTCTGCCTGCCCTCTTGTCACCTCTTTCACTTCCAAAAAGGGTTTGAATGACATAGTTGGGGTAGGGTGGTGGGACTCTGAGAGCCCTTGCACAAGGAGTTGATGACCTGCCACCAAGCATTTGTGAAAGGATGGGTGTAGTGTAAACTAACTTGTTGAATGGCTACTGCTGTGTTGAAAAATTGTAAAAGCTGCCTGAAACCAGTTCAGACAGCAGTGAGAGTATATACAAAGAGTACATATATCACTTTAAAGTGATCGAGAAATCATAGTTATGCTCAGATATTTCTTGTTATGGGTGGGTTTGTTGTATTGGTTTTGTTCTTTGAAAAGGAAAGACATAACCTGCTTTTGTAGATAAGAAATTCATGTTTGCTGCATAGTTTTTTCTCTTAGTGTGTGAATCACAAAAGTTGGAATCTTATTTTGCTTGTCGTGCATTCATGATTATAGAAGATGACCTCATTGTGTTTGCAGCTGTAGTTTACACGGAAGACTAGCATTAAGGATCAAATTAATATTGAATTGATAGCTTTTCTTAGGATAGTTCATCAAACAAGACCAGCTAGCTCTTGTGATATTAGCAAATCACTAGTGCAAAGCTTGGAAATACTGGGTCTGGCTTTGGAGGTCAAGGGTGTGGGATGTGCTTTCTGGTGCTTCTCAGAGCATCAGCAGTACAGAACAAGTGAAGCCAAAAGTACTGATGTGTGAAGGGATTTATAAGCTGTTTTTGGCAGGATTTATAACCATTTTTTCTCAAAAGGTCACTGACAAATCTACCCTCACACCAAGGAAACAAGTTGTATTTCAAAGACTGTCACCAAGAGAAAGAAACCGTTTTTATTTGTTTCCCTTAATGTTATCTTGTGGTGTCTGCTCGAACACCTTCATACATCTCAGAACTTTAGGTGATCTGACAGTGTCTCTATTCTGAATTGTTTGCAGAATAAAATATAAGTTTTATCTCTTCATATGCACTTTGCCAGCAACTTTTAGATAGCTTCCTGTGTCATTTGTAGGCAGTTTGAGCTGTAAAATGTCAAGCAAGTATGAGGAGAATTTCAGAAAAATTTATCAGATAAACCACAAAATTTGAGCTACTAGTATGTCTGCTTTACTTCTGGTTCTCAGAGATGAGAGCCCATCTGTGCAGCAGCAAAATATTTTTGCTCCTGGCCTTTAACCCTGAACCCTCCTGCCTTTATCTCACCCTCCTCTCTTCTGGGTGCTTTGCCCCAGCCAATGACCCTGCTTTCAGGAAAGCTTCCTTCCCACAACTTTGCTTTCTGCTCTTGTGAGACACAGGCAGAGCTAGAACTACAAAGCAAGACCAAGTTTACTTTTACTTTTACAGGGGAATCAAAACAGAACTCAGACTAATCAACATAAGCAAGGTATCAAGATCTATTGGATTTAGGGGTACAATCAATTTCTCTTCAAGTTACTGTAAATATTAAAATACTGTATTTGGGGAGAGAATATTTATGATTTGTTTTTATTACTAGGTGTTGTGTACTTATGTGTTATCTCTATATGGATTCATTTACTTATGCCCAAAACCAGTGGTGCTTTCCTCACACATAGTCAGGATGTTTTACTGGGATGCAATGCAATGCAAATCTGTCTTCTCAGTAGAGATCAACAAAAAGTCATAGCAAGTTCAATATATTTTGAGGTTTTCTTGGAATCTTTTTATTAAAAACCAGCTTAATTTAAAAATCAAAACCAAATAATGTGTGCTGATCATTAGCATGACTTGATTTGTGAGTAAGTTGTTTTGATTTTGCTGACTCGAAGCTATATGGTTTGGGGGAGAGATAAGGTAGTTGTATTTATTGTTGGCGCAAGCAATGTGATAATTTTGTCTGGAGATGACAGTGGTATGTTCAAGTAACAGTTTAAAACTACAAAATACCTGTTTGTTAGGGAAAAGCCACTAGCCAAAAGCTATAGCAAAATGTCCTTGGATTTTTAAAGCTAACTTTATGTAGCAGGTAGCAAAGAAACTTAATTCCAGAAATATAAATTCAGGTGTAGCATCTGGGATGCTATTTCCCCATTTTTAGGCCTTTCATTAGAAAGAAAGAAAATGGAAAAGAAACGAGGAGTAAAATTCAAAATACTCTGACTTTCAATCTAGTCATTCTTCTGTGCAAAAATATTTTTTAGATCATGTGGCTCACTTATGTTGCACTTAAGTTCTAGTGGCAAGAGTACTTGTTCCTATTTAGTGCATTCAGGATTTTAAAGTAGTTGACCCAGACTTTTATATTTTAACTAAAATAAGAAGGCATATAGCAAGTGGAAGAACATACAATCACTCTTCTGCTTCAAAATTCTTTTGAGGTCAAGAATTTGAAAACAGGAACCTATAGTGCGGTTTTGAACACAAAAGGAACAGCTGCTGCTCAGCACTTTTGAAAATGAGGTCACTTTATTCTTGGTTGAAATGTGCAAAATGGGTCATCTGGGCATAGGCTTAAGACAAAGGCTGAGCACATGGCCATTTACAACCAAGTTGTCCATGTTTCCAAAACTAGTTGGTTAAAAAGATTCAGTGAAACAAGGAAACATTGGGATAGGTCTGCACTTACCCAACTTTTGGAAGCGTAGCTCCTTATCTTCTACCAAGAAATTAAAATATTACCATGTATTTTCAAAGATCTGCTCATGCTGAGGATGACATCATCCATATTTTCCACAGTCACCCCTCCCTCTGATGCCTTTCTGCTCGTCCTTCACATAACCTACTTTAGGAAACACTGCTCTATTGTACAGTCCTTGGGAACAGTGCCTCTCCACCAGTCTCAGCCCTGGGACTTCCCTGGTCCTGCCAGCAAAACAAAGGAGAAAATCCCAAACACGCACAAACTCTGTAGCATCACTAGCAAAATCTAGTAATGCATTAGAAAAGATAATAAGAACACTACTAAGATCTGACTTTTGATTTTTTTATTATAAATATTCTATTCAAAATATACATACGTTAGTGGCGTTAAGGCCGCATTTTTTACACTTTTATGACTTGAACAGCTGTTGCTAACACATCCAAGGTGATAGCTTGAGTCACAGGTTATAGGTATATCCTAACTGGCAAATTTGAGACCGATACTGATTGCTGTTGAGTGTTGTATGACATGCCTGAGAACTTGTATTATTCAATAGGAGTGTGTGGGCTCTTCCAGAGCCTGCCTCCAGTCATCCCAATGACTGGCATCTGACTGAACACCTTGACTATCATGATCATAGGAAAAAAATCAGATTGGAAAGGATCCCAGGTGATTGTAGTCCACCCTCTTCCTTGTGAGTCTACACCATTCCTCTCAAGAGGAGTTGAATCTTTGTGCTCAAACAGTGCTTTTTAAATGAAAGTAAATTCTATTCATTTACTTGGGGTGTACTACATGCAAATCACACTGGCTTCAAACAAAAGCTTGAAGCCCACGCTAAAATAAATTACACTCCTAATTCAAGGACTATTCATTTTGTCATTAATGATCTTATCTAGAAGAGTATTTTGTTGAATCTAGACATTTATTGCTTTAGTTGCAAAAAATAATGATTTTATTGATTGCATAACACTTCTGTGTCTTTGTTCACATTTTTCATGCAGTTTTGTGGCTTATTGATGGAATAACCCAAGAAAGTATGTAGTGCCATTGGCCAGAATAAACAAAGCAGAAAGGGAAAACACCACCGTGTTCTCAAATCCTGTGGACTTGTGCTGGAATTATTCAGGTCTGCATCTCATGGCTAGCACCACATTTCAGATGAGTCCATGCAAATGCTTCTCATTATTTTCTTATAACTGTAAGTTTAATTTACTGAGGCAGGCTTGAAGATTGCCTTTGTATGAGTGAGGTGATTTGCCTGTCTAAACCAGGCTTGCATTTTGGCTAGTCTTTAACAAGAGCTGTTGAAATGAGCATGGAGGAACACGGCAAAGTGGTGATAGCAGCACTACATAGAGTTCTGGTCTGGAAAAGCAGAATGCAATTAGACATTTCCATGGTTGGAAAAGTGCAGTGAGGACAAAGCTGGGATATCAATGCACCTTGCTGCAGAACAGTGTTACTTGTATCATGTGTGTTGATTTGAAAAGTAATTCCCTTCCATCGAAGAAACTTTCTTTGAACATTGATGTGATAAGTGACAGCTAAGTACTTAATATGAGGATGCATTACAGGTTGGGGTTTTTTCTCTGTACCCCAAGGCGGTCAGAGATAGTACCTTTTAATACCATGTGGCTTTATTACTTTTAGTTTTACCAGTAGAGGAAAGCACTTAAAAAGCAAAGCATAAGATTCCCACAGTGTCTTTCTGTTTCAAAGGTCCGACTTGGATGAATTGCTGCACTGAAGTGTAATTAATCACTAGCTGCAAGATGGAACAAGGGTAGCTGGGATAGCAGATAGAAGAAAAATTGTCTGCAGGATACACAGATGAATGGGCCATGTCTGGAGGAGCACTGGTGTTGTCTGTCTTATTTTCATGACATGAATTGTGTCTCCCTTTTGACTTCATCCCAAGTGCTAGTAGTTTTCAGGTAATGAGGGAGGCTGTTCCAGCTTTTGCAATCACTTTTGTAATTGATTATGGCTTTGCAGAAGAGGTATTTAAAGAGTAATGGTAGTATTTACTAGTATTTATTTGTATTTCATTTCATCCTCAGTTAAAACTGTTGTTGAACTGATAAATATAACACTCTGTGAGTTAGTTCTCTAGGATATTAGGTGTAGTCTTTTCAATTGTTGCAGAAGTTGCATGCTAAAGAAGTCGCATTTAATGCGGATTCTGTTTAGAAAAGAATTGCTTCTGGCATTCCTGCAGTACTTTTTATGTGACCATACTTTCTTTCTTAATCAGAGCTGAAAGGTTTGTGCATTTCTTAAGTGGATAAAACTCCTATGATAATGTAGCAGTGATTTAGGAGCTCTGTCCCTTGAGGTGGGACATTTTCTTTTAAACTTACTGCACAGCCAAGACTTGAAAGTGGCCCTTCAGCGAAGTGTAAATATCAGTACAGGTAGGTTTCAAGCCAATTCTTGTTCTGCTATAAATATAATCATTGAAAGTGTTTGGACTGCATGTGTCTGCTTAATGTGGAACAAGAGGAGTAGAGCTGCATCTCAAAGCCTGCGATCTGCTTGAAAATACACTGTCCTCAGTGCAGAGACCATAAAGCAATTTTAGGGATGCCTTTAAAAGACGGTGCACAAGTTCTGAGTTGGGTGACTATTAGGAAAAAAGAAGGTGTATTCTGTGATAAGACTTCTGCATGCTGTAGGAAGACAGTTGTAGTCAAACCTTTCTGAGACCACAGAGCAGGGCAAGGGGAGAGGCACAAAGGTGATCCAAAGTTGCCTCCACTGATATTCTCTGATATTCTCTGTTAAGCAGCAACAAAAGGAGACTAGAACAGAACCTAGAGTCCTGGGTGTCTGTGCTGCAACAAGAAAGACTGTAAAATCCATTGCCTTGGATTGTAAACTTAGGCATTTTAAGCATAAACAACTCACTGCCTACCAACTGCTTAGGTCAAACTTAGGGTGCTTTGCTTCTGATGAGCGTAACAGCTCTGATGTCTTCCCCTGTGACATGCAGTGTTGCTGTTTGCCATACATAGTGTTGGATGATGTGTCAAACCCCTTGATTCAAACAATATTCAGGGTGTAATTAGCTTTGTCTGCAATGTTCTAGTATTAACTGGCATAAGAAATATTACTGAACATCTTACCTGTGCTAAAATGTTATCCACATGCTTTGAACCACCCCCCAATACTTATGTTGACTGTACAATAAAAGTTTACTTAACAAGTAATTCATGTTTTCATATATCTGTACACATCACAAATGCACAGACATGTTTGATGCTACACTTTTTAACTTTTCTGTGCATTTTTTGTACATTGTCTACTATTTAGTTCATTTCAGTCCGACTTACTAGGATACTGAACACTGCATCTCCTTTGTTAGGTTTTTGTAGTATTTTCACATTTTTAATTGAAAGCTGTGGGGGCCTATGTAGATTCTTTGTCATGCATATGAGCACATTATGCAGGCTTACTTTATTCTATCTCCATGAATCTTGTTTTAAGTGTTTTCTGGTTTCTGCTTTTTGTGCTAAGTGCTAAATCACATGCATGATGTTTTTGTTTGGATTTTGTGGGCAGGTGACTCCCAAACTCTTGAGACCCTTTGTGATTCCCCTTGTCATTATGAATACTTATATCAATGTATACTTTTAGAAGTATTTACATATTATTATGCTTTGTGTATTGGCACAAAATTTGCTTGAAATACTCTTGGAGAGCATGCCCAAAATTTTGTTTATGTTGCTACAGTGGATTTTCAACCTTATTTCATTTAATTAATACATTTTTGCCCAACAATAATATTGAGGTCTTCAAATGTTTGGTGTCAGATGCTTTTGTCTTAGTCCTTTTCAAGACTATTTTGTCAAAAAAACTTAAGTCTTAGCTGTTTTAAATTGATTTTCAGAATAATTCTTAGGTATCTGTCACATTGTAAAAATACTTGTTTGATTCTGAAGGGAAACAGTGGGAAGGACCTAATAGATAATTTCTTAGGACCCATAATGAGAGTGAAGTTTTGGTTTAGCCTGACCTCTGCTGGGTAAGGCTTGGACTTGGCTCTTCCTCACTATCCTGACACAACACTACTATCCTTTTGTATTGTCAGTGACCTGTCCATGACCAGCAATTCAAACACAGAGACTTCACCAAAA
Organism: Certhia americana; assembly: GCA_018697195.1. Taxonomy (NCBI): domain Eukaryota; kingdom Metazoa; phylum Chordata; class Aves; order Passeriformes; family Certhiidae; genus Certhia; species Certhia americana. Next base: position 34,123,363 of record CM031860.1, read on the forward strand.
TTTAGGTAGCTGATGTGTAGCTGAGTAGAAAATGTCTTTCTATTCTTATTGTAATTATTTATTTTTTATTGTAGTTGTGTACCTGTTGTCTTGGGCACATAAAATAAAGGATTGTAAATGCTGTGAAGCCTTAACTCTATGTACTGAAAGAGAAATAAGATGCAGAAGAGATGAAGGTGCAAAATATATGCAGAATAAAATATTCTATATTTTATATTGCCAGTAAATTCTGTCAGTGAAATAACAGTGCAGCAAAGAGGAATCTACATTATTAACTGTTGTGTTCAAGAGAAACCTCAGTTTTGAATTTGGGAAGTGTGGAATAAATCATCCTTTGGGAGTCCTCTTTTCGCAGCAGAGCCATTGCCTTCCCAGTCCCTATGTGGAACAATTTCTATAAATGATACATAAATTGAATTGATTTTTGTTTTTAAAATATGAACAAGGCAAAAGGAGATAGGAGTGATTCTTAATCTTCGATCATTCAACCACTGTCTGATAATAAGAACCTGTGTTTGTGTGTCAGGGAGTGTGTGCATGTAAATAGAGAAAACTGTTGGTAGGTAAGGTATAGCCTGTCCACTGTGGAATGAATAGTCCTGTCAGCAGTGAGGATGTAGGATGTTTTTTTGCATTTAGCTCACCTCTTTCTGGTGATTTGATGTTAATCCCTGTTTTCCCAAGACACTGGTAGAGCAATGGGCATTGCCTGTCTGCCTCCCAATCACTGTGGCTGCTGGAATCGCCAGAATGTTCCTACCACAGTGGCAGGTGAAGTCCCTCATGATGTCTGCGAGGCTCGGTAATGTTTGCCTGAGGGTTGTTCAAGTCAAAGCTGGGAGACCTGATACCTGTCATCACTAAGGAGTGGAAAAGGGAAAAAATAGAAATGTGGGGTACCATATTCTCGCATATTAGTTTGACTTGACTGAACAGAGCTGTAAGGGAAATGGTGTGCATTTGCTGTTGTGGCACATGTTCGATATGGATCACTGTGCGGGGTGGTGGGGATGTAAGTGATACTTGTTTTATGAGGTATTATGGAACTTCGAGAACTTGTTAAAAGCTGTGACTATAGCATGCTGATCTTTTTTTTTCCTGAGAACTGACACCTAGAGCCTGTGAAACTGGCTTGATTTGTTAACAAGTAAAAACACTGGAAGGAAAAAAAAATCCCAAATCTTTTGAGGTTAATTCTAGCTGCTTGTACTCAGTTGTATTTTTCTTTAAATATGTAAAGTAAAGGATGTCCTAGTGCATGGGGAAATAGGGCTTCTCATTTCTAACTAAGCTTATATTCCTTGTGTAGAGGTACAAGTTCTACAATGAAGAGAATGGGGTTTGTGGAGGTGAACTGTAATACCTGGTTGTGTATTCTCAGGAGACATTATGCCTGTGTAACTAAATGTATAACAAGCAATAGAGATCGGTAACCCATGGAGGCAACCATTGGAAAATTGATTTACCTCTCAGGTAGATTGCACGCCTGGCCTGGGAGAGATTGTGGGTAGATATTAACAGGATGTTGAGTTGATTGCTGACACAGAGCTGGTTCCCTTTCTTTCTTGACTTTGAACTTTAATTACACCCAAAAAGTGGACCAAGAAAGAAAAATATAATATAAAAAATCCTCAAAACAATCCTACAGTCCCCCAAACTCACCCACCCCCTCCAAATCTACAAACAAAAACCTGAAAATGACAAAACCTCCAATCCTCAAGAAAGTTTTTGAGAATTGGCTTTGGATAGGGGGTTGTGGGAATGAAGTGAAGGTTCTGCTGCCTGGGAGGAATTCTGACTTCTGCCATAAAATGGGTAGAAATTCTTCCTCTTGGCATCACCAGGTTATCCTGTGATTAGAAGTGCTGAGCAGCATTTGGAGGCTGTTTCCACCCTGCTTCCAGTCCTGCCATCTTGCAGGCCAGCAGCAGAGGTCTGTATCCAAAACAGATGCTTGGAAAATGTCTTCAGGATGCTCAGCCTATTTAGCAGTGGTTTACATGTGCCATCCACAAAGGGCCAGCCAGCCCTTCATTCCCACAGCCAGGTGAAGAGCTTGTTAGTTCTGTGTCTTTGGTCTGGTTAGCCAAGGGTGCTGATACTTGTTTGCTTGTAGGTCTGTCCTGATCATAGACTTGGTTTGCTTTGAAGGAAAGTCATTTTCCAGACACCTTCCCCTTTAAAATCCAGGGCTTCATAATGCATGATGTCAGCCTCTACTAGAAGCCTGCTCAGGATAGGTCTCTGTCTCACTTTTTACTTTAAATCCTTTGTTTGTTTGCCTTTTAGCTTAAATTTTTAAAAGTTGCATTAATTTCCGTAAAGCTGTAGATGTTTTTCTCTCGTGAGTTTAAAATTGTCTCTGCTTTTTCTTGTAACTGTTTAGATCCCTTCCTGCTCCCCCTCCACCCCTGCCTCCTTCATTTTCCATCTCATTCTGGAAGAGGATTTCCCCTTTCTTGTTATATCGTGTGTGCTCTTGTGTACTCTTTTGCTGTCCCCCATCACTATCAGTCCTCCCCCCATCCTTTCAGGCAGAGTAGAGCACACTTCTAATCACCTGTACTTTTAATCTTCTTTCTGAATCTTAAGCAGAGCTTTTCTGATCTCTCTGTGTGTTCTGGAGCAGAACATGCCAGGATCAGGACAGGGTGAGGCTGAAAGTAAAATCATGGAAGCAGTGATTGAGACTCATCTTGAAAGTAAAAAGTTAACTTTGTGATTCATTACCTTCTTTACAAGAGCTGGAAGGTTCTTTCTGTGTTTGCACATTTAAAGTGCTTGCATTTTGAATGAGCTCAGGAGATTATTTGAAGATGCAAGGTGCTGGAATGAGAGTTTCAAATGCATTGTTCAAGCGCATTTATGAGCTTTGGAGTAGGGCATTTGTCACATCAACATATTTAAATTGTTCTCTGTTTTTTAAATTTTGTTGGGTTTTGCTTTGGTTTTTTTTTCCTTCTTTTTAAAGGGGTGCAAGGGGGTTAGTCAGAGAATAGGGATAATGGCTTTAACAAATGGAAGTAGTTTGTGTGAATAATTCCAGAAGCAGGTCCTCATTCAAGCATTATTAGAAACACATTTTAAATCACTTTCACCAGTATATGGTTGTGTGCATCATTTCGATTTGTAATAGAAGGTGGCACAAAATTAACTCCCAATGTAAGGAATTCTCTTTCTGAAGAGGTTGCATGGCAGCATCTGGGATATTCCTGAAAGAACATTATTTTCTTTTTCTTTTTTTTTTTTTTTTTCTTTTCACATGCTCAGAATTTACCTGGGTTATTGTGGCAGCTTTCTACAAAAGTACAAAATCCAGTTAGATAAAGCTGAAGTTCAAGATGAAGTTTCTAGCTAAAATATTTTTCTGCTTCTCAAAGTTTTCCTGTGTCTCAGTTTACTACACCTTCCGAAAGTTGGTGCTACATTTTAATGGACATTTTATTTTTTTCAGCTAATAGCTGGTTAATGAATAGTCCTGACTGTTGCAAGGTTACAAGAATGATGCATCCAATACAAGAGAGGCATGGGGACATTTCCAGTGGTATGTCTACCTTGTTTTGTGAGACACTATTTATCATTAAATTGACATTTGCAACAGCTGGTGTTAGGTGCTTCATTTTGTGAGAGGCAGGAATTATGTCACAGGACTTGTCTCTTTTACATCTTGGTAATAGATAATGAATATTAAATGATGCTGTTAAGGGTCTGGGCTCCGATAGAAGGCTTGCAGATAATTCTCCAGTAGAAGAAAGACTTGCAGATAATCTACTCTTGACAACAGAGCTCAGGCATGAGATTACAGAAATGACAGACAAATGCCTGAATGTTGTATCCAGGTTTCAAGAACCTGTCCACCAGCTGGATCCTCTTTTCACAATGCTTGTTTATTATTGCTATTTGGTACGTTGACAAGCAGTGAGAAAATGACAGGTTTTCATGGGCTTTGAGCATTGATGAACTTTAAGACAAAACCACAGCAGATCTTTAAAACAGTTTGAGAGCTTTTGCCATGCAACAACTAAAACTCATTTTTTCAGGGCATTTTTGTATACTTTAGAAATGGGTGATACAGAATGCTTTGCTTAGTATGATTTGTTCATTTCCAGAAAGGTTACTCTTTCGGATCCCTTGAACATCAAAGTAGGAACAAACTGAGAGCTGGCAGTCCCTTGCTACCTAAATGCTTGGTTAGGTGCTCCAGATCTTATTCCCAGGAGCAAATTGTCTGCTCCCAAGACTCCCACCTCATTCACTGAAGTTGCTTAATCTGCAGCATTGTACCAGGTCCTGCCTGACTTGAAAAGTCCTGCTAGCTCCACATTCTTCCAGCAGCAAGCCTGTGCTGCTAAGCTTGACAGTGTCCTTCTGAGCTGATAAGCAACTTGCAAGGTGGGGAGGATGAAATCATGCTCTAGACAACATTGCCATTCTGCTTCCTTTGCTTGTGGCATGATGGTATCACTTCAGAATCAAGATTGAAATTAAAAATAAACATTTCCAAAGCAGTCCTGCTGCCCTGCTGGGGTTTGCCTTAATGCTTGCTCCTTTGTAGGCTTCCAGGTATTCAGATGCTTTTCCAGCTAGCGTCCTTCCCACATCTGCCTTCTGATAGGGGCCTGATTCTGAAGATAGATGCACTTGGGGTCTTTGAGTCCCACTTCTTGCAACTGCTGCAGGTGACCATTAAACCTTTCCATAAGTGATCAGTTTTTAAATCAGATTTTGTCCCCACTGTTCCTCTTAGAAGACTGTGCCATTACTCACTGCTGTCATGGTTAGCAATCTTGGTCTCAGTTCCTGTCTGGATTTCCTGTTTGCTGAAACTGCTGTTTTCTGGGTGACATATGGTGAGTGTCTGCCCCAGTTCTGGCTGACTTGGATACTTACTGTTTGTTCTGCATAGCTTAGCTTAAAGAGTCGTAAAGTTTTGTGGTGCAAAATTAAGTATTTTTAAGATTTACATTTTAGCTTAGAAGAATTGTTGAGATGGTCACGTTAGATGCTGACTAAGTTTTTGCAGAGAATCTATTCTATATATCTGCTGTTTCCTTTTGGTTTCTTTTCAGTTTGTTTTCTCTGTGAGTATGATGGACAAGTTCTCTGTCCCAGACTTAAAATATTCCTGCTTTCTTCTTGAAACATTTCTTCAAGCTTTTTTATTCTTGCATGCATGAAGTACTTAATGCCCTCCATCTGCATGAAAATGTTTTGTATATAATTCTAAAAGCTCCCTTAGGACTGTAGACTTTTTAAAATAAAGCAATTTAAACATTTTCCACACAAATGGGCACTTGGGGCAAATGTCATTATAAAAATTGTAAGAAAATTTGTTAGATATTTTTACTGTTTTTTGTTGGGGTTTTGTTTGCTTTTTTTCTTTTAAGACCTGCCTCTCCAATCACAGTGGAAATTGCAAGTCAGAGAGAGTCAGCATGATTTATGTTACTGGCAAAGCAGTAAGGCGTTTGTAAGGCTGGGTAGGCAGACATTAATAAGAAAGAGAAACAATAGACAGTCTTCTCTGCTTCAGTCAACATGGTGCAGGTGTTGAGGCTGATGTAATGCTGTTGCTGCTTTCCTACTCTGAGTTGTACATACATATTTATAAACACATGCAAGTCAATCAAGACTTGTGTTCGCAAGATAAATTAATAAAACACAGATTGAGATGCAGAACAAGGCAAAAGCACTTCAATCCTGCTGAGATTAATTGAAAGTTTTAATTTTAAACTAATGTGCAAAGATTCTCAAGTTTCACATGAGGAAATACATGATACTGGATATTCTTGTATGGGCATATGTTGAAACTTGTTTTATAAAATTTGAGGCTTGCATACAGTTGACTAGTAGACAGAGGCTCTATTTTGTGGAGATTTGGGGATTCTAAGGAAATTGTTTTCTGATTTGAAACAGAGCTCCAAAGTAGACAGATTTCATGTGGAAGAAAATCCGAAACCCAGTATTTTTAGATCACATAGAACACTTAATTCCAGCAGGATCAGACTGGTCTGTTTCAAATTTGACTGTTTAAATGTTTTAAATATTGCTCTACCTAATGCAGTCTTTTAGAACAAACTAATTTGAAAGGAGAGAAAGAAACACTTCTTGCAGGAATGCCGTAACAGGAAGTTCTGACATTTGTCAAAATATTTCTCCCTCTTTCTAAAATTAATATGTAAAAAGTGTGGTTTTCTGATACATTTTAATATCAGTGGAATTGTGTTCTACACAGTAGGATGTCTGCCTTTATTCATTGTGACTATGTCATCTGTGTTTTGAGGAGGTATTCCAGCAGTGAATGGAGAAATGCAGGATCCTTCTTGTCTTCTGCATGTTATTTTCCACTAGAATGGTCAGTATCTGATGTCTAATAGACCATATTCCTTGGGAAGCTCGGTTATTGCAAGTGATGGTTTTTACCAGATCTTTGGAACTACTGATGAAAATGGGTACATGCTATCTCTGTAGGAACAGCACTATTTTAAAACATATTCTTGGAATGTGTGCTTGCTACTTATATCCTTGTTTGTTCCAGCTGCATATCCTTACTTTGTTCAAGTCTTGATGGTCTGTCGGATATGACAAACAAAGCTTGCTTTTGCAAAACTTGCCTTTTGTAGTTGAAACCAGTGCTGATAAACCTCAACCCGGATGCCATGAAAATGAATGGTATTTAGTAAGCCTTTTTAAAGCCCTTTGTAAATTCCAGCTGTCACATGGACCTGCTGTCAGGATGGTGACTATGTCAGTCATTTTAGTGGTGAGGGGTCATATTACCATGCAGTTTTGTGATAACTGAGTAGTTCTTACCTATAACTGCTGGCTCCCAGAGCAGGAGGTCCTGTCTCAACTGCCTGTGACAGACTCCCTCCTACTTTGACCAGAGACAGGATCTCCTCTGTCTTAACAGGGCATCCAGTCAGAGTTTGGCATAAAATATTTTTAAAAAATTTTTTTAATTTTTTAAATTTTTTTTTTTTTTTAGGAGTAGCCTTCTCCTAGATTAGCTCCCTAAAAGAACTCATGACAGCAGATCAAACATAAATATGGGCTGTCCTGGCCTGGATGAGGAGAGCCTTTAGATTGGGTAGTGCAGTTAGGCATCTATGACGAATGCTTTGGCAAATGATGACTTGTCTGTGCAAGGACTTTCATCTTCCTTGAACAAAGGAGAAATACCACAGAATACCACCAGCATGGTGATGGATCCCTCAGGCCATCTGAATTAGCAACTATGATATCCAACAGTATTTTCCAGATTTTCTTGTCAGGTTTTAGCGCAGATGAGTACATAATTTCCATCATACATCTGACGTGAGTGATTCAAGGATGGGTATGTTTGGTCTTTTTATTTCCTGTTTAACCCTATTGCTCTCTTATAAATGGAGAATTTCTGGCGTGGGAGATGCCATTTTGCATAAACTATTCCTTAAGATTTTCTAGATACTTAAATTTCAAAATAAATGAATAAATAAGGGGGCCAAACATATATCTAGGATGTGGCATGTACTAGGGGCTGTGTGGGCAGGTCAGAGCTCTTTCTGACCTGGTCTGCTCTGTTAACGTGAGCCGAGTAACTTCTGAACAACAGTGTTCAACACAGATCACAAAAACTATGTGAATGGTCAGTGAGCTTTCCCACATGGGCAGCATGAATCTGACCCTGATACATTTCTGTTAGTTCCAGTCACCACACTGAATGCAGCACAGATGTCTTGAGTAGTTTTCCAATATCTTGACCATCCTTTGCTTTTGAATCAAAGGCGTTGTCCTGGTGCTGTTCAGTAACTAAACTAGCCTGTGGGAATTAGTAGAGTAGAGTGTGCTAGACTGTCCTGGAGCTTTTCCTGGTGGTTGGAAGAATCCAGGTGTGCTGCTTGAGAAACTCCTGGAGTTCTTACTGGTAAGTGCAGGGTCTCAAATTTGGTTCTTGCTGTAACTGATTTGCTTGATGATTATTGGTTCAGTTCAGGCTGACATTTTTGAACCAGGCATCTGAGAGAGGTAAGAAGTTGGAACAAATTGAGTACCTAGTCTAGTTAATCTTTGCCATAATCTTTCCTGTTTAGCAGTGAAGGAGAAAAGAGCAAATATATCTGTAAGCTTACAGCTTCAGAATTTTGGTATCTGGGCAAATCCTATATATAGAGGTAGTAATTAGACTGTTCCAGGGTTTCAGTTAGCAGAAACTACATGGAGAAAGCTAAGGGATCCTTTGCTTTTGGATAATGCAGAAATATGTGAGCATCAGATTATTTTATTTTATTGAAATACAAAGAAGATATACAATAGAAATCTTGGCTATTGATTATAGGCCTATCATCTTCAATCTAATAGTCATGGCACATCTTCTCTGGATGTTAAAATCTGGTTGAGCAGTTGCTAGTTTAGCTGTAAGCTATTGTCTGTCAGCTTGTTCTCCCTGGTTGATTGCCAAATTCTTCCTCCTGTACTTGAGGGAGAAGGGAACCATAAATGTTTAATAACTGAAGGTAGGTGGTTGGTCCCAAAGTCAAACACTAAAACTGATAAAATCATTATGAAACTTTTTTTTTTCTTTTTCCAAAGGAAATTTAAAAATAGCAGTAGTTGATCAGTATGTTAAGCTGAAGATTGCAAGGAGGAAGTGATGTTATTGCTTCCATGGCCTCACAGGTAACGATTGTATCTGAAACATTTTGGCTCTGTCTGAGCTTGGCTGTGAAGTCCTTCAGGCAGTGCAGGTCTTCCAGATGTGAAATGCCAGACAGAGCTGTTGTCATCCACTAAAGAACCATTTCCTCACATCTGACTTGTAGAGAAAGCAATGGATGTCAGTGGCATTAGTGAAGGAAATACAATTGTCAGTATGGTCTTGGAGATTATTGGTAAACAGAAGCCAAAGCAATACTATGTGCAACTGATGTACAGGCTAGAAAATGTTTCAGACACAATACAGTCATATGGCTTTTTAAAAAAAACTTTGCACTGTCTTGGCTTGTAGTTTCTATGCTGAGTCTTAGCATGGGATTTCCTGTATGCCAGAGGTTGCATGATCATAGGAATCACCTGCTCTTGCTTTTTAATACTGCCTGGCATGGGGAAATTTGATTTATAGAGGAGTTTTTTGGTTGTTTGGTTGGGGTCTTTTTCCCACTCAGCTCTTCATTTATTATGAAAGGGCAGTGCCATTGGCCCTGTGGATATTGTGTGTGTATTTCCAGTATGTAGTTGCAGGGTGACCGAGATCCTAGCACTTGTGCAGCCATCAAGTAGTTCTCAGTCTTGCTTGGAGGGGTTGGCAATTGCCTTTCAAAATTGATATTACTCTGCTGAGTTACCTTCTGGATCTTTTTTTGCATTGTTCAAGTGGGAAGTTTCTGTTTAGGTTCAGCTTAGCTCCAGTAATGGTGTATATGTCAAAGTTTGGAATTAAAGCATGTGTGCATCTTCTTTAAGTAATTAAAACAATGAATGAGCTTATAAAGAGAGGAATATTGAAATTCAGGTTGAATGAGTGGTTAATTGGCTGCTAGTCCGATCTCAGCTCCCTCTGTGCCTGAGCACAGGAGGAGGGTGAGGTCATGGTGCTGATTCTTGACTACAGCACGCTGCAAACACCTCCTGTGTTTGCCCAGCTGTGTCCCAAACACCGACTTACTGTGACTGTAATACTGCTTTAGCTTCTAAATATCCATCAGCCATGTTGCTCATGCCTGAGGACCATGAGATACACCAACCCTAAAAACCAATATGTGCATTTACACTTGTGAAGAAAGCCCTCAGCCCAGGTTCAGAGCAAAGTTCAAATTCATCCTCAGGATCCTACTGCTACCCTGTGATTTGCCTTTATAAACTAATTCTCCTGCTTGCTTTTGATGAAACCAAGGGAGATGCAGAATATGGTTTGATTTAGCTTTCTGATTTGCTCTATAGCTGTGGTTTTCAGCATATGTGCTGACTACTGTTTTGACAAACTGTACTTTGGTCATAGAAACTTCTGCATCCATTAAAAATAGAGGTAGTGGGTCATTCTACACTTCTTGTGCAAAAATGTTTCCATTATGGTTGCCCTTTTAAACAATAATTTCCTTCTAAGTATAGGTCACTAATCAGCTGACGTTTTTGCACAAATTTAGATTCAACCTCAATAACATCCAGAGAGGAGTATTTTGCTGTTGGTCCTTTGACCCCCTTAAACTCTGAAAACAAAACAACAGAAACCTTGGATCAATCATGAAGCCAAGTTGAATTGAAAAGCTGCATAAAATACTTGATGGGTATTTCGAAGTACTTTTGAAGCGGGAGGTGAATTTAGTCGCAGTGGCTATTCAGGTGTATTTCTGTCATCAGCAGCACACGTCCCATCACACCACTGCAAAGAGGTTTTTGTGCCTGTACTTGTTTTTTGGAATACCAACCCCAGGGTTTCCTGTGAGGGCTGAGTGATTGTAGATGAATGGGATGGAAATCTGCTTTACCATCATGTAAAATCAACAACCTCAAACAAAACCACGAAGCCTCACGACCTCCAGGCCAAAGAAACCAATCAACAAAACCCCGCTTCTTTTTTTTTTTGTTTCTGAGCTCTCCCTCTCTGGGATTTTGGCCGTTCCTGAGGCAGCAGCAGCACACAGGAGTGCATGTCCTGTGGGAGTTGCTCATGCATCCAAAATGGCTGGGACGTGGGTGGCCTTTGGTGGAGGAGAACACTGCGCTAGGTTTTGGTTGAAAATGTCGCTCAAAGGTGTGAGTAACATCCCATCTTCCGACTAGGCGCATATTGCTTTTCCTCCCTGTTTTGGGGCCCTGAAGCGGCGGCGGCTTTCCGTGGAGGGTTGGGGATGGGAGCTGTAGGGAGCGGGCCCCGCGTTGCCATGGCGGCGGGCGGGCTATCGCGCCTCGGCGCTGCCGGAGGTGCCGCTCGGTGGGTACCGCCGTCCCGGGGCCGGACCGGACCGGGCTGGGCTGGGCCGTCATTCCCCGTTTATCTCGGTTGCCCTCCTTGCCGCGCGATAACAGCTTCGTCAGCAGCGCGGGGCGCTGGGAGGCCGCGCTGCACTCCGGCCTGGCCGGCGGGCGGGTTGTGCCGGCGGGGCAGCGCTTCCCCCGGGAGGGAGGGTGCCTTGCCCTGGGTACTCGGCGCTGGCCAGCGGCGCTGCTGGTAGAGGCTGAGCGTCTCCGCAGGGTTTCGGGTGCGCGGAGGCGGCCGGGCGCCCCCGGCACTGGCAGCGGAGCGCGGTGCTTCGTGTCTCACGGCACGGCTCAGCCCGGCCGCTCTTGACAGCCCTAGAAAGCTGCAGAGCTTAGTGGCAAAGCGAGCAAGTCCAGTCTATCTAAGCACTTCCTTTGAGGTTCTTTATTGCTAGAGCTGGAGGGCAAAAGAAACAACGTTTTTAAATAGGTTGCAAAATTTCAAAGAGTATTTAAAACACTGTGAAACATCTCGTCAGTCCGTCTGTGTTGTTCCTTCTCAACGTTTTTAATAGTTGTCCTGCTGCAAAATAGAAATATAAATTTTCCAGACTGGTGGGTGAAGACTCCAGGTGAAGCCTTGATCAGCTACTGTAAATCTGTCCAGTGCTTTCTTCCAGTTCTAGAATGGAAATTGATATTAGTGCCTCTGCTCATAATGCTGGAAGTATATCCTTCCAGCTCCTGTAAGCTGAAAGTAAGACCTGCCTAAAAAAATCTTCCTGAAGTTGCAAGATTCTGTCACACTGTACAATTGCTTATACTGCTTGCATCACAAGTCAGACTGAAAATTACAAGCCAGGCCATTTTAAGATTTTTAGGTCTTAATCTGAAAATCTGGGACAGTCCCTGAGGGATAAATTGTGCATACGTAGTGCACCTGATGTGTTGGACCTGCTGCACATGTGAGATAAGACTATGTACATATAGTAGCTAGTTTCCAGACATCGGGCAGCCTGAGTTTCCAGGCATCTAGAAAAGTGGGTAATTATTTCAGAAATATGGGAAAAGTCTACATGTGCAAGTATGCATAGGTTATAGGATTTCTATAAATAATGTAGTAAGTCTGCTGTCATCTGGTATCATCCTTCCTTTCATCCCTCCTTCCCCCAGCAGATATTTCCAGATTTCCTTTTGTATTTTTTTTTCTAGTCACTTTCTGAAACTTATTACTAACTTTGAACACTTGTGAATGAACTAACCAGCAGACCACTTGAGGAGTGTGGTCTGACTGATGTCTACACTTGCAAAATCAAATGACTGAGGATTCCAAAGATGTGAAAGTTGTTTCAAAATTCATCTCCCATGTAATAGCTCAGGAGGTAGCCTGCAGTTCATTCCATTACTTAGGAGCTGTTAATGAAAACAATACCTTATTTTACAGTATTATGGAAAAAGGGTGCATGCTAGACAAAGACAATTTACAACCCATTTATTTTCAGCATTCTCTTAATGCCCATTATTTGGAGTAAAACCCATCTCCGGACAGACCAGCTTCTTAGTTCCCTTAATCCTACAACAAAGTGATAATCCTTTATTTGTGATCTCATAGGCTGTTGCTACAGAGAATGCTGTGATATCAGAAAGCCAATGCTGTGACTTCACTGTTGGTGGAAGCCATAGTTCATCATAGAAGATGACCCACTCTGGAGGCCTGAGGGGGCATTTCCTATCCTTTTGGTATTCTGCAAGTGTTTCCTAAGGAGCAGTATCTGGCAAACAGAATTGCATAATGTCTGTCTACCTAGGTGATGAATAAGACAATCAGAGGCTTCGTGCGAGGGGAAAATATGTGGTGATTATGTTTTCAAGGTAATTTCTCCTCTTGAGAGAAGTTATGTTATCAGGAAGAAAACTGTCACTGGGACGCTACACTAGTCTTTTACATCCTCAGTCTCCAAAGATATAATGAGAAATTCCAGAATTATATTCTCTAAAAGCAAGAACTACTTACTCTGTATACCTCTTAAGAATATAATTTTGCAACCCCCAAACTTTTCTTGGAAACACTAATTACATCAAAATCTCCATCGAAAAATGTCAGGAGCAAGGCAAAGGGCATGTAAATCACATTCAAACCTCTATTCCCTAAAGTAGACTTTTAGGCTCTTGTTTGTAAACTGAAGTATGAAGGAGATGTGTCCAAGACTTTCAGGTATTTCCTGGTGTCTCACATGGCTGGATTCTTTTTACATTTGAGTGTGAGCTTTTGTGCCATATTCCAGGAATGTGTGCCTAAAATTAGACTTCTTAGTAAGTCTTGACTTTAAGAAGTACTGATAGTACAGCAGCACTCAATGGAGATAAAGGGAAATGAAAATCTACACCAGTTTTGAAACTCAAGCTGTGACTATTAGAAACAACATATGGCAATAAAAGCCACATTTGGCTCCTTTACTGTCTCTGCCTTTTTCCATAGCAGGAAGATTTTGTGGGAATCGTACTTGCAACTCTAAATGTCGATGGTTATATACTCTTGAAGACTGAAGCTACCAGAAACCAGAAAAAAAATGCTAGTAGAAAGTTAATTCCTTTGTTCAAATATTTAAGTTTTGAATGCATTAGGGATCATAGGATTGAACAACAGGAAGACATATGCTTGCCTGTAACAAAATTAATATTTTATTTTTATTATTGATTATTCAGTTTTTAACCTTTATGCATGATACAAAAGGTCATGCAGATGAATTTAGCAGGATTATGCATATACTACCAACCCCATTGATAAAACTTCTGGAAGTTGTATAAGCTAAATCAGGTTAAACAAAACACTCTTACTCCAGAATAAATGGCTATTTACATATGTATAGTTACACCAAGATAGTTCTGACAGTAAATTAGTCTTTTAGACCAAAGCCCTGAGGTTGGTTTCTATTTTATCCCTGTTACACAGATGTTCTCCAAATTATGTTCCGAGCACGTATCAAACTGGATACTGCATAACAAATCTATGTTGGAATAACTCAGTTACATGCAGTACCAGAAATTAAATACTACAGTTTAAAGCAGAAATTCATATGCATTACGTGTAGGCTTTGCAGACCATGCAGGACATCATTTGGGTAGCCTCACATTTTCAAGTTCTTGTGGATTACATCATCTTAGTATTAAACTACTTGTGCATGTGTGTTTTGAAGAGGTGCTCATAAAGCAGCAGTACACTTCTAATGACAGTATTGGTGGTGACATGCTTAACTGCTTTCACATGTTTCCGTTCACACTGCCCAAACCATTAATGTGCTCCCTTAGTGATGTATGTGTGTCTTACTAACATGCGCACTACTAATTTACTCTCAACTTCTTTTACTGCCCTGTAAGCTCCCACCCTTCCCCTGCCTCTGATCTTTTATCATAAAAGCTTAGAAGCAGCCTTTTGGATATGAAGCTAAATGTTTCTTTTTAGCTATCCTGTCTGTTCCAGATGCTTGGAGGGGAAGGAGGGGTCTTTCCGAGGCGGTGTAGCAATATGCAGGTACTAGGAGCCTGGTTCTCTGCTGGGGTTGCTGTCTTTGCTCGGTCATCGGCATCTGGGCTCGGGCTTGGAGCTGCATCGACAGATACGTTTGTTCTTTCGGGCTTTTAATTGAGACTTTGAGTGGAGGTTTTCACTGAATCCTTTGTGTGGCAAGGGGTGAAGGTCAGCCCAGAAAACAAAACAAAGGCAAGCACCAAGTGGATGCAGAGCACATGCAGATCAGCTGTCACAAAACAACTGTTCTTTGTTCACTTCTTTCTTCACTGATACTTGCAGCCATTCCCACTTTACTTATTCCAGAAATTCTGTAGATATATGCAGCCATTCCCACTTTACTTATTCCAGCAATTCTGTAGATCCTTACTTTTTTCCTAGCCTTCCTACAGCTGGAGGTACTAATCTTATTTCTTACCTTTTGGTTATTATTTCTCTTTCCATTTAGCCCTGCTAAGCATTTAGATTCTTTTAACAAGTCTTCTTTCAGAAGTAACATCTCAGATGCTGCATTGCTTCCTTTAAGAATCAAACAAAAATCAGCTCTTTCTTCACTTTTCCTTTAAACCTTTCATGTGTTCTTTCTTTCTTATTGTTTCTTACTGTTTCTTGTTTTTCTGTCCTGTCTTCTGCTAATTAAATCTTTATAGCCTTGGTTTTTCTTTAGGTAGCCTCTGTATCAACTCTAAAACTTGTAGCTAGTCAGAAAGAACAGCAGGGGTTTCGAAAAGTGCATTCACAATTACTTGCATTCCTTGTAGATGTTTCTGAGGGCTGGTCTGTGCAGCAGTTCCAGCCTCACAAAGCGGGGGCAGGTGAGAGACGGGATGTACCATCCCCTTCACCATGTGCAGTGCCGTGTTTACTGATAATCAGAAATGCTTTTGAAGCAGAGAGTCTTTTCAAACTCTGGTTCTGACCAAGGTATTTTTTACATGTCTAGGTAGGAGGTGTCCTCAGGCCCATAAGATCTGGGTGAGTTAAAATACTGCCTGTGGAGGTTGTTTGTTGAAAGAATATGATGGTAACTATATGGTCCTTTTTTCTTATGGCCAAGGGTAAGGAATTATAACATGGTGACAGTATATGAGGAATGACTTATTTTTGTTGTTTTAATGTATGTTAGAAAATAACTATCTTCCTATGACATAAAATGTAGCAATTCAGAGTTTGGGTTTATATATCCCCTATGCTTTAATCTCAACATTTTTTGGATACATGATTTTTTCTCACTGTGTCCTGTGGTTACTTGTGAAATCTGCTAAAGAAATTATCTTGATTCTCCTTTTGCTAGGCTTTTGGTTTAGTTCAGTTAAAGGTGAGATCATCATCAGCTCCTGAGATCATCTCAGGAATCTAGGCATGATATCCTACTTTAGGTCTCTCTATACTGAATAAGAGGGCAAAGAGACAACTATTTTTATGTGCTCTCATCTTTCGGAAAACTGGGTCATAGCGACACTCAGGGAGCACAAGAACTCCACGCTCTAGTGCATTATAAATGCTTGGTGAAAGTCCAAAAGAAAAGGTCTTGTCAAGCTCAGTTTAGTATACAGTGGAGAAAAAAGAAGGATGGCCATTTCTGAGCCCTGTAAATGGTTAATGGTGCTTTGTGCAGCAGGGATCAATACCAAATGTTTGGGGTTTAATAGCTATATTAAAAATCTGAAGGATGGAATGGGTAATGAAGTGGTAACCCTGTCTGGCAGATCCCAGTTGTTCAGGTTCATTAAGACTGCTAAGGAGGATTTCAGAAGTGACTAGCGACAGCTGAGTGAAACAGCTGAGCAATTCTGCAGAACAGTGACATCAGCACTGTTAAAGTATAAAGTAGTGCAGTGAGCACTGACAAAATAGTGTTTAAATTTGTTAAGATTTGTGCTTTTTTGGGAGCATGGTCTCTGCATGTTGCTGGAGTCAGTGGTGAATGCGTTAGATGAGTCAGGAGTGGTAATTAAAAGTCTAAACTTATGACTATAAATTAGGAAGTATGTAAGAAGTCATGCAAGAGAGGTTGCTCTGTGAAATTGGTAATTTTATCCTTTTGGATACTGTGTTTGATTTTATGGCTCATGTACACAATTTTCAGATTCCTGAAATTTCATTTAAAAGTGAGAGAGTGGTAGGTAGAGAGGTATTACTGTTTTAACAGTAGTGAAACATATGTTGTAGGTTTTAGTTTACTGCTTCCTGTAAATAAGTGCTCAGTAAAATTTAAAAGTGAAAAATTTTCTGATTGGACAGGTGGAAATATTTCATCCAGTTAGTTTTTTAATTGTAGGAACCCCTGGTTCTAGGTACTGTCATTTATTTGAGGAGGTAGGTTTTGGTTGCTGCATTTGCTGATAGTCATACTCATTGGGATAAAAAGTCAAAATATGCCAGTCCCTGAGGATCTCAAAAGAACTGTTTCTGTCTGGAACAAGGGCATTTGCCTTCAAGGTGCAGTATTCACTGGTGGTAATGTGTGCAGTTGGATTTCTAATGCTTCCTGTAAGATGATTGATGAGCATGAGGGAAGCAGCAGATTTGGTGAGTTGCTGAACTGTTGTGCCGTGGCATTTCCTTTGTTCCCATCCTCACAGCTAATCCCCACACAGGTGAGACCAAAGGACAGAATCTGAAAGAATTTTGAACCACTGAGGGAAGCAGGGCTCATTGCATCTACCTCTCGCAGGTACAGCATGGGGACAGAATGTACTAGTATAGTTTCTTCATATATTGAGGTGCAAAATATTTCAATTTCACTTGAAAGTACATCTTCTTAAAGGTACTCCAGCCATATTGAAAACTCTGCTTTCGGCCACAGGGAAAAAAATGACCCATTAAACTCTCAACTGCTAAGTCTTTGGAGCATCTAACCTTTTCTTTTTAAAAGCACTTTGGCACTAATTTAATTGATTCCATGCCTGGCCTTTTCATCAGTTCTCTTCTAGCCAGGAAAAACTGGGCTGTTAAAGGCTGCTGCAGTACCATGGGACTTGTGTTCAGTGTTGCAGGTTCTTATTTTAACCTGATGTTATCTGCCAGTCATCACTATTGGTTTGAAAAGCTGTAACCACTGCAGTACTGTCTTTGGGCTGAAAATCTTTTAATGGTTACAGCAGTCAATATAAATGAGAGAGAGTGCACTATGTCTTTGAGTTGTGTTGCTAATTATCACTTCACCTTTCAAGAATTTTTTCTGCTGACTAGTTTCTTGCTGAATGTTTGCTGCAGCATCTCCAGCCACACTGCAAATGTGGCTATACTGAAGAGGGTATTGAAGAACACGTGGTTAAGACCTTCTGCAGACGTGTTTTGTGCTTTCAGCAGTGTTTGGAAAGGCGTATTTTTGTCTGTTTTTAAAATTTCCACCCCATAAGAAAACATCTAAGTTTATCTTTGTTTGTTGGGTTTTATTTCTTTTGTTTCTCATTTGCTTACTCTCTCTTGCCAA
Organism: Certhia americana; assembly: GCA_018697195.1. NCBI lineage: Eukaryota > Metazoa > Chordata > Aves > Passeriformes > Certhiidae > Certhia > Certhia americana. The sequence continues at coordinate 34,141,227 of CM031860.1, forward strand.
ACCTCCTCTAGTGTCAGATTTTTTAAATGCTTCTATCTTTCCTTGTGTTTGCTGTTTGCTGCCAGAGAAGAGATAGGCTTTGTTTTTCAGGGGTGGGGTGTTGGTGTGGTTGATTACAATATAGCATTAACATTAGTCAAATTAATTTGATAGTAACAGATTTCAATGAAAAAGCTCCAAACCCTCCTCCCTTCTCATTTTGTGGTCCTAGCGACAAAATATGTTAGAGAATTCTTCTGTGTGGTTTAAAATATCACATACTTTCCAGTGAGCTATAATTTAAAGAAGCCTCATTTAGTCGCTGAATTCTAAAAAGACACAATTGTTTTACCCAGTGGGCTTTTTGAGGGAGGGATTGCCTTGGTTCTCTTATTAAGACTTGATGTTTTCATGCAAATGCTGTTTCCTGGGTTGTTATATTAGCAAGTGTCACACTGGGTGATGATTCTGTCCTGCATTAGGTAACACTGAAGCATTGTTTGCATTTTGTCTTAGGTTTTGCAATTCTTTTTTAGACTGTGGAAGCAGAGATGCTTAAAAATGGATAACAGCTGAGAAGAATTGGATGATCAAAGATCCCTTATCATATCCACAGAGTGAGCCGTTAAAGATCGTGGTCTTGGGAATCAAACCTAGGAATATTTGCTTCAAACCCACTTGCAGTCAGCATAAAAAGGTTAACTGAAGCTGCTTGCTCAGTTGTAAGGTGACAGTGAGCCACCAATAAAATACAGCTGTGGGGAAAAAAGCAGGGTATAAGGCAGGGTATTTCCATTAAAAGTAAGGAAATTCCAATTTCCTTGTACCCAATGCAGGTGGGAGGTTAGCCGGAACACTAGGAACACTAGAATATGGTGCAGAATTCTGGTTGTTGCTTTTAAAGGGAAGTTATGTAAGTTAGAGGAAATGTAGAGGAGTCCTCTGACAGGATTAAAGGGACAGGAAAGGCAGACATACAAAACAACACTAGGAGAGTGTGATTTTTTAAAAACCAGGGGAATGAGATCTGAAGGAGGGGAGGTGTGTTCTCTGCTAATAAATTGGGGTATAAGCAGCAGGAGTGTAAAAAAAATGAGAAAGAGTATTTAGCTCCTAGATGACATTAGCACAAAAACAGATGGGCATTACTTGTTGGGATTTTAGCAGACTTAATAGCCTGATCATGTTTCCTCTTGTGATTTCTTAAAGAACCAGGAGATTTGTTCAGGTAAGTCAAGCGGAACTTATTAGCATACTGCAAGTAAGTTGTTGTTAATGGAGCACTAACATGTCAAAATTTCTTGTATTTAGAGATTTCCTAAAGAAATGGAAGTGTAAGTTGGTATCTGTCTGATGGTCCTTAATCTGGTTTCTTCTGAGGCCACAGGGCTCACAGGCTGTGTTCCTAGTGTAGTGTCTGGGTGATTCCTGCTTTGTGAAGTTGGTTCTTGTAGAGGTGATCATTATTGATGACCAACACTGAAATTAGCTCAGTTGGTTGGAACATAGTTCTAGTAACACCAAGGCTGCACATTTGGACTCTATGAGCTATTTACTGGGCTGCACTTCATGATCCTTGTGGGTCCCCTTCCAACTCAGAATATTCTGTGATCCTGTGGTAGACGACTGTGGTCTCTGCAGCTACATTTACTGAGAACTGATGGCTGATTTTAGCCTCCGACATTTGGGTAACTGGTACAGGTGAGATGGAATTGCACTCTTGATCACCTTCTTCTGACCATGTTCATTTTTTGCCTTTTTATTTCCTGTCATGTGTTACCACATGTTTGGGAGTGTGTGTGCATGTCCCCATTTTAGTGTGTTCCTTTCCTTCTCGGGTTTCCCTCTAGTGATCAGGAAAGGGCTGTGGCAAAGAAAGGGAATCCCAGGCCCTGACTCAAGAGAACTGAAGGATATATACAAGCTAATGTAAAGTTTGACAAAGGAGTGTGTGACAAAGAAAGAAATTGGGATTTTTAGTTCATCTGCTTCCTCGGTGTGTGATGTTAGGCTATACTGTATTTTGTACTGGTCTATTTGAATGCATGTGCATGCATGGAGTTATACAGAGAGAAGTATGTGGTGTGTTTGTACTGTACACTCTCAATAAGGCAGCTTTTGTTTTAGTACCATCCTCTGTCGTGTGGCAGGGGAGATGTGGGATGAAGGAACACAGTATCTGCCCTGGTTGGGGGTGTATGTGGTATTTTGTCTAGGCCTTCTTCGTGTGAGGCCACGCTGCTGTAATATCTCTGATGATGGCAGCACTGGTTTGTCCATCAACTTCAGCTCTTCTAAACATTCTCATGTATATGTTCCCCACTGCTGGTCTATCACTTTTGCTCTCTGCTATGTTTGAGGTATCAGGTACTTCTTGCTGTTGTTAATACTGATTAAAGGGCTGTGTAATGGTGCTGTAAACTGATGAATTTGAGAAAAGGCATGCCTAGGTGCATGCACACAAGATGTCTGTGCACCCTAGACACATATACAGGCATGGTACATTCCAGATATCCATAGGCATCACACTTGCAAGAGGAATTGCCTCACTGAAAGAGCTTACAGTTGTATTAGTCTGTTCAGAATAGTTGAGTTGGTCCTGAGTATATAATATGGGTTCAAGTGCTAGAGAAATTTGTTAGAGAGAAAAGATATTCAGGCTGCAGTATTACCTTTAGCTTTCTTCTGCCAGTGTTTTAACTCCAGTGTTAGTTGCAAGACTACTGCAGCAAGAGCTGACATATGTCTGTGAAAACAGTGCTGCATGTATGAGCCCATTTAGCTTTGCATGAAGGTTGTCTGGTGCAAAGGGGAGATGATTTGAGCTGTTCTTTTTGCTTTCAATAAGTGCTTATTCTAATTTTCTTTTAAACTTTTCTTCACGGAGTGGGTTTTGTTGCTGTAAAGTGGATGTGCACTTAGCAGACAACCAGTTTCGGAAGGACAATCCTAAGGACCTCAAAATGTTGCAAATGCCAAGGTGGATTCATTAGAGGTGGTGTGGCTGCTGCTGCAGCTCCAGGGGAGGCAAAAATTCTGTAAAGGTGAAGGAAGATTTCCTGGAAGGAGGCCTTTCAGGGAAAATTGTTGACTGTTCATAGCAAGCCCCCAGCTTTTAATGTTGACATTATGGCTACTGTGTAACTACTGGCGTGGCAAAGCATCCTGTTACCCTTACACTTGTAGATTAATCTGCTATAGGGCTTTGCTGCTTAACAACCACCACAGATCTGTAACCAAAAGTGATCTTTGTTAGTTGTATAACCCAGCTATTTACTTGTCCTCTTGAAACACACAGACCTGTTTTAGCTTGGTTGGGCTCTTCCACTGCCAGGGTTGTTGTAGGGCCAGGGAGGTGACTTTTGTATTTCATTCAGTCCTAAGCAGCTGGTATGTTCACTTGGTGAAATACATAGGAGAACTGCTTGTTCCAGCATAGCACAGGTGAGTCCTAAAGTACTGTGTTTCAAAATTCTATGGATTATGTGCCTTCGATGCTTCAAACTATTTCAGAATGCTTAGAATGTAGGAACCTTTAAAGAAATGCTTTGTGGCAGAACTTCTTTTTTCTTTTTGCACCTCCATTTTGGCCTGTTGGTCTGATTTTGATGATTAGGTCAGGACTAGAAATAGTTCTTTTTTAGTAAAGGCAATTTTAAATGTTTCCTTCTTTTAAAAGAAAATCTCAGAACAACTAAAAATGTTGTTAGAAAACAGCATCATCTGTCTCTCATCTCATACACTATTCCTATTTCTTCTGTGTCTTCCTTATACTTTACCTTAGCACATCCTCACCAAGCAAAGGAAATGCTAGAACTGGGAATGAGATCCTGACACAGTGACCTCATTCTGAGCATTACCTTCTTTGTCAGTGGTAAGCAGAAGCTGAAGCAGCTCTGCTGGCCCTCGGCACTTGGAGCAGTTTGACATTTTTTTTGTCTGGCATGGTTTCAGGGCTCACTTTGTTTTAAGTCCAAATGGTGAATGGGATAATGAAAAATAAGCTTATACTTACTTGCCCACTGCTTCTAATTTTTTGATTAACAGTTTGCTGCAGCACAACTTTGATCTAGTGTACAGAAGAGCTGCTTGTTACATTTAGACCTATAGCATTCTTCAGGACTGACAAAAGAAAGTAAATCTTGCTTTTTAATTAATAGACCTAAAACTGGTGAGTGTCATGAGAAATAGTGAATAATTAAAGAAAATACTGCTCTGTGTAAGTATCAGTGTGCCCACAAATGTCTGTGCATTTATGTTTCTCTGTATACGGGGAGTTGTGCATTACATCAAGAAGATACGTTAGGGGTGATTTTTTTTATCTTGACTAGAGGGTTAAAGCTTTAACTTGTCTTTGCTAATGCATGTAAATAGCTTTCTTGTCCACTTAATGAGAAGGCTGGCTTGTTATCCTGTACAATGCAGCTGGGCACTGTTCCAGAAGCATAGGCACTTCATTTCAAAGACAAAGAAGCCAGCACAGACACAGGGAGAAACCTGGAACATTGCGCTGTGGATTTTTTCAGAGCGATGACTCATTTCAGTTCACAAAGGATTCTGGGCAGGGTAGTGAGAAGTCAGGTTGGCTGATCCATTCCTATGACTTCACTTTGCAGAGAGCCAGGGAGAAGAGGAGTGACACTGCAGAATCCTGAGGCACTGCAGTGGAGAGGTGCTTTGCAAAGACTGTGAGTGCCTTCGGAACAGGGGGTGGTATCAGAACGTGATTTCATCCATTCCATGGAAACAGGGCAAAGAGAGAGAGATGTTTTCAAAACACTGTGTGGGAGTTATATTTGTAGTCCCTTTTAGATTCTTCTCCACCTCCTCTGTAATTTCTTAACCATTTATTTCTCATGCTCATGTGAGAACTGCATGAAATAGTGTTCCTTTCAGTGGACCTGCACAGATAACTGCATTTTTTTCTTCAGTATGCCCCTATTTCCTGCTTTAAGAGGTGGGTGTTCAGCATATTAATGCCTAAAAGCATGCTTTGTTTCTCTTCTTTCAGGTCCTGTGGCACTGACCTATGCTGCATTCAGCCAGCTTCCACAGTGATATAAAGCCCCAATATGCACATTGTTACATCACAGCTTCTCTGGATACTGTACTGGAGCATGGAACCAGACCCTAGGGGTTCAGGTAAGTCCCCCTTTTTTAGCATATTGTGTGCCAGGAATGTAGACATGGGCATTTATTTAAAAAATGCATTTAAAAATATTGTTTGGGGAAACACATTCTAAAGCACACAATATATTAAAAAAATACAGTCCCCTCCACCTCCTTCCCAGGATAAGCAACACTACAGAAATCTCCTCAACTGAATCCTCTGGGAAAGTTCCGTGCTCCAGGAGAAACTTGTTATGATCATAGTTGTAACACGTGCTGGGATATCACTTTGGATCAGGAGGCAGCTGGCCACAGGACATGAACAAAGAAAAGGAAAATTAAATCACAGGAAATACACAGGATGAATGCATGTAAGATGAGTCTGCTGGCTGTGGGTAATTTAGCACCTGTTTCTGAAAGTTAGTGTCACTTGGTGAACCTGGAGATCATGATTTTAGCTGGGTCTGAATGATAAAAAAGATCAATTTACACAGTTGAAGTTAATACCTAGTAAGGAACTAGAACTCTGTTTAGGTTTGGTGTATTGGTTATACTAAGTTTTTCGTGTTTTCTTCAGGCTGTGTAGATTTGGAGTGGTCACATTCTTGGAAGTATTCATTATTTACTTTGGTGGGTGTGTATTTCAGAGATGCATAAGGAACTTGCTGCTTAGTGAACAAATGTGTTACTGCATTTTTTGAGCCTTTGTTTAAGCTGCTCTTAAACAGGAATAAATGGAAAATCTTCAATGTATTTTTATTGTTGTTATCAGTCTTTTAATATGTGTAGTTGTCCAATAAACACAACCTGCAGCTTTTTTCATAAAATACTCCAGGAAATGTAGCCTAAAAGGAGGATTTAGGCTAAGTCTGGAAACAGCACAAGCAACATTTCTTCTAATTTTCTTTGTTTCTGATTTTGCCAGTGAAATGTGATCTTTTCTGTGTTAGATGCTAGTGCAGATTCAAGGTATTTCATAGTTGTCTGGTTAATACCAAAGAAATCTGCATATTCTTCCTTTTCCCTCCTTTTGTTCAATCAAATGGGAACGTCTAATTTAAAATGGCAATTGTATATCCATGTTGTGAATTCACATCAGAATAGGTTTGCTACATCTATGTAAGTATTCTTTAATTATCATAATTCAGTCAACTTGGGGTTTGGGGCAAAAAAGGATAATTGTGCAACCCAGGCCTGACATGTAACTTCTTCAGCATCTGTCACTTCATTAAGTAAATCTGAAAGTGTACTTTTTCTAGAAGAGACTTTTTGTTTTCAGTATTATTGGGAAAAAATTATAATATTCTAGGCCCTTCTTTGCCCATTACAAGTAGTTTTGTTTGAAAATGACCTTTCTGTAGTTCTTCCCAGAGTGAAATCCTAGGCAAGTGTTGATCAGAACAGGCTGTTGGCAAGAAAATTTTTGTAGGAGATTTATGTTTCAACCATCACTATAACCATGAGATGCCATGAAGTTACTGTGCTCTAGCTCAATGTTTTCTGATCAATAATGTAGTTCTGTAAGCAGCAAAAGTAGTGAAGTTAGATTTCCCTTGACAAGTTTTTTTTTACTGGATTCTGTACTATCTAGTGGGAGGTTGCTATGCCTGGAGCTCTGTATAGCTGTAACGTGTAGCAAACACTTGTTTTAGAATCACTTGTCTACTCTTGTCTAGTGAGGCTCAATCTCCCTGACACATACAAACACACAGATTGTGATTGTGCAAGCCATATTTTCTGTGGAAACCAGGCTAAAAATTATGTTTAATTGTTGTCTTGAGCCATAAGAAACAAAAGATTAAAAAGTGTTGAGAATCTGAAGAAGTGAAACTGGGCTTTGACTTCCTGTACTTTACAGGATGCAGAGGGTCTCCTCCCCTGTTTCAGAGAAATAGGGTGTATAAATTCTAATATAGTATGATTTTGCACTGTAGTTTTTCCAATTCATTCGCAATGGTTGTACTGAATTGGTTCCATTTGTAGGTCAAGAGGTAATTTTTCAAGTAATCTTTATGCAAAGTTCATGAGACAAAGAGTTTGACTTCCAGGTCACTTCTTTTCAGCAGTAGAATCACTAATAAAAATTCTGTCATTGGTACGTAGTTGATAGTTTAATTGCTGAAACATGGTACAGAATGTAGTCTGCCTCATTTTCTCCTAAAATGGTGTTACCCAGACTTGCAGACACTAGATACACTGGCACAGGAAAAGTTCTAGCTGCTACGGGTTCAGGATGTGAGAATTCTTATTCCCAGCTATGTTAGACTGTCAATTCCTCATCTGTATATAAAGGATAGTTATGGCTCCCAGTTCTTCAGAGTGTTTGAAAACCACTGAAGAAAAGTGCCATGTGAGAGTTAAATGTTTATTTTATGTGCTACATAATCTTTTGTTCTAAGTAATAAAAATAATTTTTTCCCCCAGGCTAGCAATACAAATCCCCAAGGCATAAATGAGTACAATTCCTGTTCACTGTTTCTTAAGTGCTTAGACATTCTTTAAAATTGAATGTCACTTAATACAAGAAGTCTAGAAAACTTTTTTTTTTTGTTTTTAATTATTTAGGGAGAGGTTTGGAAAGACATTGCAGAAACAGAACTGAAGATATATGTATATACACTTATATGTCTCATATTTAAACAAAATACACAGTCAGCTGGTGAAAACTGCTCTCTGAGATCCAGTTTTCATTTAATTGGGAACACAAACATGAAAGTTGAGGCTAGTAATTTGATTTCAAAAGAAAGCTGCTTGAGACAAGCATCAGTCAGAGCTAACAGGAGCCATATGCTATATGTTTTATGTAAGTGATGTGGTCTTCAAAAAAATTAGGAAAAGCCTATTTGCTTTTTTTTTTCCTTGAGCAGATCTTTCCTAAAGAACTTGTAGTAAACCTTCTGTTCAACAGCCTAACAGTATTTATGTGCATAATTGATGTTAATATATTATATTATCTTGTAGATGCAAGATATTTGCAGTTACTTGCATCAAAGAAGTTTGTTGACTTAAATATAACCACAGAGTGTGTATGATTTCCCAGAGCCACAGGACAGTCAAGATAAAATCTGGCAAATTAGAGCTTCCCTGGGTGAAGGGAGTTTGGTTTTCTATCACTAGGTCTGCTCAAAATATGTGCTATCCCTTTTAAACAAGAGCTAATATCTCCAGCAGACAGTTCTGAACAACAAGCTATGGAGATCATTCTATCGCAACAGAGGTGAAATGATAGTTTCCTTGTCACGTTGTAGAAAGTTGAAGAGCACTCAGTGGAAAAGAATAAGGCTTAACTCACAATATTCCTTTACAAACCAGAAAGGCCCTCACATAAACCAGTATTTGTTAAACATTTCTATTTAATTTAAAGCCATTTAGATTATGATTTTATGGGCACTTATAGTAATCTTTGTAGTTAATTAAATGGTTGTCAAGCTCCCAAATATTTGCAAGCAGGATGTGTGTTATCCTAGTATACTAACTATAATCTGCTGCGCTAGAAATTGTGTTAACATTAAGGAACCAGTACTGGATGTTTCTTATTGAGGAGTTACGTGAAGTATAGTTTGTATTTCAGTGGAAATTCCTGGCTTGTTCCTGGTGACAAGAGTCCTACTGGTAGGGGGTCAAATTCAGCACAGACTGAATGTTTTCTGCTCACTAACCTAGAAAGCAATTCCATGCTGGAGGCCTACTTTAAAAGAATTGTGTGAAGTTACTAAAATCAGGCAGATTTTAGTATTTCTTAGCTTGTACTTAGCAAGTTTTAAGTTAATAAGTCCTGACTGGAAGTGATCTCAGAGGTGGACTTCTGCAGGTACTTGGCAGTCAGGGGAGAGTGATGGGCTGCTCCTGGGCATGAGCAGAGCAATTGGTTTCTGAGTTCTTGTCCAAGTATCCCTCTGAGGGCAGCTACAAGGCTGCAGAGCAAAGCTTCAGGTGTAAAACTTCTTGAGTCCCTTTCCCACTTCAGGAAGCTGGTTACAGTATTAAAGCCTATTCTTTACATCGTAAGTATTGTTCTGGTTAGCTGTGAATGGATCATTCCCATGCAAGGGAAAGAAAGAGGTCTTCCTCCTGCTGTCCTGTCCTGGCAGCTGTCTAGGTCGCAGTGAGAGTACTCTGCATGACTTGAATGACTCTGCATGACTACTTGCATGAACAGGCACAGGGATACTCCTGCCAAGCTGCTTAGGTTTGAGAAATTCCCAGGTCTTTGATAATACAGATAAAACAATTAAGGAGTTGCTGTCCTTTACCTGGATGCCCTTGAAGCTACTCTATCCCAGGCAAAATCAGGACACGAGAGAGCCCGTTTCAGTGCCCAATGAACCTGATAAGATTAAACCTCAGCTGTGGCCAACGTATGCCAATCTGGCTGACATTGCACTGAACTCAATTTAGTAGTTCTCACAAAGATACCCATGACACGTAATCTTTGTGTTAAAAAGAGTAATTTCTTAAATTGCTTAGCTAAATCTGCATAATTCTTACCTTAATTCTGAAGCTTCTTAGACATGAAACTAATCATTAAAGAAGCTGATCCCCTATACAAAGTGTATGGTGACTGGTGATCAAAGTTGGTAAACTTACGCATCTGGCTGATTACAAAGATTTGTCTGTGAACAAGTTTAAACTGACAGTAGATATAATTATTAGTAAACAGTAATATAATAGCTGTGTCATTCTTTATCTGTACTCAAATGATGAGGGAACAAATGGTGTTGCTCCCAAGTCATGTGGAAGCTTTCATGTTTCTCTGTTAGCCGTGTGTCATCTTCTTTGCCATTGTCTGTAATGCACGTGGCAGGAACTTTTAGGTGTATTTGAGTAAAAAATGTCCAGAGAGTGTTATATTTTAAGGTCATAATTCTGTGGTGAGATAAGAACGAGAAGGATCTTGGTCTTTACTGGGTTGAAGCTGGAGGAATTCTGCTGTGCTGGGAAGGGAATGCAGCATTGATCTGGTCAGGCCTGATTAAGCAAAAGCAGTCAGGAGATAGCATAGCACAAATGTGTAGTTTTAAATCATTCTTGTATCTTGGGAAACGTGCCTCACTGTTGTAGAGCAGATTGTGGAGTTTGTGATTGAAAAATATTGCTCATAAGTCTCCTTGAGACAGCTATGCCATTTACTACTGTCACCAATTTTTTCCCTCCAAAATACTGAGTGTAATGCCAGAGTAAATGCATTTTGATAACAAATTTTAGAAACTGCCGTTCTTGTTTAGTAGATATAATAGGAATATAGAATTAATGGGTCAAATATTAGATCTTCTGAATCGATAATGAAAATTTGAATTAATTTCTAGTAAGTTGATTCATGATTTGATCACAAGCTGTTGCTCTGTGACAGCAGAAATAGGGTGATTTTTCTGACATTTCAAAGCCATTTAGGAAGAACTTAATCCCTGGATATTGACTAACCTGTGGCCAGACTAGGATTCATACTTAAGCGCCCCTTGTTCTGTCCTCTTACTCTTTATTACTCCTTTTCCACTGGCAAGGAAAACATTTTAGCCTGTTGCTTTCCTCTCTGAGATCACTGGGGAGCTGTTACCACTTCAAGAAGAGTTACAGAGCAGAATCAAAGATTTATGTACTTGGATAAAGTATGTTAAAATGTGCTTGTATATGTACTCATGCTAGTATCATCAAATTGTAATTTCTCCCTTAACTTTAAGATCTTTTAATGTTTTGGGGTTTTTTTAACTATAGATTAATGAATAATTTGTAAGACAATATGAGAAAAGTTACAACAAACTTAATTTTCAGGCCATCCTGAAACCATTAAAACTTTTTTTTCTAAAAGATACATAGTTTGTACAAAGGCATTCCACCCGTAGATCCAGGAGAGGTTTATTCAGAGTATCAGTCTTAAGGTGTTTTGATGCTTTTGGGCCTCTAAAGAGTGTGCTGTGCTTTATCAGTGGAGTTTAAAGGTTATTCATTAACTTAGCAATATTTCTTTTGATCTTTGTTACTATTAATAAAAAATAAATAATACTATATCAAATGGAAATTGTGGGTGATCTATACTTCGAAAGGGGAGTGAAATTTCCCCTTTTATGTCCAGAGAAATATATGCAACTATTCTGTTTGTGCAGTTACCTAGTAGGATGTTCAGCAGGGGGTTTTGCAACCATAAGGGCTAATTTATTGGCATTTTTCTGAGTCTGTCTATTGTACCCTTTGAGAAACTATGTCTGCATAGTGCATATCTCCCATTTTCCAAAGTTCTCTGTGTCTTAAGTTTTGAAATAAGCTGATGGATGATTCTCCATTGTAAGAGTTTTTTCCCCAGCTCAGTACAAAAACTAGAGATCTCTGAGTTTTCACCAGCTGTGTCTCTACCTCTTTGTCCTATGAGCAGATTCTTAAACAAAATGCTTCATTGCATGTCTTTTGTCTTTTTACAGGTGATGTATCACCCATCAGCATGTCTCCCATCACTCAGTCACAGTTTATTCCACTTGGGGAAATCCTTTGCCTGGCCATCTCAGCAATGAACTCTGCCCGAAAACAAGTCACACAAGAAGCACTAATGGAGCACCTAACCACCTGCTTCCCAGGTAACCGCTCATTAATAAATCATTGGTCGGATGAGCACATGTCTGTAAAAGGGCAGTTAAAGAATCTCAGTACCTTCTGGGTGGGAATATTGATTAATCCTGACTTTCTAACCAAAAGTAAAAGGAGATATTAGGGTTCTAATCTTTTCTTTATTCTTAAACATATAGAGAATTGAGTTCTCTTTGATATGACCATTCATGTTAAATACATTTTGCATTGCAGGACGAATCCTGACTTTTTTTAAGTAATAAAAATTACTTGGGGTACTAAACAACAAAATATTGTCTTGTGGTTTTTTTGGTTTTTTTTCAGATGGTATCAGAATAAGCTTGTTTGTGATTTTTCTCACAAAATAACCTTTTTTTATCATCATAGCCAAAGGAGTACAGGGCTTCTTTAGTAATTATGGAGAGCAAAGCATGATGTGTCATGGCCAGAGCAAACTCATTTCGCCTTGTGGCTTTCAAGTCAGTTGTAGCTAACTCATAAGAGTTCTGCTGACATCATTCAACCAGTTCAAATGTCACTGTCCAACCTCCAAAGAGCTAACCTCATGGAGGTCTCTGCAGAGATCTCCCTCCTAAAGACCAGATTTCACACACAACTGCTTGTCTTCCTTCACCTAGAACAGGCCTGAGAGCCTGTGTGGCCTGATGTAGTAGAGTCCAGTAACAATGATGTGCCTGCTTCAGGGGGAGGTTATATTTAAAGTGAAAGGACTGTGTCAGCCTCTGTGTCAGCCTGCTTTCCAAGAGTTCTCAGATCCTTCTTGGACACAGTTCTCTGGCTTTTGCTTCTGTACTGCCCTTGCTTGAAAAACAGCAACAAAAAAAAAAAAAAAAAAACGTCTCTCTCCATGACTAAACTAAAAGTTTTGGAGAGCCATAGATACACTTGCTGTGTTCACAAATGCTGGTGTACTGTTCAGAAGGTATCCCTGTTAGCATTTGATATTTATCAAATGGTAAATGGAAATTGTCTTTTATTAAAGCTACTGTAACATCACAGAAGGGGGATCCTATAACAAAAATGTACTGCTGCTTCTCTACTGGCCATCTGTATCTGGAGTGGGTAAATCATCCAGCATGCAGTTTGTAGAGACATTTTCCATTGAGGCACTAAAGCCCTAGGCAGAGGTTTACTGCTCAAGAGAGGAGAACTTCTTCATTTGGGCTTTTTATGATCCTGTGCAAGATGTTTACCTATTCTGTATCTGAGTTTACAGTCCTCTAAAGTAGTTGAGAAACTTCTCCACTGTACCTATTTTGTAGCTGCAAAAAGTAGCTAATTAAAAATTCCTTAGTAGGAAAACTACTGATGCACCTGCTTCATCTAGACAGCCTAACCATAGCCATGTTTTGATGTCTGGAATCTTTTTGCTTACATTTTAGAGCAAGAATTAATTAAAGCCTTGAAATTTACAGGTATTCTGCTATAACTGATACTGCGATCTGAGAATTTAAAATATAATTCTCAATTGAGAGCTGTGTTTGGAATAAACAATTCTGTTTGACATTTAATAATTGCATTTTGAAAAAAATACTGCAAGCATATTTTGTAAATACTGGCTTTCTCTCCCTATTTGTAGTTTTGTTTATCAGGCCGATTTTGAAAATAGTAGCAAAAATTGTAAGGGTTGGGATGCAAAGAAGGCAAAAGTTCACAACTGTAATTATTTTAATAAATTTTGATGATTTTTTTCCTCAAGTTATCTTTTCTATGTACACTGTGTACTAGAAGAATTTCATAGACTGCAAGTATTTTTTCAATTCCATCAATATTTTTATATAAACATTGTTACATGGTGGAAATATAATTTATTGGTGACGTCCCTTGAGTTTCCTGGGAGCATGATTATCAGTTCACTTGGTGTGTTGTGCTATTATTTTAGACAGAATCAAACACAAGATATAATTCAGCTGGCTGGATTATTTTGTAGACATTGCTCAGACGAAGCCTGAGGCAAGTTAGCACATAGTCTCTTGCTGCCTTTTTTTGTTCCATTAGCCCTTAACATATGAATTTCTCAAGTCTGAGTTTAAAAAAAAAAAAAAAAGAAAAATTAAAAAAGAGAGCTTCACTTCCCAAAACGTAGAGAAAGTTATTTGAAGAAAAAAATCCACCCTTTGTTGACCAATTTTTTCCCCTTCTCTAGAGAAATGCCTATCTCTCCCAGCCATGACATATTTAACATAGCAAGTGTACATGTTTTTGTAGTGTATGTGGATTACCCAAAAATTTTCTCTTTTCCAATAAACAGAACTTCTTGTGCTGAAACTTTTCACTTTTCTGCCCAAACCCCTGGAATAAATCAGCTGTAGCTTTTTGAGCCCTTGTATTCTTTGTGGCTATTGTAAAATATCTGATCTCCTCTCATATTCTGATAGTTTATTTTTCCTAACTAGGTGCTGATGCTCTGAGGGAGAGAAGAGCACTACCACTGTAGCTGTGTCTGTTATTATCACATAACCTCTCTGTATCTCTTCCTGTAGCAGCACTTGTCTGCCTATATTGTTTGTACTTTAAGGAACAGATGCTTCACTGTGTTTCATGGTGAAGATGAATTTCCTCAGACCCCAGATGCTATTCTCAAAAGTGCCTAAGAATAATAAACCTTTTTCCTCAGTGTAGGGTCTTATAGTTGCTGTCTAGCCCTCTAGTTTGCTAAGCCATTGTGCAGGCATAAATCTGGGCCATGGCTCTATCTGAAATAAGGTATGCTAATTATTTATAACATCACATAGCAACCACTCCACATCTTTAACTAGTATTTCATGAGCCAATCAGAGTATTTCTTTTATCCCTTGTTAAGCCTTAGCATCAGCTCAGGAGAAAATCATTTTAGCAGATTTAACACCATTTAAGTACTACTTCAGATGTATTTTTCATGAATTTATTTTATTCAAAAAGTTTATATTCATAATGCACATCTTATTTGTGGTTTTTGTTATTTGTCAGGTTTTTAAAAAAGCAAGAGGGCTGCTCCTGCACATGCTTCCATTATTCTAACTTAGAATTAAAAAATGAGATGTTTGTACAGTCCTACTTTGTAATTTATTGACCATGGTTTAAATCCCATACATTAAATGTAAATCTTTGAAATCCAGTATAAGGAGCTAAGAATGTAACCCCTGTTCTGTGTTTGGCAACCAGACCCTCTTATCTGTATGAACCTGGATGAAGACAACATCAAGCCTTAGTCTGTTCTGCCTTTATTAAGGATATTTGTCTTTTTTTTTTCCTCCCCAATTTTGCCCACATACATGTTTAAATAATTTTAAGACATTCACAATTTCAGTGTAGAAAATACTTGTGTATTGGCCTAGGTTGCTTTTGAAGCAAGCAGTTTTCTGAAAGCTAGCAAATTCCTCTGCCAATCACCTTTATAACTTCATTCTTTAAATATATGAATTATATGTGTAGCACTTAAAAGAGGTGTCTTACATTAACTGAGTTCACTCTAGGTCAGTGTTCTTTGTGAGCAGCAAACAAGACGTAATCTTCTGTCTGGAAGCTCAGTGGATGGCATAGTAGACTCTCCTGAGATACAGAAAATGTACATGTCTGATGATTCAGTGTCCAGACAGTTTCTGCTTTTGAATTATTAAACCACTACATAATCTTAAATAGCACCACTGCTGTCATGCAGTATTTTATGGGCTAGAATCTATAAGCCACTGGGGTTTTTTCCCTTGTTCTTATTTGATGGAGGAAGGGAGACCATAAGTAGACTTTTGAATACAGGGGGGTAGGTTGTGGATAGACATTATGTGGGCAGATTGCTTTAAAGAGGAAAGTCTTGAGAAAGCCAAGAAATCTGTATTCACTTTGCATCCCATTGTTCCTTTTTTAAAGTCATGGCTCCTGTCTGCCATGCAGAAAGCCTGAGCTGAGTTTGGGTCTGTTTCTGCTTTTGTAAGTACCTAAAAGAGCTTGGAATAAAACCCATAGCTACCGTTAGCTGACAGCACTGAACTTCCAAGATCTGCATCTGCTGTCATCACTGCTGGCTTAGTGAACCACAGCATGGTCTGTATGCTGGGAGTGATAAAAGTGATAGGCTTCAACTCCAGAGAGAAGGCTGACACGATTAACTTTACAGCATCATCGATTGCCAGGCATGCTGATTTTTTTTCCTTGTTTATCTGCACATTCTCCATTCACAGGAGTTACTCAATTAATGTAACTACTGTGCATCCAGTGTTTAGAGGCTCACCCACCACATTGTAGCCCTTATGGTGTACTGGGTGAAAAATACATACTATTGTTTTTACTATGTATTAGCAGTGCATTTTTGCTTAAATTGCTGTTAAACATCAGTACATCCATTTCAGTCTCTTTCCCTAACTTTTCTCTAAGCTCTCAGAAGAAATACTTTTATCCCTTTTATTTGTGTTGTGACAGTTTTGAAACAGTATGTTGAGGAAAGTCCTTTTAGTAAAATAAGGATGAAGAACCAGGTTCTCACAAAGGTAAGTACGTGTTGAAGCCTTTACCTGAAAGCTTCTGAAAAGTGCAATGAATGGGGCAGGTTGTTTATGCAGAGGAAGGGAGTTTGGCTACTGCAGAGCAGGTACACCTAAATTGGACCATATGCCATTGATACAGGGTAGTAATACTTGTCCCTCTCACAGTATGCAATACATGGACTTAGATAGTGTCCCTCATATCTCACCTGAAGGACAAGAAACTCTGAGAAGCAAATTTTTGGGAGCCAAATCTGTAACTTCCAGCCTAATGGAGAAGACTTTCTGGGTAAGATGAACTGTATCATTCAGAATGTCTCTGGTTGGAGCAGCTGATGTAGTTGAAACATATTTTAATGGGATAGCAAAACAGTTAAATCAGGTTTGTGATAAAGGGGCAGTTTGAGGAACTGCTTTTTTTTTTTTTTTTTCTGTGTAGTATTCTGTGGTAACAGCAGCTTAGGCATCCAAACTAACAAATAACTACTGCTTTATATGTGACAAGGCATTATAAGAATAGTTCTGGTGAATTTGGATATAAATACTTTGTTAGAAGAAGAATAAAAGTGGAATATTTCCCTTGTCACTCTGATTTTGAGTGATTCCATCTTGTCGTTTAATGTCACCTGCACATTGGAAGTGACTAGAAGTTCTCTTGGGTTTTTTTCTTAGCACTTTATTATGGCCTACTATTTAATTAATAATTGATATGTCTGAAGTGTAGGGGATAAGTGGGGAAATAAACAGAGAAGAGAATGCCTAACAAAATGCTTTACTGGAGTTGTTTGTTCAGCATATTTCAGCTTGCACATTGGGAAAACTAGCTTTTTGTTGGGGAGGGGAAACCAGAGAGTCCTACACAGTTTTATGCATTTCCTAATATGTGTTTATTGTTATTTCTAGGAGTTCCAACACCCAGTCCAGAAATCCTTCGACATACTTTGAATATGCTTGTACGGGAGAGGAAAATATACCCAACTCCGGATGGTTATTTCATTGTAACCCCACAGACTTACTTTATAACACCATCTCTCATAAGAACTAACAGTAAATGGTACCATTTGGATGAGAGGATACCTGACAGGTCTCAATGTACCTCTCCACAACAAGGAACTATAACTCCCTCCACCTCGGGATGTGTCAGGGACCGAACACTACCCAAAAACCACTGCGACTCCTGCCATTGTTGCAGAGAAGACATGCACAGCATGCATGCATCTACCCTACAGAGGAAATCAGCAAAAGACTGTAAAGACTCATACTGTCCTCCTTCATTATGTCAGGTCCCACCTACTGAGAAAAGTAAAAGTACTGTCAATTTTTCATATAAATCAGAGACGCTCACAAAGCCTAAGGATGTAGAAAAGCAGTCTAAGAAATTTGGACTCAAATTATTCCGATTAAGTTTCAAGAAGGATAAGACCAAACAGTTGGCAAATTTCTCTGCCCAGTTTCCTCCAGAGGAGTGGCCCCTAAGGGACGAGGACACCCCTACCACTATCCCTAGAGAGGTAGAAATGGAGATTATTAGGCGCATTAACCCAGACTTGACTGTGGAAAATGTCATGAGACACACTGCACTAATGAAGAAACTTGAAGAAGAAAAAGCTCAACGAAGCAAAGCAGGGTCTTCAGCTCACCACAGCGGAAGAAGTAAAAAGAGCAGGAATCACAGAAAGTCTCATGGGAAATCGAGGTCGCACAGCAAGACCCGGGTGTCCAAAGGAGACCCATCAGATGGCTCTCATTTGGATATACCTGCTGAAAGGGAGTATGAGTTCTATGATCCCTTGACTCGATCCCCACGGGAAGGCTGTTTTATAATAGAACACAAGGGAGATAATTATATAATGCACAGCAATCCTAACATGATTGAATCTCACTTTCCCATGACACCAGAGTGGGATGTGTCTGGTGAACTGGCCAAAAGAAGAACTGAAATGCCTTTCCCTGAACCTTCCAGGGGCAGCTCCCACTCCAAGGTCCATCGGAGCCACAGCCATACACAGGATAGAAGATCGAGAAATGAGCGATCTAGTAAGGCTAAAGAAAGGTCTAGATCCATGGATAACTCCAAGGGACCTCTGGGCTCAGCTACTTTAGGCACACCTGAAGATATAGGTGAAGGCTGTAGCCCAGATGACCAAACAACTAGCCAAACCTACATTGATGATAGTACCTTAAGGCCATCTCAGTCGCTCAGTCATCAAAGGGCTCTGATTTCATCCGCAAGCTACAAAGAGACTTGCATCCCTGAAATAGCTGGTGGCAGTGTAGAAACCCCCAGTTCTTGTAGCCTATTGGAACAAGGCAAGACTACAGAGAATTTGCCATCATATAGTGAGCTCAACTCCTGCACAACAAAATCTGCAGTTGATGACTATTTTCAGTGCAACACATCCAGTGAGACAGTGCTTACTGCTCCATCACCACTGGGAAAGAATAAAGAGGATCATGATACGCTAACAGGGACAGACGGGCTAAAAAAAATGACTCCCACAGAAAGACAGTCTCAACATATTGCTAGGGAGCCTGGAGTGCACAAGGAGGAGTCCCCAAAGGGCCCAAGCAGTGGTTCAGTGATGGCTGGCCAAACTCCAGAGGTGATTGCTAACGGGCGGCTGGTTCAACACCATAGCACTGAATCAAGCAGCCTTGATAAAAGGAAAGAAATATTTAGCAAGGATACACTCTTTAAGCCTCTGCACAACACTCTGTCTGTGAATAGTTATCATAAGTCTAACACACCTCTGCTAAAGCCCCATCAAAAGACCCCCTCTGACACATTGCCTGTCAGATGTGAGAAACTTGAACAAGCGATGGTAACCTCAGTCACACAAGTCATGCCTGTTTCTCAGAGACAGCAAGAGACAGCCGGGAACCAGGAGGCCTCCTTTGACTACTACAACGTATCTGATGATGATGACTCAGAGGAAGGAACCAACAAAAATGCGGAGGAAGAAAAGAACAGGGATGATGTTGGTACGATGCAATGGCTCCTAGAGAGAGAAAAGGAAAGGGATCTACAACGGAAGTTTGAGAAGAATCTTACTCTTCTCACCCCGAAGGAAACAGAAAATAGCAACAACCAGAGAGCCACCCACTCCGCCCGCCTGGACAGCATGGACAGCAGCAGCATTACTGTGGACAGCGGGTTCAACTCTCCACGGTAGGACTGTCACGTTCATTGCAGCTTTACAGACTAGGAAGTCCCATTTATGGTTTTATGGGTGTGTGGTATTGGTGACAGAATGTAGGGCTGTATTAAAAAATTTCACGTTTTTTCAGGCAGTGTTTTTTTCTACAGCTCTGGAATCCTCTATTCAGATGTGTGAGTTTCCCACCATACAGTAAGAAACCAATGACCATTTGCGGCATTGACTCTGTATTAGTTAATTTTCTGTCTGCTGAAAACCTCCCTGTATCTTTTTTTTTCTGTATTAAACTTGTGTTTGCTTTTAGAATAAAAGGGACGAGCTCCTGCATAGTCTTCCCTTCCCTTTCCCTCTAAGATACCATCAACAAGACTAATAGAAAGGCTAGGCATGACTAGGTGACATAATGTTTGGCTCAGACAAAGAGAAAAGCAAATGACATTGTTTTGTGTTTGGGCTTCCTTGTTTGTTTTCTTCAAAAATTTTGGAAGTGTACCTAGTCACAGTTTCAAACTGGTGAGACTGGAATAGCCACGCCCTTTACGAGTTAAAAGTGCTCAGGGTATTTTAACTTCAGATGTGACTTCACACTGCTGAGAGAGAGGTGCCTTGTCTGAGATACCGGGGAAAAGAGTCCAGATGTTTGTGTGTGGTGATGCTGGTTAGTAATTCAGACATCCTGGAAGTCTCAGTGTGCTGGAAGTCTTACAAATGTAGGGGGGAGAGAGTTGTTGGTGGATTCTCTGCCCTGGAGATTTCACAAGTTCATTTCCAGGTTAAGAATTCTTTATGCCAGCCTTCTTCTTTGTCTGTCTGACCTTTGGCAGTCCTAGGTCCTTGATGGAATGGACCAGTTCTGTTTGGCCTGCATAGCAACTCATCAGAGTTCAGAACAATGAAACAGAACACAGAAATAATTTACAGCAATAGTTCTCTTAGAGTGGCTTACTTAAGCTTTAATTATTTATTGTCTGTGTTTAAAAATAAAACCTCTGAGACTGATTTGGTATTATGTGGAAAAAATGGGGTTTTCTTGTTTGGGTTTTTTTGTCACTTTTTTTATTTTCTCCTGTAAATGGTGTTCTTGTTCCTCATATATATATATTTTTACATCAATAGCAAAGGCTCTCAGAAAGGCATGTGAAGGATTTCCTGTTTCTACACAGGACTAAATTTCGTTTTCAGTTGAAGTCCTGTCACTCTAGAAGAAATTCCTTTGGATTTGATGGTTATCCCACTTACGTTATTGACAAGACAGAAATTAGTAAGCCTGATGCAGCTTGCAGTGATGTATTGAACTAAAGCAGACTTCTAGAAAATGTATTATTTTTTCTGAGTAAAAAAACCTGAAAAATAATTGGAGTAAATCGTACCACCAACACTCTAAAAAGAAGCTTGAGAAGGCTTTATTCATTGTTCTGCAGATGCCTGACATCTTTCTCAAATAGAACTGTTGTAGGAAACTGCACTTTTCTCTTTGAAATGTGATCTCTTCCAGTAGTTGAAGTGCTATACTTGCAGTCAGTTTTTGTGGGGGAGCATGTGGTGGTGTTTGCTTCTTGCTCAGCCTGTCTTACTCCACAGGGGAAGGGAGTCACCTCCAGGATAGGATATCGACTAGGTTAAAAATCAGTTCTTGGACTACTGCTCTGTATGTTAGCTGAATATCAAACTTGTGTTTCCGATTAATGCAATGGTAGGCATTTTCTTCCCCAATTATTTACACAAAGGATAAAATTTCTGTTTATTTTAAACTTAGCTAGCAAGAGAACAGGATGTGGTGAGCATACTGGATTTGGTGCTGCTATACCAGTGTTTCAATCAAAAGGGAAACAGATGAACAACTTTCAATTACATTTGTTTCCACACATCCTTTTTTTTTTTTTTAATTTTAGTGTTTACTTATTAACAGATACCATTTTTTGGCAAGGCCACATAAGCTTATTTTGTTTTGTGAGACTGGCACATAGTCTGGATATTTCAAAGCATTTTCATGAACTTTGCATCAAAATGATTAAATTTGATGATTTTGCTGAGTTTGGGTCACTTCTTGGTACAAGTCTCCAAAATAAATTGAGCTGAGAGTGAATTCAGCCCTTCGGCTAAAAGTACCATGTTGTTATTATTATCCTACTGTGTAATAAAAAATGTACTCCACAACCCTTTTCCAGGAAGTACAAAATAGCCATCCAGCATCCATTTGGTAAGATTCAGCTAGGTGTGGCAGTAACCTTTAGCAGATGCCATGGGAAGAATATAAGAACAGGTTGTGCATATAGTGATGTTCCTCAGGTATATTCTTCTAGTCTCCACTGTTGATGTAACTCTACTTCCTGAGCTGGGGTGGTATCTTTTCATTCAAACTGAAGTATGTAAAACTCTTTGTGGAATCAAAATTACCAATTTCATACTATAAAAGAAAAAATATATTTTTAAAATGGTCATTTGACTTCCAAAGTATTTGTGTGCAAAATGTGTAAACGTATTAATCACCATTGGGAAGAAAAGCGTAACAGTATTTTGTGCATTGCTTTTTTATGCAATAATATTTTATGCAAGTTATATATAGTAAATGTTAGCTGTCAAGATTAATTTTATTCCTTTATTTTTAGGGCTTATATAGTACTTATATAGTTGCTCCTTTGTCACCTAAAGAAAACTAATTTTTAACCTGCATGCAAAATTTTCAATGCAGTTATATGTATATATGTGTTGTAATGGTAAGATTGTAATATCAGAGTTGAGCATGTCTGAAGATCTAGAATTGGTGGTCCCATAAAGAATGATACAGTACTAAATCATCCCTGAAAACTAAGATTTGCATCTATTTTCATTAAAAAGCAGAGCAAGAAGAATAAAAAAATGAGCTAGAGAAGTGCACCATACATCATTGCAGTTCACAGGAATCATTTTCTATGTGAGTCACCCATCATAGCTCTTTGGAACTGTGGACAATTAAATAATCATTGGCAGAAGAATATCAGTACCATCCATTTTGACCAGTTTAGAAGATCTATGAGAGTTTTCCTAAAAGCCTTGTTGATTTTCCAGACTCAGTCAGTTTAAGATTATTTAAATCTGCCCTATGACTAAGAAAAGTGGTTTTTTCCTTCCCCTATGCCATGCACTGACACATTTCTCCCCTGCCACATCTAAAGCTGTGCATTCCTACTCTTCACTAATCTTTTTATTTTTTTTTTTTTTCTTAGGGCTAGTATTTAACTGAGAGTGGTCCCTGATCTGTCTGGCTGCCTGCAAGGCTTAGTCAGGGAAGCAGCAGAAACGTGGCAGGGTCAGGTCCACACAAGGCAGGCAAGAGCTACCCCCTTTCAGTAGCAGGTAAATTTAGGTTGACTTTAAACTGACTATGAAGCTTTTGTCATTAGTATCCTTGTTTCTAGTGTTTATTTAATAACTTCATTCAGTCCTCTAAATGTATTCTGTAAACATCTCCATAGCAAGTGGTGATGTCATTTTGCAAAGGAGTAGGGGTACAGGTACATGACCAGGAGGCCACATGGATATTTGAAATCAAATCTGTTCCTGAACATATTATTTAGAGATCAAAAACTATTTATCAGTGTAAAGACAGCAAAAACAGTAGTACTGGTAAAAGTAGTCTTAACATAGCTGAACTTTTTAAAAGCTGTAGACAAAATACAGCTTCTCTGCATTCATAATTAGGTGTATCATTAAAAATCTTAATCTTTAAAAGTGGTGTCCTGTCACTCTTGTGGTTAAATAATATGTTAGAACTAAAGGAACATTGTCCATTTTCTGAAAGAAATAGCAGCACTCGTTGTCCAGGGCAAGATCACAGACCAGGCAGTTAAGATTTTTCTCATCGTCTTGGTAAGTTGCAATCATCTCAGCTGCAAAGCAAAATCAAAGTGTTGCATTTAGAAGCATTGTGGGCTTAATGTAAGGTAAAACTTTAATTTAATATTTTATGTATAAAAACATAGGTAGAAGAGGAAACAACAGGGGATGCTGTGTTACATGATAGCTGTCCTAGCTCTGCCTAGTCACAGTGCTGATCTGATGAAGCTACTTTGTGCAGAACTGCGCCAGTCAGGAAGGAAAACTAGCACATTCCAAGTGCAAGATGGAAGCTATTTCCTTGACTGAAAAATCCAGGTGCTTGATACTGGTTCAGCTTACAGTTTCTGTGACAGTTTCAGTTGTGCTTAGTTCTGTACCTGTGTTATGGTATGATGACTGCTGAGCACCTCTGGGACACGTTTTGGAGGAACGTATGTGTACTGTCAAAATGAGATGATTCATTGATGTGACATTACATACAAACACAGGAAACCTATTATAAAACATTCTGTTCTCCTTTCCTGTCTGGTCGATAGATATATAGGCATGCCATATATGAGTGTGTATATATATTTCTTTTCCATTCCAGTACTCGTGAGAGCCTGGCATCCAACACTTCAAGTATTGTTGAAAGCAACAGACGTCAGAACCCCGCTCTGAGCCCTGCACATGGTGGCGCAGGCCCAACGTTCAACTTCCGAGCCACTGCAGACCCACCCACGAGTGAAGCTGAGAAACTGCAGAAACCTGGTAACTGCCTGCAAGCTTCTGTCACTAGTGTCTGATAGTCAGCCTGCCTCAGATCGTCTGTCTCATCCTATACAGCAAAGTTTACGACACTGGGACTGATGTTTACATCTTTGGGGAAAAACAAAACAAGCATCTCAACCACAGTTTTAGTGTTCACTTAAACTGTGCTGCTATGTAGACTAGGGGCAACAAAGAAGTCTTTATTTCAAGGTATTGCTTTTCACATTTGCGGCTCTGTAGCAACAGAATAGCAGTAGGGATAATATGTACACTTTTGCTTCACTTAATTGTAACTGAGCACATATATGAAAGTCTAGACACTGTAAGTGTAATCTGCATTTTCAATGTCCATGCAGTTGCCAACTTCATTTAAAAAAATGCCACAGATGTGTGATGCCCCTGGTCAGAGGCTAAACTCTGCTGCAGAGTTCATTTTTTTCTTCAAAAACTGAGCCACTGCTGAAAGTAACCAGCCAGGATCACCATGAGGAAAAACAATGCCAAACATGACAAGTCATGACCTCAACTCTATATGTGAATTATTAATACTAATCAGTCATTTTTCACTGTGCATTTTTGCGACACAATTTTACAAGTACCTGGTTAAGCAAGTAAAAGGAGGTTTGGGGGTTGTTTTGATTTGGGTTTTTTCTAGGTGTGGAGGGTGGGAAGGGAGGTGGCTCCTCCTTTTGTTTCAAAAATATGAGATGTTTACTTAATGAGACTTGATATTTGACCTTCCATAGTCAACAGTGAGGAGGTGGGCCTTTGCATAGAGGGGGGAGTGGGGAGGGAAGGGAAAGATGTAACTGTCATGGAGCCACAATGTGGAGTGACACAGAATATATTAAATGTCTTCAGTATAATTCACTTATTTTAAAAAGATAATCTAATTCTTGTGTCACTTCTGGTATTGCAACTTGCCATTAATATAGGAATCAGGATAACTAATTTCTTGGAACAAAAATATCCTTTATGATATAAATGACAAGTATGGCCTGAAGAATTGATTTCTTTCTAGTGGAAGGACATAAATCTATTTTATGTAGCTTATTAAATAGAGTGCCTAAATTAGGCTATTAAAAATAGCATACAGTGTAATGATTATCAGAGAACAAAATTTAGAGAATTATAAACTTCTGGCCTTTTTATTCAGTGGAAGTTATTTGCAATTTAGCATTTTATGGACATGTCTGGTTTCTAGAAATTCAATGTGTCCACTTGGTTTGCAGTAGAAATCTGAGTCCTGCAGGCACGGTACATCCTAATTGCTCTCCCTAAACTGTTACTCCAATGTAATTAGTACTATGCTAATTACTGCAGAGTGAATTCTACAGATAGTTAAACTCCAAGAGTAATTTTAGGTATAGGGTCACATTCTGCTCTGTTACTCATGCAACCTGGTAGTGCAACAAACTGACTTTTATAGAAGAGACAAATTGGTAGAAGAATAACAAAGATTCTAAAATGTGCAACAGCCCAAATTGTTTCGTAGAAAACAGATATTTACCCTGTCTAGCTCTTGTAGTACACAGGTATGAAACTCAACTGTACATATTAAAACCCAGTATTTTCATCAGGTTCTGGTGACATTTATTACTCTGTATACAAAGTCATTTGAGCTTCACTTATGTTCTCTATTGTCATGAGAAGTCTTTACTGACGATTCAGCCTTATGTTACACCACTGGATATAGTTCATTTACATATAAAACAACTTTCTAACTCTGGACACAATCAGTTTCCAGTTCTGTCAAGAATACCCAGTCAATGCACAGGTCTGTTTTCATTGATTTCAGTGTATAATTTCCATTTCATAGGAGCAATAAGACCTTTCAGTGCACATAAAGAAAATTATTGTGCTTTTGGTTGGTTATCAAAGTCACTTGGCCTTTAGCCTTCTGCCTTATCATACCTTCCAAGATGTGCTCTAATTACCATATAAAGCTTTGCATGACGCATCTTATTATTCGATATGTAACTCCAGCCGTACTTATTCCATGCAAACTGTAGAGTCAGAGTTTTTGTGGGGAATTGTCATATACTATGCAGTGGCTGACTGTGATTTTGTTTCTGAGATGAGCTCTGACATCAGTAGTATGTATCAATTCAGTGAATAAAAATGTCGAAATGGTAAAAAAATTTACAGTGATGATCTGAAGTACTAATGGCAGTATTAAAATGTGAAGAGCAGAAACAGGTTTCACCTTTGGGGAAAAAATTGTTTGTCGTAAGCTAATCAGAATTTGTGCAGGCAGCTGGGTGTACAGAAGACATAATTCCAACAAAATGTGATAGTACATACCTATAAACTGTATAGTATGTTATTTCCTAAAGTTCCCAGAGACCAGCAGACAACATAAATGTCATATTAATGTTGACATGGCATTGTACCAATATTAATGTGACTCTTGGAATATGGAATGTAAACAGAAGTTTCAAATAGAAACGTTCTAATCTTGATTTTTTTTTTTTTTCCTTTTAAAATCAACAATGGAAAGTAAGAAAATTCCATCTTGAGGTTCTGGTAACAAAACCACGAGAGTGGAGCTTGAGTGCTTTATGTCACCCTAATCCTTTGATGAAATCATAGCCTTGTATTATGTGGTTGCTTATCTATCATTCTTCTAATGTATCAATTTAAAGGTTTACAGAGTTAGATTAGGTTGAATCTGTGTTGTGTTCAACTGTAAAGGGTCAACACAAATCTGTCGGCATTTTGCACACTTAATATGTATTATTATAATACAACATGTTACTTTTATGGTAATTTTTTTTACACATATAACTACCTCCATGAATTTGATGAAATGCAGCAACATGAAAAGTGTATTGTACAAAGCAAGGTTAGAAACTTTGAAGCATTAGGTCATGGCGTTCTCTTGTGTGTCAAAGCTTGCATATGAAGTCATCATGTTTCCATTGCCACAATTTCCTTCTACAATGTTAAAAAGATGGCTTTCAGATGAGTCACTTAAAGACTTTGACAAGGCTGCATAATTGGGATAAAAGTGAAAGGGAGGCTGAAACCTTCCATCCTCTCCCCAGTTACTGCTAAAATTTCTGCCTGGTAGAACTTGAAAATGTATTTGTAATTTAGCAAATTAGAAACATCTACAGTCTGTGAAATATGATTGACAGTTTGGGGTTTAACAGAAGACACTCTGGGTATTTTCTTGGCAGCCTTCAGATACTTGGGGCCCTATTCTGCCTCCATCTTTGTCAACATTAGTACGTCATGGTTTCTCTGAACTGGCAAGGGTGTTAAAACAGCTCTTCCTTTAATGATATGCACTCTGGTCTCTAGATTGTGTGCATCTAAAACATATGCTCCTATAGAAATTACCAGCAGCCTTTAATTGACATTGCTGGGAGCAGTATTAGGGTCCCTACTCGAGGTATGTGCCTATTGTTCCAAGAACGTGGGCAAGTTTCCAAGAAAAACTAAGCTGGCTTTTGAAAAGTAGCCAGCTGCAACAAGCCACCTTTCAAGAGGGAAGAAAGATTTTTCCAAAAACCAAAGGAAGAAAGTGGCAGTTGAACCTAAGCAGATCGCATTATATACAAATCCCGATTTATGAACACCTTTCAGCAAACCTAGTACCATTATTCTGATGCAAATTATTATACAATCATCAGTTGAGCTAATTTTGCCATTTTAAGTATTTCAGTTAAAATTTAGAAGAAATCATTAGCCTCCCAGCACCACTGTAAAATGACTGTTATATGCGAAACAACGTTCACTCAACTTTAAAAAATGAAAATGTATTGGAAAACAAATATTTTAATGAAAACCATGGCCTAAGTGCTTGCCAGCAGTAGTCATTGTTAGGAAAGAGAACAAGCAAACCAGTATTCAGAGGCCATCATGAACACAGATAATACTTTGCACTTAAATCACACCTTTTTGCCTGAGGGTCTCAAAGCACTTGCCTATGAGGTAGGCAGAGTTCACTGACCCTATTTTTTGTCTCGGCCCATTGGAAAAAAGAAAAGGCTAAGAGTCTTTAAACTAACGTATTAGCTAGTTGCTTTTTTAAAGTTTCTGAAATAAGTTTAACAGTTAACCAAAGGCTTTAATGTTATATTCTGAAATTATTCTTTTGATGCATTCAGTTTGTTTTAGTAAGAAACTACTTTACAGCCCTGCAGACACTCTTGGATTAGCAGTTCCAAAACCAAATTTGCAGTCATATGAGTACTGGCAGCAGGGGTTTTAGAGACAGTCATGCTAATTAAAAATTTGTTTTTCAAATACATTTTGTAGTGCTTTTTCCAACACAGTTGTTCAAATTGTTGTGCTGAGAAAGCAAATAGCACTCCTAATCTGATGTCATACCCACAGTTTACAATTCTCTTTGCTCTTCTGAAGAAAACTGTACAGTATTAGAGAGAAAAGTTCTATTTTTTACGAAATTCTTTTAAAAGAAAAAGGCTATATATCTAAAATGTTCCCCCCAGCATAAGTAAAGTGCATCATTACTGCATGAGAGACATGCAGTGGACCCACCAAAAGCCAAGCTGGTGCTAGAAGTAAATGGGACTATCACACTTTTTTTATAGTGGCGCTCTAAACGTTGGTTTCGGTTATGCGAGTATAAATCTGGCATAACTCCCCTGATCTCTGAGGATCTGAGAGAGATGGGAATGGGTCGTTAACTCCATTGAAGCTCAGTTCTGAGCTGAGGGTTTCCGTGTTCCTCCCCCCGCCCCGAGACACTAAAGGCAGAGAAGGAGCAGAAGGCCACGCACCTGGCTCTGGAAGGGCAGCCTGGGCTGAATCCCTGCTGAAATGCACAGCCACCCAGCCGGGATCCGTGACAGCCGCCAGTGTGCCCCACCTCGGAAAGGTGATTTTCCACGTGGTGCGCTGCCCTCCTGTTGTATATCGGTTAGAGCCACCCAAAGGATACCCACCCAGATGTATGAAAGGGCCCTTGGAGTAATTGGCACAGATGTTACTTTTATGTGTGGAGGAGATTTTAAGTTTAAAGGGATCATAATTCTGCAGGTAATTTTCTGTGAGTGACTGAATGTGGCTGTTGCATTAGGTTTAAATGAGTTAATAAATGCAAGTGGGACTTACTGTATGTTAGAAGGGAGTTTTGCAGCCAAGACTGCCTTGTATAAATGTGTTTGCACTGAAAAAAAAATTAAAAAATTACTTGGTCTCTGGTTGCTGTAAAGGTCATCCAAGATGGATGTTCTGTTTATATTGTATAGTATTTCATATGAAATAATTGCAGTTCATGAAATGTCTTCCCTAACGTTACTGATTTATAACAGCACATTTGTAACATGGTTTTTATTGTGTCAGTGTACCATATTGTAAATGATGATTACTTGTCATGCTTAGTATAATAATTTAAAGGAAAAAAAAGGACAGGGATTTTTGTAAGTCTATATTTGAAAGTCCCTCCATATGGTAATATTGTGTTCATGTTGTTTATGTAGTGTTGTGTGAAATATCCATTTTGGATTGTGTTACTTTTTAAGATATTAAATAACATTTGGTTATATGTTCTAAGTGGATTCTTTGCACTCATCGGTGGTTTTTAGAGAGTATACTTATATTTCTATTTAATGTGCTGTTTCTCTCCCTCACTTAGGAAACCTTGCACAACAAACCAGAAATCTCAAGTAGACAAACACTCTAACAACTTGATGTGTTCCCCTATGCATTACAAAACTTCTTTTGGCCATTAAGAGTGCAAAGGAGAAAATACACCTTTTTTTCTGGCTTGGACTGGATGTGAAGTTGACAGCTGTAGGGGGAGTGTGATCTCCACTGTATGTGAGCGCCCAGCTGAGATGCACCCAAGCTCCAGGAAATGAGAAATGCATTAGGACCTTCTGATGTCAAGGGCAACAGGTGTCAGGTCTCTCTTTTTCTCTCCTCTCCAACCTCATGAGCTAAAGGAAGACCTAGTGCACACTCAAGAGAGAGGCTTCTAGCAAAGAGTTTTTTTCACATTCTTCAAGAAAACTGATAGCTACTGATTGGAAAGGCCCAAGTAGACAATGTAACATGCAAGTGCCATTTTCCAACTTTCTGCCAACACCTGGAAGGAGGTTTGTAGGAAGTTTAGGGTCCAGGAGAGTTGCCAGAGCTGTTTGCCAAGATTAGCTATGAGAATTTATAACATTTATAAGATAAAAAAACAAAGCAGCATCACTTGGAAATAGGTGCTGTCTTAAGCACCTTAGCTTGTCACCAGCTAGTGGCACATACTATTACCACGCTGTTCCTAGCTCATTCCCCTTCCACTTAAGCCATCTTCATGAAATTATGCATTTTGAATTACAGGGCAAAAAGTCCCAAAACCAGACAGGGTTTGGTTAGGGCTTTATGCCAACACTGATCTAGTGCTTTGCACAGGCAAAGTCAGTTTTGAGTTTTGGTAGACTCAAACTTTCAAGGTCTTCTCAGTATTTCTAGAGAAGTTGACAACCACTATTTCCCCCTCACAAAAAACACTTTGTTTCTCTCCTTATGGTGTGCTTGTATTTTAGGTGCTAAATTAGGCTAATCATTAATTACCTAGAAAGAAACTACTGTTGTCCAAAGTTACCACACCTTGCACTTTAAAACTTTTTTAGCAAGCTTGGCTTGAATTCTCTTTATACTTATTCTGCTGATAGGTAAACTGAAGATCTTGATCAAGTGACATCTTTTTGGTCAAACATGGCCTGTAGCATACTGAAAAATGTCAAGGACCACTACTTGGCTGAAGAAGTACTCTCTTGCTCTTAGGTCACACCTTTCTGCTGAGTGCACTGAGCAGATTTACATCCCTCTGTATCTACAGATAACTTATATTTGTAAGATAACTTTTTTGAAAGATCTTTCCATATTTTTTCTCCATCAGCCTCTCAACTGTTTCTTGAACCTGTTGTTTTCCTTTCACAACTTACTTTGTACAGTATCCTTGTTCTATTGAATCCCCTAATTTTCTGATTCTTTATGACATTTATTCTTCAGGTGAGGGATTTTTTTCCCCTACATTACTTGACATGAGAGTTCTTCTGGCCCATTTTTCCTCCTCCCCTCTCTCTAATCTTAGAGTGTGTTTCTCCTACTATTCCATTACTTTCCTTTTTTCACTTTCCCTGCTGATCAGAACGACCTTAGAGAAGGAAAGGTGGTCAGCTGCTTCAAAATAAGTGCTCTGGTCAGCACTTCCCTTCAGGCCATGCTGTTGCAGTTTCAGTTTTTAATTTTAAAAATGTTTAGGAATGTAAATATACCCCATATTTTAATCCTTTCAGTTCTCTTCCTCCTTTTGGCTGCTGCTCCTGGTTTTTTTTAAAGACTATGTGCTATTCTGTCCAGCATCTTTGTGATTTGAGGGCTCAAAGAGAAGACACAAAACCCCAAAATGTACTGGAACACCAGGTCACATCTGTCTTCCTCAGGGCATCAAGCAAGGCCTCAGGTAAATGCTTTAAAAAACAATTTATTCAGCTGTGCTTTGCAGAATGGATATGAAGAAAATGGCCTCTTCTTACTAGCCTTTCCTAAACTGCGGGAAAGGAGCCCATGGCTCTGACACTCCTGTTCACTGTTGCTGGTACTTGAAGAGAGAAGGGTTTTGAGCAGTCAGTGATGCTGGGGCTTTGATAACTGCCTGTGGTTTTGCGTTGAGATGGCTGAGCTTGCATTTATAAGCAACTGTCTTCTATGCCCGTAGGTCCTCATGTTTAGCAAAGTATTTTTAGCCCAGCTGTCTCAGAAGTGATGAATGGGGACAAGGAACAGGAAATCCCAAGTACTTTTGTTTGACATCTTTTTTTCTTTTCCCTCATCCTAAAAAGCACATAAAACCTAACCCTGTTCTGCCAGCTATGTGAAAGTAAGCAAAGATAGTAAATAAAATTACCAACATGGCTGTGCATACACTGAAATAGTTATATACTTTGGTTGCTTGTTTGCTTAGGGAACCTGAAGCCTTTTGTTTTGAGTTCTCTCAATCTCTTTCCTCTTTTCCCTCTGCTTGTTGCTGGTAAAATTAGGCCAGTTGCCTTGTAAGTGCCAAAGAGGGTCACTCTGGCAGGAAGCTGCAAAGTAGCAGCATCCAGAGTGTCCAGTAGTATACCAGTAGTGAGAGGACAAGCAGGAGCCAGGGGCCTTGCCTGTGGATATAGGCTTTCCTAATGCAGAAGGAAAAAGGTGTACCAGCACTGGCACTTCAGCTGCAAGCAGGGCTGTGCTCCAGCAAGGGCTGTCCTGGGTGCCTACACGCACCATGCTGTGGTTCCAGTTGCAGTCTCAACACAGATGGGCTGCGCCACTTGCTGATGAAACTTCAGTACCAGAGGATGCACATCAGGAGCAGAGCCATGGCACTACAGCCTTTTTGGGTCCTGTTAGCTGGTTTTCAGGAAAATGAGGACCTAAGTGATTGACTGTATGGGACAGCTTGTGCACTGGAAGGGTTTGAATGCAAACCCCACCCATGACCCATGCACCTGGAGCCTGTTGTTGCACCATGCACACACTGCGCATGTACCACTGGACAGTGACTGTCAGGAGCAGCCATCAAGACTGCAAACTTATGGAATCAGAATTGCAAACCTTTGGGCTAGGTGTGCCTTAGGATTATGGGCAGTGACAGGGACAAGGACAACAGAGAGGGACATTTGATTTTCTGGTTATGGCAGATATCCCTGCCTCCACGGTGAGTTCTCCCTTTTCCCTCCACACTGCTGTTCCTTGCTCAGTAGCCTTGAACCAAATCCCCAGTCTCAGCTGCCTCCCTGAAGAGCTGTGGGGCCCCAGTCCCTTGCTGTCACTCACCGTCATCATGGGGAGGCTGTGCTGAGGGAAAGGCTCTTCTCTGTCCAGTTCAGTGCAAGCCTCTGGCTTGGGCTCCAAGTGAACCTTTCTGAGAAGTCCTGTTGGGCATCCATCTGCAGCAGGTTAATGTGCTGCTTTGTGACTCAAGCTGGTGATGACTTTCAGATACTTGTAACTGGTCCCGCTGTAAAACTCACCTAAAGCATGACCCTGGCACAGCTCAGCAAAACGGTAACCACCTGGGGGTTTTTCCCCTCTTCTTTTTTAACCTAGACAAAGCAGTATGGTTTTTTTCTTTTAAGCAGTGCTGAAAATTCCAAGGGGACTTTGGGTTGATGCAGAGATGAAATTTGTGGCAGAAGCATCAGTGCAGGCACCATGAGGAAAAGAGGGGCAGGAACCATTTCCTCCATCATGATGCAAGTGCACAGAGCCACCCTGGTGACCAGTTTGAGGAACAGAGGTGCCAAGTCCACAGAGGGACCCCAACTGGAGTGCTCTTCACTTGCCTTGCCCCATGGACAGGGATACATCCAGCCCATGAAGTAGGAAAGGAAACCTAAAAAACTCATCAGCTCTGTTGTCCTGCTGTGCCAGGCTCCTGTGCCTGGCAGGTTGGCAGCTCCCCAGAGCACTCCCTGGCATCATGGGCTGTGTCCCATCTAGTCTAGATGGGAATAGTGTCCCATCTTCTCCCCACTTCCTTCTTATTTATGAAGCAATTAATTCTATCTTCTAACCATAATGCTTTATTTGTAAGTAGTTGCCAGTGGACTCTGGAGATTTATTATTCATTCATGATGAAGAAACTCAGGAGTCCTCAGACCTAAGGCAGGCAATATATTTATTGTTCCTCCTTAAAGGTAGACGTCTTTGCCTTTATGGTTTTATTGTTATCTATAACCCAATATCGAGAGACAATTATCTCTCATGCTTTGCTGTTAGGCAGCAGACAAGTTTCACCAAATCACAGTTTGTACAGGAAAAAAACAAAGTGAAAAACACATTTATTTTTGCAGACAAGTACAAAAAAAAAAAAAAATCCCAGAAAACTAAACCTTTACAGAATGACAAACAGATTTAAAACATTTGCCTGGAGATGGGTGGACCTTTCTTGATCCAGAAACTAATGAAAGACTATTGCCTTAAAATATTTAGACCATTGTGGATTTCAGAACTGTTTGTCTTTCTAAAAATTAGTTGCTTGGGATGTTGCAGAAGAGGAAGCTGCCTTTTTTTGACACTGGATTAGTAGCAGGTCATCAGGTCCAGTCATTTGAGACCACTTGAGTCTCAAGGCAGAGAAGAGTAAGTGAGTTAGTCTTTCCTGCTGGGGTTTTTTTTGTTTGTTTGTTTATTTGTTTGTTTTGGTTTTGGGGGTTGGGTTGGGGTTTTTTGTTTTGTTTAATTTTTTTTTTCTTTTTTCTTTTGTATAAAGAAAAAGAGTAATATTATCTCTATATTGTCATGTACTATGTGAACTCCATGTCTCATGACTGCTGCCTTGTGCCATGGATAATGCAGTCAGGGGTACAACTCTGGCATGGGTCTCCATGAACAGGCAGGTCAGCAGGCAACCAGCTTCTGCCCAGATTTCTTCCAAACTGGGATCTCTGCAATTCAAGGGGAAGAGAAGGAGGGTAAATGCCATTCCCCACAAGGAAAGCAAAGGAATTGACATATCATAACTTAAAATCCTGAGAGAATTCATGAAAATAAAGAGGAAAACTCAATAACAGAGGAATGTGAGGATGTACTTCAGTAGCAGGGGAGTCATAGTTAGGGCCAGGAGCTGGAGAAGGAATATTAATTCAAGACAGAATAAAAAAAAAAAATCTTTGCATTTTTGGGAGGCTGGAGGATCCCGAACTCCCAAAAGCCAGCTGAGGTGGAGAGCTACGTGTGCCCACCTTCATAGTTTATACAGACTTAAAATAAATAGCAACTGATACTGGAATGTTCTGATATGTCTGTGGTTGTACTGTAAGCATGTGGTGTCCCTGAGTGATGCCCAGCAGGGGCCAGAAGACAGTGCAGCCACTGAGGGCAGCAGAAGTTGGCTTTCCTGGAGGTGCCCCATTCATAGGCAGAGTGGGGTCCTGGGAAAAGCCCTGTGGGAAGGGATGGAGAGAGATCCTGTTAGGGGCCATCTGGCAGTCCTGCCACAAGGACTCCTCCTCTCTGCTGCCCCAGTACAATGGCCTTCCTTATTCCTGGTTGACTCCTGATCTGAAGAGCAGGTTGCCACCCTTCATCCACTAGGTAGGAACTAGGCACATCTTGCAAACCTGGTGAGGTACTCCCCTCTGCTCAGGCAGCCCCCTAAAACGCAAGTCGTAATTGCTTGTCTCAACCCATCAGGCTCCCCCTCCTCACATATGCAGGAGGTTTCTGCTCCTGAAAGTTTTGGTCACCCTCAAGGTGCCCACATTTGTCTTAGAATAAAATCTTCTCCCTTCCCCCCCCCCATTCTTATCATATCTGCAATGGCTTGCTGTTCATTCCCTTGCAAGGCCTGCAAAGTGCCTCCAAACTTACTTTGTGTCCAAAAAAACATCTCCTTTCTGCAGCAGAAGGTCTGTGATGCATCCCAGATGTTTGCACATGGCTGCAGTTGCCAGACACAACAGATTACAGGAGGGATATGGATGAGCACCAGGCAATTTCTTCTCCCCTTGTCCCTTCTTGGAGGCAGGGAAGTTTTGCTGTTGGCTCTGTTTGCCATACTGATACATGAAACCTTTTAAACACCAATTGAAGACTTCTCCATTTCTGTGAATGTTAGGGGAACTGGAAGGGGGATGCAAAACAGGTTCAGATCATTCATTGTCAGTTCCAAATTGGCCCATTACCATCCCTTCAAACTGAGGAAAAGTGCTGGCAAAGATCATCTCCACCCTGTGGCAGCTGTTTGTGTGTTCAGTACAGTCTCAGGCTGTGTTCGTGGCTCTCTCTGGTTGCACCCTTTCACCCTTGCAGGATTTTTGGCAAAAATTCCTGCTTTTTGAGGCCAGGTTTGTTCCTGGCCAGCTGGGGCCCTTGTCCCTGGCTGCGACCCTGGATGCTGAGCTTGTTATAAAATAATTTATTCAGTCTTAAGATTCATTTATCATATGAAAGCTGTTAGGCCAGAGAGGATCTCTGTGCTGCAGTGACTACCTGTGCCCAGATACAGAGGTGCTGTGGATGGTACTTTCTCACAGTGAAGCTGCCCACCTGTGTTATTATTTGGTGCTCTGGCTAGGATGGCACAGTTAGGACTGTCATGACCCACGCTGGTGACAAGCAGCAAGTGTTGGAGGGGAACACAGGAAGAGAGCTCCTTTTACATGGAAAATTTCTTATGCTTCAACACTATGCTGGAAGTAAGGCCAACAAAACAAGATTTTCTTTCAAGAAAGAAGAGAATATTCAGCTTCAGAGTCAGGCAAATGACCAAGGAGCTCTTCACTAGAGAGATCTTTTTATTTGGAGGTTGAAACTGTTAAAGGCCCAGTCCACTATGCCCTTTTATCAGCAGTCTCAAATGAAATGCTATTTCCTCAGCTTCCTGGAAGGATGCCAAAGCTTAACATTAAGGAAAGGAGTACACCTTTCCTATGAACAAGGGGGAAAAAAAAAAAGCAATAAAAAAAGTAATCTATAGTGATCTGTCCTGTCAACTTTTTCTGAGAAATAGTTCATATAATTCACAACAGGAAAGACATTTTTATCAACAAATTACTTTAGAAGAACAGACTGATGGGAACTGTCCCCCAGCCTGCACTTTGGTAGAAGGTAAATTCTGTCCCAGTGATGCCTCTGGGCACATGCTGGATGTGTGGAGAAAGATAGGGTAGGAGTAGATGTGTGTGGAACAGCACTGAGAAATTGTGATGACAATCATGGGGACATCCTTTTCCGAACAGGATGAGGAGCTCTGGCATGTACTGATACATAGTTTGTTTGCTTGGCACTATTTATAATTGTGCTCACAATTCCTAAAGGGTACCCCTAATGGAAAACTACAAATTCCTTATAATCTGTCATGCATCTGAATAATTTTCTGTATTTTCAATGGGACAAGACATTTTCTTGACTGATTCAGAACAGTGAACACTGGAGACAATGAACTGACCAGGAACAATGAAGCACTGTGTGTGAAACCTAGCTGGATATTACCTGTTAGATTGGAGCTCATTGAACCTGATTTGGGACAATCCACCCTGATCTCTTTCCTTGCCTTTTCTATCACAGGGTACCACAGAAAATTTCAGATGTGCCCAGGCCATCTGCTTCAGACATCCTTCAATGCAGCCATTCCCTGGTCACCAGGGGAAATTGTGTGACACACAAATGTGTGTGATAAATTGTGTGACAGCAGCTCCTCTGGTTTTTGGGGCCCTTCAGTGAGGGATTCATTTGAAGCCTGTCTGTGGCAGCTCTGCAGGGCAATGGGGATATGTGGCTGTCACCATGTTGCCCATCCCACATGATGAGGCACTTCACCTGCCATGGAGCCAACCCCTGTGGAGAGCAGGTCCTGTTTCTATTGCCTCAGCTCCTACGCCATTTATTCCTCCATCCTCCTCCTTTGTATTACTTTCCTGAGCTGCCCTAGCTGTCACATCTGCACAGTCACCAGCTGGTTTCCCATTTTTAATTGCCCTCAGAGGGCTTCTTCAAGACCCACACCTGCTTTTTTGAGGGCCTTAATTTGTCACTGTCCAAACTGGAGCAGCAAGCATTTAAAATTCAGCCTCTATGAGCGTGTTGTATTTCTTCAAGTGTGTGATTAATTACTAGGCTTTTACAGGCTGCACTCAGCTATTTCTGCATAAAACAGTCTTTCTTCTGCTGGTAAGCTCCCCACATTATGGATATTAAGTACCTTCTTGTCCATAGGACATGGATTTGTTCTTTTGTCCATTTGTTCTTGATGAAAGAAGTTGTATGAAACGCAAAGAAAGCTCGGTGTCCTCACAAGTTTATTCTGTTTAGAGGGGAAAAAATAGTTATTTTTATTTGTCAGAAGTGTTCTTGTAAGGAATCACTTGTTTCAGGATGTTTCACCCAGCCCCTGCAGCAGTGTAAGCAAGCAGTTTGTATAATTCAACTCATAAACTGCTTGAATTTCACCTTAAAAAACACTCAGATTTTTTTTTCCATCTTCAAATAGCACAGCTGCTATTTGAAGGCTACTTTAAAATCTTAGTTTTTAAGCCCAAAATTATTTTCCTGTTATAGCAGTGGTTAGAGAATCCCTCTGTGGATGAGCAAGGGCGACTTTCCCTCTCTCTTACAGAATCTACTCAGCTGGGATGTGGTCTCAGCCCTTGCATTCTCATGGACAATGAAAGAGCTGTAAGATGAAAACCACATTGCTGCCTGCTGTGGCAAGCAAGGAAACAAAGTCTTGCACCCCAAAGCTTCACCAGTATGGAGTACATAGACAAAGTATCAAAGGAGAGAACAATGGATGGATGGATGGATGGATGGATGGATGGATGGATGGATGGATG
>CM031860.1:34179381-34347778 GCA_018697195.1 Certhia americana
GGATGGATGGATGGATGGATGGATGGATGGATGGATGGATGGATGGAAATCTGCTCCTAATGGACACATGGCCCAGTTATATATATTTATGTGGCCAAGAGCCTTTGCATGGAGGTAGCCCAGAGAGAGCAGCAGGCTGAGTGAGTGTTCAGTAGGGATTGTAGATGATCCCCTGCAAGCCTGACCTGCATTCCAAACCCTTTGCAACAGCTGATGCCACCTCAGCCTCCCTTTTTCTATCTGGCAAAGAAGCAATGACAGTGTCTCCAGCCAATTTTGAGGCTTAGTTAACATTCACTGAACAATATATCTAAGTGATGAGTAATGTTTTAGTGCATTATTAATTTCTTGGGGAAAAACAGAAGGCTGCTCAAGAGCTGTCAATGCCCACTCTGACAGCCACAGAAAATTGGGTGGTCATGTGTTCCCAGCAGAAAATACTGACATTTTGGGCTGGCTGCCTGCAACCCTTTGGTGAGGGACAGAGGAACCACCTTCTATGCATGCACTGGTGCCCCTTTCTCCTGAAGACTGATACAATCCTGATACTAAAATGCCTCATTTGCTGCAACCAAGGTAAGATCAAAATCAGCTTCCCAGAGCTCAGCTAAGCCCTGATCTGTGCTGGTGTGGAAAGTGGGCATTTCCCCCATCTCAGCCCACTCTTTATATCCCTCCTCACCATTTCTTTGCTACCTGTGACTGTTTTAGTCGGAGCTCCCCTGTGCTGACAAAAGCTCAGTTTCCAGCGTGGAACTGCTGGGACACCTGACACAAAGATGCTGTGTTCAACCTCAAGCCTAGCTGCAGGTGGACACAGGTAGCAGAGCAACAGGTGTGTCACTCCCCCTGCTCCCCTCCCCTTCTTGCTTTTATGTATTTTGTTTCCCACCAGTGGGATCAGGCTATAATGACAGCTTGAGATGCAGCCTAAGTCCTGAGGGTGGGGAGTACATCCAACTGGTTCCTCCCTTGGATCTCTTAGGGCCGTGTACACATGAAGATCTTGCTCTGACCATTCACCCTCCCGTGGAAACAGGAGCAGGAGCAGGTGGGAAGCTTGCTCAGAGTGCCACATGGAGGCAGCAGGTTTGGAGTGAGGAGGAATCGGCCCTAGCACAAAGGGCACCGGGAGAGCTAAAGGGGAGAAAGAGGACAAGCTGCGGTGGGCACAGAAGGAAGGAGAAATCCCAATCCCTGCTCTCCTCCCTGAAGGCAAGGATGACGGTGTCCCACATGCGCTGTTTGCCGCCGGCCGGCAGGGGGCGCGGCCGGGCCGGGCCGGGCTCCTCCCGCCGCCCTGAGGGGCCGCGGCCCCGCCAGCCCCGCCCGGCGGGCTGTCCGCACGGAAAACGGGCCTGCGGCGGACAGAGTGCGGAAAGCTGTGTCCGTCCTGGCCTCCTCAGTACGAGAGAGCCGTGGGGCTCCTGGAGCGGGCCCAGCGGAGGGCGGCAGACATGCGGTGCGGTGGTGTGGCTGCGCCAGGCATTCCCGCCTTGTCTCGGGCAGACACCCGGCTGGGCTAGGCACGGAGCGGGACAGGTCCGCGTGGTTTCCTGATGAAACGGGGCTGGCAGAGCTGAACCGGTGTGATTGATACAGATTCGGGATAACGTCATACTGGTTTTTAAGTTCATAGCAATTTCCATGTATTTGAAATATCAGAATAATCCATACAGTGAATATAATCCATGCAATCCGTCCCGATGAAGCTTGAGAGTTACTGTGTCCAGTCAACTGTAATTCTGAAATGTTCTTATTTTTGAACCTTCCCTTAATTTAGAGATATTTTGGTACTTAACACAAAAAAGGTTTTTCTGTGTATGTGAAAGATGTCTTTTAAAACAGCTGTTAAAGACTTCTTATGCTAAAACACAAGAGTTTCAAATCTTCCTCTTCATTAGACCGTATTTTCTTAAAAAAAAGCTGCGACCTGCCCTCTCTGCTACAGCCCTATGGGGAAAAGAAGGTGAGGAAATGTTACATGGAGCTTTTCCAATGCCTTTCACTTCCCAGTGGCCAGAGCTCATTTGGTCTTCCCTTCTCCCTGAGGTGTATGGGTTAACATCTGGCAGATGCCTCAGCACCAAGCCTGACAGAGTTCAAGAAGCATTTGGACAACGCTCTCGGACACATGGTGTGGTTCTTGGGGATGGTTCTGTGAAGGGCCAGGAGTTGGACTTGATGATCCTTGTGTGTTCCTTCCAACTCAGAATACTCTGTGATTTTGTGATAGATTGTGATGTACTAGTTAGGAGATAAGAAAGATGACCAACACCACATACCCTTCTCATTCACCCCTCTTATTTTGATGTCTCTGTACTTGTGAAGGGTACATTGGCCTGTGTCTGGGCCAATGAGAAAGTGTCTCCATGAGGCTGCAGTCTGTGCAGGCAATGCAGGCTGCATCCAGAGGGATCCTAGAGGGCTCACCCACTGAACCTTAGCCAGCCATGCCATTTATATGGCCACCAAGGTCTCTGGTATAAAGGGCTCAATTTATTTAGCTGTGAAATTGCCATTTTTGGCACTGTTACAGGGAGCTGACTGACTGTGCAGGCAGTCCCTCAGCACCTTCCTTTTCTGAGGACCCATGCTCGTGGAACATGAGGGGAGCATCTCTGGCAGACCTTGGCAGTTCTACTGGTTCAGAGGCAGTCCTGCTATGAATTAAAGGGCTTGTTGGCATACCTGCACTGGTCCTCCTCCATCATCCTCTCCCTGCTCTGTGGTCAGTTAATGTAAGGAAAAGGAGATAAATTCTACTGAGTAAGCTTGGAGACTTATTTCTATTAAATTAGTCTCTTCCATGGACATTGTTGCTTTGTGGAGCTTAGAGTGGAGTAGGGCCCCCTTGTCCTTGGGGCCTGTAGCACTGGTTTTCCAGCTTTTGTTAACATTTGCACCATCTCCCACGGGGAAAGGAAGG
The DNA here is from genome assembly GCA_018697195.1 of Certhia americana. NCBI lineage: Eukaryota > Metazoa > Chordata > Aves > Passeriformes > Certhiidae > Certhia > Certhia americana. The sequence goes on from CM031860.1 coordinate 34,182,311, forward strand.
GCTCTGGAGAGCCTGAGCCTAGTGCACCCTCGTAACCAGTGACAATGCTCCTAATTTCTGTGCAAGCAGCTGATGTGATGGTGACACATCATCACATTAGAGAAGCGGGTCTGGAGAGAGCATCCAGGGCTCACCTCTCTTCTTAGAAGTGCAAAATTTTTTGTCATGTCCATTGGCTAGTGGGAATGACATGTTCCTGAATGGATGTTCAAAAGGTTAAACAATGAAATACATCTGGAAAAAAGGACTGCATATGCAAGCTACATCATCTCTTGTGATGCATTTAATGTCCTTAATTTACATGCTGACAACTTTGCCATTTCTAAACAATGTTATCATTTGTCTTTCTGATAATTAATCAGCACAAGCTTCAAACACTGTTTATCACGCTTGCAGCAATTAGACAAGAAAGGCAAAGTGTTGAAGGGAAGCTTTTGGGCTGTTTTTTTTCTTCAAAAATCTTACAGTATTTACAAAGAAATGCTTTTTCTAACACCATTTTTAGAATTATTCACTCATTCACAATCAGTCATAGTATAAAAACATCATTCAGAAATAAGTTTTAAAATACACCCACCTCCATTGCATAGTATACAGAAAAATAGGCGAGAGTTAAGACACGTGATTTTTGAATGAGAACGTGAGCTGATTCAGAGGTATGACATTTCTGAGGAAGAAAGATGCACTTTTTAAAAAATAATGAGCTGTAGTTCTCCTGAAGCTAGTGAGCTTCTTGAAGGTCTGCCATCAAATTTTCCTTTTACAGACCAAGTATCTTTCACCATACACACAATGCTTGCATTAAGGTCAAACAAATCATATTGCAATCAGATTTACCCTTCAGTATTTGCATGTGGACACGACAAAAATGAGTTACATGAAGTATTCAAAAGCATCAGTGTTGGTTTCATGTGTCATGGCCCATCCATGGAACAACTCAAGGGACCCAATTTGTTATTTTCAATTTCTGTTTGTAGAACTGAGGAGCCAAATATACCCTTATACCTTTAGAAACATTTCTTCTGTAAGAAGACCTTGGCTTCTGCTCGTTGGTAGGACTTAAAATGGCACGTTGTGGAGGGGTTAGCATCTGATGGCATCTATCCTGGTGATTTTCAGACAAGACTTGGTAGTTTAGTTATCTTGTGTGCTGATTTTTTTTTTTTTTTTCTTTTAAAAATGTGCTCCAGTGATTTCATTGAGCCTGGTCCATTAAGGAGCAACAGGGAACTCTGAACAATAGGTGCTTGTTTTACAGCTACTGCAAATTCTTCGAAAGCACTAAATTGCCTTTTATACTCAACAGTCTAATAACAAAGCCTGATTTTTTCCATTTTTCTCCCAATTGATTTGATGGTTCACTTGAGCTTTAAAAACACATTACATAAATCTTTACAGCTATTACAGAAGTCTTTTGTCAAGTTTAATTTGGTATTTGTTTTTTTTCCCCCCAGTGTAATCATTCACCCTTAAATTCACTGTACCACACATACCCGGATCGTGCTTGCCTCTGGATCCAGAAGAGCAGTAAGTCCTAGAGATTTGTTTTACATGGAGAAGGACCTCCATCCTTCCAAAGGCATTTTGTTGCTGAAAGCTCCTGGTTCAGAGGTATATCAGCTAAAGTGCTGTGCACTCCCAAAGGCACCTCTGGCAACAGCTCTATCCTCTCCTGCTGTTTAATTTAACTTTGCTGTTACAACTTTGCTTGTGCTTGATAGCCCATGGTGGAAATAATCACCAGGATTAGCTGGGAGGGCGGGAGATCTATCAGTGTAGACATCTCTCCCTGCTGCAGAATAAAGGGAAATGTGCTGATCACCAGGCAGAGGTATAGAGAGCAAAAGCTGGTAGAAGAGCAAGTAAGTGTTGAAAAACCTTCAGAAGTGCAATTGGGTATAAAGCATCAAAACATGATCAGATGATATTATCTTCACCAGGAAAAGCATAGAGGCTCTTAAATGCCAGGCTTCCTCATCCTATGTTCTCTTGACCCTCGTGTGTCCAGATGTTTATTCATTTTCCCACTGGCTTTGAAGTGGAGGACTTCTGTCACTTTCCTTTTTCCCAGCACTCCCCTCTGCTGTGGTCTATGAGGAAAGCCTCGCCCTGGAAATGGGCAGAGCTGGTACTAATGTTGGTGAAAATAAAGGAGGAAAGGCTGAGAGAGAGGTAGGATGCTCTCACTGCTTTCCTGCTGACCCACTTCTCTTGGCATTATGGACCCTCAGCAAAGCTCTTGGCTCTTTGAAGACTGGCTGTATAGACAGGGCTTGGCTGGCACTGTAAGGAGAAGATGGGGCTCTGCTGCTGGTGGAGCTGGAGATGAAGGGGTGAACCAGGATGACCCCAGCTAAATGCAAAGAGTTTGGTCTCCACTCCTGAGCTTCTCAGTGCAGCGAACCAAGGTGAGCTCCTCAGTGAAAGATGCTGGGGTGAGACATGTTTGACACTCAGAGATCCCCATGTGCATTCACCAGAAAAATTTGTGGATAGCCAGGCAGGATTCTGCTCTCACTGCCAGTGCTATAAATATAGGTGAGTGGCACCATTGTCCCTGGCTATTTTTGGAGCAGCACAAAACCCAGCTTCATGTTAAAACCATTGTAAAAGCAGGATGGGTCAGATTCATGCCTGGTGGAGCACATTGGAGGAGTGGGGAACAGCACTCTATTAATGAAGCTATTATTCAAATGAAGAATTTAAAAAAAACAAACAGAGAAGGATGGAGTTGCTGGTGACACAGAGTGACATTGTTCAGGAATCACAGTAAGGAGATCTGCCTGGCGAACAGGGAAAGCAGAGCTAGTGCCAGGACACAGCTGCTGCACGGGGGGAGTGGTGCCATGGGGGCTGTGTTTCGGAGCATGCACTCCACCCTGGACCAGGAGCCATTGTTGGGCAGTGGCTGTACTCCTGCCAGGCTGCACATGATGTTGTAAACATCCACGGATCTGATGGGAGGTGCTCGGTAGTTGGATCGGAAATCTGCAGGCAAAAGAGAGGAGTTGGCATCATTCAACTTGAGGCTCAGCCCCTGGAGTGTGGGGTGCTATGAGGCAAGGGTTCCTTTGCCTTTCTTGGGAAATTACCCACCATGCTGGGATGGGGCATGCTATACAATTTACAATATAGCTCAGCAAAAACCTTTTAAACAATTTTATTCATTTTTTTTACTACTAGATGAATTTTATTCTAAAAACTAAAAAAAAGCCCTGAATTTTAAAGTACAGGAGCTACTTTACTGTATGTGCTTGATAGATGTAATAGCCTGACATCATTGTATTGCACATTCTGCTTTCACTCCTGTCTGTAGTTGCAGCCTGGTGCTCTGCCCTGTTTTAAGGGCCTGATGAAGTGGAAACCAGGTGTTTTGTGTCTGCCCATCAGACAGGTGGATGAGGTACGCTGCAACCTTCCCAAAAAAAACGCCCTGCTGTAACAAGTCTGAATCCCCCAACAAAAGCAGGATTCAGGTGTTTCAAATAGAATTGAAAGTTTAGGCCAAAATTTAGGAAAATAGGGCAAAGAGATAGTAACTGTGCTGGGACATCAGAGAGAGGCTGACCAAATCCCTCCACATCTCTCTGCCCTGTTTCTTCAGCTATTAAATAGACACAGTGCAACAAATCCTCCATAGTGAGGAAATCCTGCCACCTATTTGTAATTTTTGGGTGTCGCAGAGTGCTGCATCGAGGTCGTGATGTGCCAGGGGCTGCAGGGATGAGGCTCATGGGGCTGCAGGGGAATTGGAACACTAGGGATGGTGTCACTGTACCTGGTCCATACGCGAGGAAGAAGCCTCTCATGTCCATGAGCTCATTGTCGTAGCCATGCCAGCCATTCTGCCAGGCCTCCTTTCTCCCCGTCCCATTCTCCCAGTAGGGCAGCTTGTCCCTGCTCTGGGTGACAACATCGTGGTTAGTGTCTGCCTGCTGGGTGCCATGTTGTGTCTCCATGTGCTGTTCCACCCCATGTGCTGTACCACACACTGCTGTGACCTGCATCGGAGCTCATCCCCAGGAGGGGTGACCCCTGGCTTTGCTGTCTCAGTGAGTAACCCCCTTTTAGCTGGGAGGGGAGGACAACTCATGTAGATTTCTGCCACAAGAGCAAAGTACCACAATTGTATGTGACACATGTAAGAAAGGTGCTGTCCCTCTCCTGATGCTTACAGCACTAGTCTCCCACCCAGCACCATGCACTTCCATGGGTTTGCTGGGGTGCTGTTGTGCCCCACATGCCATTGTCACTTTAGAAAAATAAGTAATTTTTTGCTCCATTTGACTAGTCAGCCTAACAATACAAATATCACTCCTACTAGATATTTTCTAATTATTATTATTTCTTCTCGCTACTTATATTTGTATTAAAGCACTAAGGCTTGTTCCAGGGAACACTGGTTCTGACCTGAGATAGTCCCACTCTCTGTGGCCTAGACTCTGTTTTATTACCTTGCTCAGTGGATCTATGCTTCATTAATTTGTCATTATAAATCTTGTACTTCCTATCCCATATTAAGATGTACTTTTAAACTTCTTCCTTACTTTCTCCTGATTTGTATTAAGAGCTCTTACCTACAACAGTGTCATATCTGTCAGAGCAGCAGTTCCTAGGAGCTGATCAAAATGCTGGACCAACCTGTCAATGAGTTTCTCCTGTCTCATGCTCCTTAAGGATAGGAGCAGACAGATGTGGCACTCCACATTACCCCAAAATTATGGCAGGAATTTCACTTAAACAAAGAACATCAACGGACAGTTCATCAGACCCATGACATTAGTTTCTCTGATAATTACAGAGAAGGAGCTGCACAGTCCTCTAGAGCATCCAGGTCTGGCCTTCATACTCAGGCACAAGAGGATAGAAGATGCCCCAAAGGAGTTTTCCACGTTCCCACTTTGGGCAAGTGGTGCTGCAGCTCCTGCAGATGATGAAAGATTAACTGAGGATCCCTTTCCTTTTATAAACATTTATTTTGTCTGATTTTTGTCTTCTTCCTTACAAAAGAAAACTGACTGTGTGCTGAGGACAGCAATAGTGATGACTGAGAGTTGTAGCTCTTCCAACTGTTTTCCAGGGGAACCCTCTGTTTCTTCATATGTAATACTTGGCAGATGTACCAGATAATTCCAGAATACTACAGAATGGGTCAGGTAGAAAGAGATCCACCATCAATGGATCGTCTGGTCCAACCTCTCTGCTTAAGCAGGCTTGTCCTAGATAACATTGCACTGGATTGTATCCAGACAGTTCTTGAACATCTCCAGTGAGAGCAACTCCACAGCTTCTCTGGGTAATCTGTTCCAGATTAAATGAAATTACTTTAGCTAACAAATTTCTTTTCCAGTCCCCATCTGTTTCCCTGCTTAGAGCAAGCCAAGGAGAAAACAGACTCCTTCTTCTCTTCCTACCATAGCACCTCCTTATGCTGTAGCTTCCTGTGATTCCTGGGGATTAAGTGTGCTGCTCACCATCAGGCAACCTACACAGCCAGTATCAGCTTCAGACAAGTGAAGTCACATTAAATTTGCAGTGGTTCTTTGTCAGCATCATAACATTGCCACACTTGCACTCCTCCATGATCCTAGCAGATGTCCTGGACACAGCTGCTTCCCCAGAAATATCAAATGCAGAAAGAAGTAGTGTGCATCGCAGCACTGCCCTTCTGCATCATCAGGCTCTGACTTACAGCAAACCCCACAAATTCCTGGGGCCAGGACACTGGCAACACACTAATGCACCTGTCTAGCAAGTCCAAATGGGATGGAGAACTCGTCCAGGATGAAATTTTTTGTACTCAGACTAAGCCTGGGCTAGCAATCCTTGTCAAAGATGAGATTGTGGACAATGGACTTTTCCCTGTGTGTGCATGTTTAGAAAACGTGCTGCAATTGATCTCTAGATATTGGGAAAGTACACTGGGATGGGTAGAGAGTGAGCATGCATCCCTGAGAACTAACACCATTGTTGCACACAGGAGAGCATCTGGGGGATCTTAGGTCCAAAGGATGGGGACCTGATATGATATGAGCAGGTCAGTTTTGATACAGTGTGAAATCCCTCCTCGTCCTCCTTTAACCAGAGTGTAGATGGGCTTTACTTCCTATGCTCCGTAATGAGGAAAACAACTTTCCAGATATACCCGCTTTGTCTCTTTCAAAAACCACCACCACCACCAAAATCCCCTTTTCTAAACAGCTTTTAGCTATCCCCTAGCCAAGAGAGAGTTAAAAAAACCCTGGGAGCATGATAGGGAAGAGCTGCACATCCTCTCTTCAGAGATTTGAGAAGGAACTATAATAGAAGGCTCAATAATTTCTTTAAAAATATGACAGGAAACTTTCATTTTCATATCCCATTCACAGATAATGAAAATGTACCAAAGAGAAGGAAAATCTGACAGCATTAATGAGAGGACATTCTTGAAAATCAGAAACAATGGGAAGGAATGGGCAGAGAGACAGAAATAATTAGCATAGCAGCAGTATTTGCTGCACTGTTATTAAGGTTTGTCAGAGTTTCAATGATTTTTAAGTGCTTTTTTATTTTCTACAGAATATGTGAAAACATTCTGTTTTGAACTTCTGTACGAAAGAGTTTAGTTGTAATTTTTTAAAATAATTTTGGAAAAAATGTTTCAAATTCCTACTTTACCTTTCTAAATCTTAACTCTGTTTTTTTATACTTCTTTTTTTTTTTTTTTTCTTTTTTTTTTTTTTTTTTTTTTTTTTTTCTAAATCAGAAACGTGGCACTCACCCAGCTGTATTCAAAAGCCACCAGGTTTTTTTAGAGGTGCATTTTTATTCAGCTGCAGAAACTATTATGCTGAATTCAAGCTGGCTAGTGAGAAATGTGGTAGTGTGGACAGTCCTGAACAAAGCTTGGTGAGCAGTAGCTCTGAAGGCCATGAAAGATGCTCAGCTGAGTTACAATAACCTGCAAGGCAACAAAGTGCACTGACTATGCTAGCATGTGAAACAAACCCAGGACTCTATTCTATTGCCAATTTGCTGACTTCATGTATGGCCTTGGGCAAATCGCTTAATACCACGGATCAGTTGACCTCCTTAGAAGATACACAGTTGTCTCACCCTCTGAGCTGTGCTGAGCTGCAATTAGTATCTGTAATGTGAAGGTGGTGACACAAGCACAAAGTAACAACAACAATTTATAGTAAGAAAATAAGTTAGTATGAAAAATCTCTTCATGTCTGGGTTCTCTGCTTAACAAGTTCCCAGGTTTTCAGTGTGTTCACTGGGCATCTCTGAGGAGTAAATCTCCAGTCTGGCACTTTTGAGACTGGTGGGCTGGGGAGAAATGGGGCATTTTTAGGACAGTCTGATGGGAGGAAAGCCAGGCAGGAGGAAAAGTTGCCACAAGGTACTGCTGAATGGAGGGATAATAAGAACTTGAAATGGAAACACTCTTTTTTTGCCTGAAATGAAGGTAGATGGCAGGGGGAAGAAGAATAAGGCAACAAAACTAGAATGTGAAATACAAGAACTACTGCTTTATGACAACAGAGAAAAAGAGGCGTCTTGACTATTTAATTGTCTGCTTTTAGAATAGCTGCAATACCTTTAAGTTCTTTTAAGCACACAGCAGAATTTAACATTAGTTTTGTAGTCATCCCATTGACTTTAACTCAATGACCAGCACTTTTTCACACTCCTGTCTAAGTATTTTGCTTCTATACTTTACCTCTACTATGAACCATCCTTCTTCAGCCACAAGAGTCAGTGGAGATACAAATTTTCCTTTTTTGTAGAAAAATCTGTTTGGAATATCCTGTACATTGTAAACATCCATGTGTTCCACAGCCTTCAGTTTTTGATATATCTGCAAAACAAATGAATGTTAGGACATCATATGGCTGTCAAGAACAGAAATGTACACTCATGGGTACATGGAAACAACTGAATTTGCAAAATGTCTCCTCCCCTTTAATGGCTAATCATCAGCACATTCTAAACAGGATTTTGCCTGTCCAGAGATCATATCTGGACAAAACCTGCTATTGTGGTTTAGGAGATTCTGAAAACTCAGATCATAAACACATAGGAATGCATAAATTCATGTATTAGATGTATTTATAATACACACGTTCACAAATGTACACACATGAGTGTACCAGCCTACAGAAACAGACCAGGAGAAACACACCTTCAGAGGAGGCAGTGAGTGAAGTGGTGATACACTCCAAAGATGTGTACAGATGTGGAAAAGCAATATCATCTTTAGTGTCTTCCACTCATTCCCTCTTTGTGCTCTTGAGTGGAGAATGGATGTAACCTTACCTGTGTTTCTTGCACTTACCCAGTCAATCACTATCAAGGGATTGATAGTGCTCAGTTATCTGCTTCGTTAGTTATCTGATGTGAGATTAATTAGCCAAAGCCTGCAGCTTTGAATCTGCACAATGCCATGCAAGTGGTTTATTAATATTAATCATACTATCTGGAATATAATCACACAAAAGTCATTACACCCCAAATTATTCAGAAAATAGATTTTAAATGTCTGAAAAAGATGTTCATATGCCAAAGAGGCATATGGCAGCTATTGGAGTCCCCAGCCTCTATACTCTTTAATTTAAATATAAATAATCTTTAGGAATAAATAGTTCAATTCTTCAAAGAATGAGAGGTTCTTCACTAGCCTTTCAGCTAAGTCACCTTTGTGCGTATATGCATGCCAGACATGTGCACTGATGTGCAGTGACCATAAGGACAGCATCCGGGTGTTATGGCACAATTCCTCCCACCATGACCAGGGCTAGAGAGTGGTCATCAGTACTTCTGGTGCTGCAAAATGGGGTAACTAGAGATGATAACCACTACATTACAATACATTCCAACTCATAAACATAGCTCTTTAAAATTCATTAGAAATAGAGAATCTAGCCATTGGGAAACTGAAAATCAACTTTATTTTGCTTTAAAATGCAGCCCTCCAGTAAGAAATCCTAAAAAGAAATGAAGGAAGGAAACAAAACCATAGTATAAGGCATGGTATTTAATTGTCCTTAGGAATATTAGTCTGTTTAATGAGAAAGAAGCATGTGCTGAAGAGCTTTGTCAGATGAAACTCCATGACTATGTGGAGTTGCAGCTTGACCTTGTTTGAAGGTCTGGACTACCAAAACAGGGAGCTCTGGGTTAAGCATATCAATGCTGTGATCCCCTGTGATGCACCTGTGAGTTAATTACTCAGGCATGCCTCTAAGACAATTTTAAGTTCTGGCACTAGTTTGAAATGTTCCTAGTATCACAGACACACAATTCCTGAGGAGTGAAATACAAGAACTACTGCTTGTAGTAGTAGTTCTTTGCACGTAGTAGTAGCTTTGCACGTTTGGGTGCAAAGATCAGCAAATATTCTCTTTTTTAAAATTGCACAGGCTACAATATACTGTAACTGGATAAAATATAATGTTGAAACCAAAACTATTTGCCTGGGAAGGACTTGCCCATTTTGTACATCCACTCATCTATATTCTGAGGACAGCAGTAATGACTTCTCATGCACTGGTTTCCGGTTAGACTATAGTGTACTAGTCTATTAGAGAAACAATATTTTCATTATTTTCAAGTGATTTACAAATATTTTCTCTATTGTTTTAATTTATCCCTCTAAACTGTGAAGTTCTAGCATTGAGCTTTTATGGTTGACTGAATCCAACATGCTTCATCAAAAATTCCTCCAAGGAAAATATTGTACAAAAATAATTTTTGCAATTCTGGTCTAATAGAGTTGGTTCCTCAGTGAGAGTTTACTGGAATATGAATGCCTGAATCTGTTCCAGATCATTTTAAAATCCCAGCTAGAGCGTCAATAAATTGACTAATATATATATATATATAATCCTAAAAGTGCATTTTGAACTAAAATTTTTTAGCTATTTATCAGAAGCTAATAGGGGTGGGGTTTAAAAGCACTTGTTCATGCCATATAACAGTGAAAGTTCATGCTTTTTAATTTGCCGGGTGTGACTTTCCTTTGGAAACCAGCATCACAAGGGTGTCACAGGATCCAAGTCTAACTCCTGGGAAGAGCTGATTTTTGCACACATCTCTGAGAGCAGTATTTGGATGTTAAGAGAAAACAGAAGACACAACTGGCATAAAAACGGAGAAAACACAAAAACTGAGAGTTGCAACTAGGCTGTACTCACCTCTGCATGCTTTTCTGGGGCTGGCCAGAGGCTTACAACAGGACCTCGGTCCTTCATTTGTATGGTATCACTCATATTGATATAGTTTTTCAGCTCAATCACTTTATCTGCCCAAGAGATGTCTGTCATCCCATGATCGGAGAATAGGAGGACGTTGATATCATTCTGAAGGCCTTTGCTCTGTGAAGAAAGTGCATGGCAAGTTTTAGGGCCATGTAAGAGCTTTGCACTGTCTGCACCTGCCGGAAAATTTAAATCACCTTTTGACCTCCACTGATTCTGTGGAAGTTTACCAGAAGGATCCATGAATGTTCTGCAATGTGTTTTGCCACCACCCATAATGGTGGACATCCGCTTTTACTTGCTGCTCTGGAAGAGTCTGAGAGGTTAGCACCAGAGTTTTTCCAAAACAAGTCCACGCAGCAATTTTGTCATGATACCACTTGTGGAAAGGGTGTTTCTGTCTTTCCTTTCAAACACAAGCACTTAGCATTAGAGCTTTTAATATTTAGTGAAATTGAAGATACATATTTCTCTCTTCACTGAAACACAGAAAATCTCCAAAATGCATTGATCATTGTCAGAAATATTCATAGAATTGCCATTTACCCAAAAGATTTTCCTGCTGCAAAATCATTTCGATAATGCTTTTTCAAAATCAAGTTTGGAAGTACAGAGTTCTGAATACTGTCATAAAAACCACTATAAAAGTTAATTGTCTGATTCCACAAACCTTAGGAAACACACAGTTTTGATTCCTTCGCCTACAATAAAGTTTAGCTGGCAACACAAGTCATAAACAGAGCAACGTGTATATTGGTTTGTGGCTTCCTGGGGCTACTGGTATAAATCCACCAGGAAGGTTATAATCCCATCAATGAACATAATAATCAGGGTAATGGTGCCTTGACTTCCACGTGAACTCAGTAGCCTGTTTCTTAGGAAGTAAAAATTTACAGCCACTGCATTCAGTTACAGGTGTTAAATAGGCTCTCGGCAGTGCCACAAAGACCAGTTTTAAAAGCCTTTTCCAAAGGCAGCCAGGAGCTGGGTTTATGGGTGCCACTCACCTTGATGAGTGAGATCATGTTGCTCAAAGCTTTGTCCACTTCCTTCAAAGCATTCTTCCGCTGCTGGGATGAAGGGCCATAGTGGTGGCCTTCCACATCAATGCGCTCGTAGTACACCGCAGCCATCTCCGCGCTGTTGTTGCTGGGTGTGGGGGAGAGGGCAAGGTCTGAAAGGCTGACACACATGGAGACCTCCTGGCTCCTGGCATTGTTGTCTTCACCAGCATGTAGAGCCACAAAAACCCATTTTCTGCTTCCAACCTGTGCTGTCCTACCACCTATTGCACTGCTGGGCTCATTATTCACACCCATAGTCTCCTGGGTCTGCCTGAGACTCCCATCAGAGGCAGCAGGTGGAAACTGCCGTGTGCAAGCACAGGCTGGCCTGGTAGTCCTTTACTAACCTCTTTGAATTAAGAAGGCAGCTTTCCCTTTAACAACAAAGAAATTCTGGTTTCTGTACTGAATGCTCCTACTAAAAGGATTATGGGAATTACCAGTTAAATGTGCTTTAATTAAAATTTGGCTCTTCTGGCTTTCTCCTGTGTGAGGTCTTCCGAATCACAGAGGTCAACTCAGGGTGTGCTCTGCCTTACAAAAGAGTGATTACAAAAAACTGGGATGAGATTTTAGAAGGGGGTTTTATTCAGGAATGTGAGCAAGGGAAACTAAGGTAATGTCAGAATTGCACAAGTTTAGCTGATCACACTTTTCTGTACTGATTGCTCTCAGCCTAATTAGTGGGTGGGGATAGCACACACATCAGTGGTTAATTTCATTTTCATGACCTGTTCACTGTAAATCTCTCTGAGAGAAGTTGTGTGGATAAAGTCACAAACCTATATTCTTGATGTTCAAACCCAGTCTTTTTGTGCTGTACTTAATATATGGCAGAGCATGCCATCCGTATTACATGTACTCATCCACATGAAGATTCCTACAAAAAGACTTGTTATTCCAGCGTCTCTGATTAAAGACACTTGGGTAGTCTGGTGTAATGGGTGGAACAGAAAAGGCAAAATCAAAGATGAGGGACTGAGTGCATGAATTAAGGTCTGTCATTTGCATTTCTCTGTTTGCAGAAGGCCTCAGAGGAGCAGTCCTGTGAGAAGCTGAAGGTATCTGCTGTGGTGGGAATTTCTCCACTGCTAGCCCTGCAGAATAGTGTTGTTCCTCACCCTTCAAGATTTTAAAATAATTTAAATGAAGCAGCCCTCCCCTCACCCCAGTTTCATTTTAAGCATTACTTTCGATCTGTATTAGACATAAATTATTTTCTAAAACTTAATTCTGTAATTTCTCTGTTGCATACACAGTCATTGAACCTACTGAAATAGTTCTCTTCTGCTGCAGTGCCTGTATTATGAGCTACCTAAACTAATTTATGTCTTCTCATCTGTAAGTAAATGATCATTTTGATCAAGATAGACGCTAAGAGAAGATTTATTACATAAAACAAGTGATCTTGTTTATGCCGTGGTGAGATTTCTCAATGAGGGCTCAGTGCTGTAAGGAAGAATATTTAGTTACTTCAATGGGACAAGCTCCAGTAATGCAGCATGCTTAGGGGTTTGCAGAATTTGGTACAGCACATCTGGAGTTTGATTTCATCTTCATTTTTGCCTGTTTTTCTATGGGAAAAAGGGGGCTTTCTAAGTTTTCTGAAACCCTTATCATGGCTTGTATGGGAGAAGTATTCTGTCTTTCTAACTGTTAGTCCTGTCTTCTTCCATCATCGATAACTTTCCAAATAAATGACTTAGAAAAGATTGCTGAAGAAAGTTGGACAGCATTGATGGCAATATCAAAAAGTATTTTATATTCTACCAGCATACTTTGCAAGTATGATGCAGACTTCATGACACCTCTCCAGAAAGGCAGGTAGATTACAACAGCCCTTAAGTTACAGTTGTTAAAAAGATGCAAGGGACATTTTAGTTTCACTTGCCAAACACAGATGCTTGACTTTGGTTTGAATATTCTTGGTCTAAATAGTGGTCTTGAAGCCACTGTTTGACTGGAGAATATTGCTGAAGGATGACTTCCTTTGGTTGCAAGAGAAGATCAGTGGCTCCCTGATGAGTTAGGTACTTCTCTACCCTGGAGTCCCTGCAAGGTTTGCTAATGGTGGAAGCCCAAGTGCAGTTCTTCAACTACTATTACCTGCCATTAGGGCTACTGAGCAAGGCACTGCCCCAGGCAACAGACTGCCTTTGCCACAGGCTGTTTGCTCACGTATAGCTAAAGACAGTCTCAGCCTAATGGGCTTTTCCAATTACCTGGGGTGTGGAAAGGAAACACACTGCATTTGTGAGCCTTTGAACAGCTTCAAAAGTGAAAAGCACTTGCAAAAGATACATATGACAAGCTCAAGATTCTTCTACTCTGAGATGCTAAATCCTGTGAAATGAATATGCCTACAATGAAAGCATTTCAGAGGCTTTACTTCTTATGGGCTGGCTTAGTAACATGGAACTTCCTCTTCTAAATCTTAAAGAAATAAACAAAGAGGATGAATGAGAGAAAGAATAAGGAAAACCTACCAGATTTTTAATCTGTTCATTTTCTACCCTCCCTTTTTTACTTCAAGTCCCTGCCCCAAACCTGATAATTTACTTTTTTTTTTACCTTTTTCCTCTTTCCTGTCTTGTTGGGAGACAGGACACTTAGTTTAAGGAAAAAGCACTTGGGAATAAATTCACCAGGGATGGTGTGTAAACAGACACCAGAGACAGGACCTCCTGCAGTGCTTGGATGATCTGTAGGATTTGGGCACTTCAGGAGACTGTAGCTGTCATTTATTGCAGACATCTTGGCGGCAGGGATTTGCACTTTTCTTGAAATCTTCAGCTTTTACCTCTTGCAAGTTATTGTACCAACACTGTTGTGTCCCTTTCCTTTTCCACTGCAGAGAGCAACAGGCAGCCCAGTGGCTTGGACTGAATCAGCTATTTAAACTTTCCAGCTACCCAAAATAACAGCTTGAGGGGCTGAGCTGGTGCTTTTAACAGTTTGTGCCTCATTTTTAATCATGTTCACAATTGCAGAGCTGAAAAACAGCACTGAGGAGCATTTTATACTATGCTTCACAGAAACCAGGCAGGAAGCTTCAAGTACATCTTGACCCATCTCAAAATGATACCAGACCAAAAAGCTTTCTACGGTAATTCTGGATTTCCATCAGAAGTCAGAGCCGATGTCTGTATTACATCTTCCATTGCCTGTTTTATTCACTGAATTAAAAGCATTGCAAAAGCTCCAGAAAGCCTCCTATGGCACATATGGCTTTCTCATGTCACATGGAGGTAACTTTCTTTAAATCTAAGAAATAAGTTCAGGATAAAATCTCTCACATGGTCTCAGACGCCTTCTGTCTAAGCCCATGCTGCAAACAACACTTATTTGTGAGCATCTGTGCAGCAGGACCCAGAGTGCAACTGGGAGCAACATCCCCAACAGCACTCTCATCATTTTGGAGCCTTTATTTCAAGAACAATCAACATTCAGCATCTGCATACAAAACTTTTTGGATTCAAATTGCTGTGGCAGTTGCAAGTATTAAAGTAGAAGGGTTTCCTAGGATTGGATTAATTATGGGACCAACGAGGTTTTAAAAGGAGGAGCTCAGTTATAGCCAAGGTAAGGTATGGGTTCTTTGCTTCTTCCCTGATTTTACAGGTTATGTGGAATTGTGTCTTGTAAATGGAGGAACTTGAAAAGCTGGGTCTGGAGCATACATTTTTCCTAGAAGTTGCCTGAGAGATATATTCCCATCGACTGGACTATATGGATGTTGTAGGTCCCTTCCTACTGAACTTTCACTCTATTCTATACTCATATTTGAACAAAAAGAATGCCCTCTCCAATAATATTTTGCTTGAGATGTTCTAAAATGAAGAAAAAGCCAAAGCATCAGTCTTGTAAATAAGTGACTGGAGTTGAATTTCAGAATTTCCTAATTCCCTCTCTAAATACAAGCATTTCAAAGCCTTTTCTTGCAGGTCAGTGAATAGAAATCCACAGGCTCATCCTGAAGTTGTTTGAAACAGCAAATTAAAAAATAGTAAGTCAGGATGTCTCCGCCTTGTTGCAGCCTACACAGAAACAGAGGAGCACATCTTTCCCTCCACTCTTAATGCAGGGGCCTATTTCTGTTACGGTGTTGTTTCTATGATGGTATGCTACTATAAAGCAATCTCGGCCCCCATCTTCCTACCTGGAAGCCCATCCTGAAAATCTTCCTGGTAGTAAATCCAAATATTTGTCCTAAAGAGAGGAAACCCCATGCTACAAGAATCTACTGACGTACCACAGAGACTCGAGGGCATCACTGATGGCATCTGCGAAGTTTTTGTCGGTTGGGACGCTGAAGTACTCACGGCAGTAACTTGGTCTGACTCCAAGGATTTCGACCTCACAACCTACAAACAAAAGATGTGGGAAGCTCTGCTATTTCACCTTGATCATAGCCCCCACACCCTGATGTCCAAGTTCAGGTCTGTAAATTCCTTGTGACATTACTTACCTTATGCCTTCCCTGCAGGAAAACATGTGGTTGGCAAGGGAAAAGGGGAGAGAGATTGGTTTGACAAGTGCTTGTAACAAACTGTACATTGGATCCTTTTACTTCCCCCTCTAAAAGGAAGGTCTCTGTAAATACACAATAAAATTCTTGATTCCCTCGTGGCAGACCATTTCCACCTAAATCACCAGCTTGTTTGTATTTCAACTTCTGTGGCCATATTGCCTCATTTCCAGGCTTCCAACATAATAGATTAAGATATTGTTCTCTGAAAGTTCAGCAAATACTTTCCAGTTAGGCATGCTATATTTTACGTTGCAATATCCTCTATAAACCGTATTTTATTATGTGATACTGGCTCTCCACTATTGTAACTGTTTCCCAGGAGGACTTATTAAAACAGTGTAAACCAATTAACTCTCTTGGTAACTTGCAGCCTTCCTTACAACATAAAGTCTGTTTGTGGCCTAAAAATTTATGGCAACAAATCCTACAGGAGAACATGGCCCTGAATACAGAAAAACATGTTTTTGTGAGGTTTCTTTGCCCTTTTGCTCTCCAGTTACTATGCTGCTGAATACTATTAATATTTAAAAGAAGTATGCTTCCAGAAACACTGGAATAATGCAAATTATCATTTCAGAATCCCAGAGTCCTCCCATCACAGTTAGGCGTTTTCTGATGTATTCCTGGGGCACAAAGAGGAATCAAAACAAAAAAAAAACCAAAACCAACTTTTGCAAAATGTCCTCTGTATACAGAAACACAGTCTGGTCAGAAAAGACAACTCTAAGCCAAAGCCTAAGTCTGTCTATACCTGAGGTACTATGCTTCTCCTTTGGGAGAAAAGGGATAGACATTAAGGACTGTCATAAGTTGACTTGTTGCTTGGGACGTGAGAAGGAGGTGTAAGTACAGAGAGGGCCCTAGAGCAAGCAGAGCTACTATCAAAGGTGATTTACAGTGCTTTGCTTACTGGGACACTCAAATAAAGAGAATCTGTCAGTCGTGCATCTCAGCTCCCATGAGCTTACATCACTGAGGTGGATTATAGAGACACAGGGAAAGCACACTGCTTGCAGGCCAAGCTGGCTAGGAGTCTTCTGATGTTCAGGAATGGTTCAGGAGTACCATGAAAAATTAGAAAAACTTAAATGTTTAGGCTTAGGAAATTTTTCAAATCTTCACTTATTTTCAGAAAGCCAGATAAGTCAGAAATTACCCTTTTTGAAAGTTAAAGGGCCACAACACACATGACAGATTCAATCTCTTTGCCTGTGGTAGCAGCTCCCAGGTCTCCACATGCTTTGTGTGTTTCAAGGGACCCCATCTGTTTTGATTAATTAATAATCTGCAATAATAAACATCAAATGTAGTCAACTGATTTACTTTCCTGTAAAAACATGTTTCTCTACTCCTGAACCTCTATCTAATTTTTATTTCTATTATAATTGTGGGATGGTGCTTACTATTCATTCTTCCCCTGTTGCCCCAAACATATGATTTAATCTCCCACTTTCTGCAGGAAGATACTTTAGAGTTCATCTCTCCACCATGACAGTTGTCCGCAGCCTGGATAAACATCCAGCAGATGACTTGACAAGAACTCACTCTCTAAATCATCCCACAATATATCTTCTATACATCTGCACACAGCATCCCCAAGAAATTACATTGTGTAACAGAGATGTGTCCAAGCTGATACTTAACCAAATCATCAGAAAAATGCATTCCATGAACGGCCTGAAGTCATATATCCAGGAAGTCCCCTTCCCTGAGGGCACAGGGCTCCAGTGTTTTGTAGGATGTCCTGGGTGCTACCAGTAGCAAAACAAGGGCTTTCAGCTACCTCAGATGCCAGAGATTATGCAGTAGTCCTCTAGGGGCTTTGCTAGTATTTCAGGACTGAGTTGGAACTTTGGAGTCAACTTCTCCTTTCATACTTGAGTCTGGCTCAAGGTTGTCTCCAAAACCAGGCAAGAAGTTAAGAGTGCATTTGGAAAGTGGGTAGAAATGCCTAGTGTTTTACTTCAGGTGGATGACTGCTCATAGCCAGTGACTAATATGATCATTTTGCCTCTTTTTTTCTTCAGATACTGACATCAGGTTGTAATTCTCTCAAATAAAATTCCTCAGAATTAATCATGAGATAATTTTAACTGGGAGCATTAACCTCTTGGGGATCTGGGATATTTTAGTTGCTGAGATATCTTTACTATTTCTAGATTGTCAAGCAATGAGCATGATTTAAAGACTACAGGGAACAATTAGAAATAATTTTGGCCATGAAATAATGGTCTTTAAGTGTGCAGTTCATTGACAGTACCATTGGAAATTGAAGATGCTTAAACACCAAGAGCTTCTCTTTCTTTTTTTTTTTTTTTTTTTAGCTTCTATGATGAATAGAACTTAAATTAGGATTTTTTAATGTTAAGGCTTGTTACTAGTCCAAAATACTGGCCATGAAGACGCTTTAATATTTAAATTTCATTTTGGTAGAGGCCAGGACAAATGGCAAATTTTCTCTTCTAGGTATTAGGGATATTAGGGAAAGGAAACTTAAACAGATTTGGAGCCAGCCAAAGGGTATGCTAAGTTTTTCTTGGTTAAACTACAAATACTTAAGCTGTATTTATTAAGATGTAATGCAGATACCTTTGCATAGTTTTGTGTGATGCTGAACCTTTATTTAAAACCTTAACTATTGGAGCAGGAATAAGGACTTCTTTCAGAGTGATATATAGGCCCTTCTTTATCTATCTGACATGGAGACCTGAATCTCTGCCAGCTTTAAATTACATTTCTAAACATTTATTTAACAGTTGGACACTCCATGTCATAACAGAAGATTTTGAAAACTTTCCAGACTAGCTGTATGGTCTGGTAAACGTTGTGTTTAAATGGCAAAAGTTGAGTTTAGAGTCCTTTTTCTTCCCCCCCTCTGTCTCTCATTTCAGTGTTTAGAGAAGTTGTCACTGCTCTTCAGCTAAAGTAGTTGCATAGGCTGCTGGAAAACGAAGGAGCTTGAACATCTGGGATGATGCCACTTACTGGGCTGAGGGTGAGCACCACTCCAAAGCTTTGACCTCAGTGGTATTGCCAGGATGCTCTTGCACTCCTCTGGGCATTCTCCACACACTGGAGCAGCAATGCTTTGGATAGGCAATCTGGGTGTGAGGATGTGCCTTTTA
Organism: Certhia americana; assembly: GCA_018697195.1. Classification (NCBI taxonomy): domain Eukaryota; kingdom Metazoa; phylum Chordata; class Aves; order Passeriformes; family Certhiidae; genus Certhia; species Certhia americana. The sequence continues at coordinate 34,201,272 of CM031860.1, forward strand.
CCCCACACACAGCTTGAAAAAAAGGACAAAAACATCCCTACAAGCCAAGGCCTTATGTTTTGGCAGAAATGGTGTTTGGAACCACCGGCATGGTGATATGTTTGGCTCCTCTGCTCCTAGAGTCAAGAGATCCCAGATGCATTCTTCCCATGAGTTGTCTTTGCTGGGTTTATGTTAGGCTCACAGATAAAGCTGTGTGATCGTTGTTCATATCCAAGAGCTCTCCTGTTCTGTTTTCCTGTGTGCTGGGGTCTGGATTTTATTTCTTTAGGCGGTGACTACATATGAGAGAGGAACATAGGGAAGAAAATGAAGCAGCAGATTTTGGGTTCAGACTTTGCAAAGCTTGAAACTGTCTCTGAGGAGGAAATGGCACTGGTAAAAGTTAATCCTGAGAATCAGCACTCTAGCATTTTCAAAGCATTCCTGCTATGGTTCATTGATCTTGTTTGTCTTTACTGCTGGCTAAATAGCATCTTCCAGAACAATGTGTGATGAATTTGGCTATTTTTTTCAGTTCCTATTAAGAGTTTCCCAAATTTCTTGTGTCTGGATCTTTATCATAATTGCAAGATTCATTACTAAACAGCAGTGTATCTTTAGTCTGGAAAAATAATCACTAATAGCAGATCATATGCAGTGCAAATGTCTGTGGAACCTCTACTCACCTTGGTTTATTAAATCTTGGGGTTTATTTTCATTTTGTTTGGTATGGCTCCCATTCAAATGGCTTGTTAAAAAATTTAAGCTTTAAAATTATAGATCTAGAATTTTTAGCAAGGATTTTGTCCTTACTATGGAACAAGAAAATGGTAAAGAAATCTTATAGGGAAAATGTAACAAATGCTGTTGCATTTGGAGTGACTTCTGTTCACCCCAGTCATATCTGGAGTCCTACTGCAGCCCAACAGCCTTGGATTTTAGTTCAGTAGTTCCACATTTCACTCTGCTTCCATTGTCTGACCCATTATGGCCAATGTGTCTGTTGAGACCACAAGTACCCTTAAAATAAACACGTGCTTCATCTTTTGCTGAACTGAAGCACTGATGGCTTTGCCAAAGGTCAGCCATCACAGATAAATAATTAAGGACAGACAGAGGTATGTGTCACAGTCCACAGCTAAAATGCCAAATCCATGCAAAAACTCCCCCTCCGTGTCATAAGAGAGTTCAGTGCACACACTTGGGAGAAAAAGCACTGGGGAAAGAGGGTCTCTTTTGTTCCTTGCAATTTTCAGCTAGAAATAGCAGGCAGAGTGAAGGGTATACATATATGTACAGGGATACATATACATATATATATATATATATATATATATATATGGCTTATATATTTTCTCCCTGGGAAACACTGCTCAAAGGGCAACATAAAGGAGCTTGGTAAAGTCCAAAGGCACTTAATGGAAAGTGACACTGGTTTTTTGGACTTCAGCAGCTCTCTGTAGGCTGTTAGATATATTCAGTACATAATTATACCTATTGAGAGCAATTACAATAGTAGTTAAAAATGAATAGTCTACCGAAAGAGATATTTTTGTAAATTTTTAGAAGAATTCCTACATTCTTGTATAACTTCTGTATCGTACTATTTGCCTCGCTGTTAGATCACTTGAGACATCTTCAGTAGGAAGCAGCATTTTGTCAGGGCTGATGTAAACTCTTTGACTGCATCTGAGTCCATAAAGCAATATTGTCACCCTCAGATCTTTTTGCTCTTCAGTACTGTAGAAACACTCTGGATGGCTTTTCAATGTTTTTCATCTTGGTCTGCTCTTTCTTCCCATTCCTTAGAATCGTGGGCTTTTTGCCAGGACACCATTAGCCACATTGCATGGAGAGACTGTGGCCAGGCACATGTGCATTGGGATGCAGAGACGAGCTGGCCAGGAGCCCATGGCATGAGTCAGCTGCCACTGCCCTGCTGGCACTGGCTGTATTCAGTGCAGCTCTTCTAACAGCTCTCTGGTCCTCCAGCCTGCACGTGCACGTTGAGGCTATCTGCAGACTGCTTTGGGTAGGCAGAAGTTAGAAGGTAAAAAAGTTGAGAATCTGTGTGCTTTGCAAGGGATTTGGTCTGGTTGCTCAGCTGGAGCATCTGTTTCCATGAGTCCCTAAATGTATAGCCTAAGGAGATACAATACTTCTGTGTCTTAAAAAGGACTCATTATTACACATCCCTAGTCATTCCAGTGGTCCAGTATCTAACAAATGAGGAACAGAAAGGCCAAGTCCCTCTAAATGAATGGCTCAGACTCAAAGCAACTGGACCACAGATGAATTAACAATGAAGGAGGACCAGAGGACAAGGATGCTTTGCTTTCAGCTGGATTTTCTTGTCCCCATAGAGCAGATCAGCTCTCTCAGCTACTAGTTTCCAGATTAAAACGAAAGAAGCATGGGGGTGGGGGGTTACTGTTTAACTTTGATTGGACCATGAACCATTCATGGAGCAACTACTCAGCATAGCAGAAGTTACAGGTGGGTAAGAGGAACAAGCAGTTGATGGAGGAGGGGATGTTCTTCAAGCTAGCACCCTCCTGAAGCTAGCATTTAGCTAGAAAAGCCAATTAATTTCTATTTCTGGTAAGTAAAGCAAATAAAATTACTATCTGTATTTCAGAACTGTATTAGAGAGCCATTCCTACAGCATATGGAGTGCTCAGATGTCAAGGTGCATTGTAGCAATTCTTCACATACTAACCTGGCCAGTAGTACATGGAAACGTTCTTTTTAGCTTTCATCATTGTGACCCACAAAGGCTCTGATCCATTCCACCAGAGAGGCATCAGGCTTTCTTTATTCACACCAATATCAAAAGATACATTTGCCTTCTGGTCCCACATGTAGTTTCCAGTCATCTGATGGACCTCACAGTGGCGACCTTTGAGAATGGAAAAAAAAGTAGCACAATCAGACTGGTGTTCTTCAGTAGAAGGATGCTGGCAGCACCACCACTTCTACTATTGGGTCATCCAGCAAATCAGCTGAAAAGCCCTGTCTTGAATTCTGGGATCTCTTACCTTGCAACCATTCATAAAATCTCCCTGGCTCTTACCTTTCACTGAGATGCTCCAGTTTGCTTACTAAATTCCCCAGTTCAGACACCCAAAAGTTAGTTGCTGGAGCTTGTCAGCCCCCTGTGTTCCCTTCACAATTGATGGATAAAAAGAGCAAAGGTCTAGAAAGCAATTCATGCCACCCTAAGACAGGCATCTCAGGGATCTGGAGGTGCATACACTCTCAATTATTGGTAGAGAACGATCACAGCCTTTTCTCAGTTTCAGGCAGCCAAATTTTAGACAAAGGCCAGAAGAAACAAACCTTACACCCCGTATCCTGCTCAACATTTCAAACCCAGCCCCACACACCAATTATGTCAGCAGCAGCTCACGGGTGTCACATGTTTGGCTGACACCTGGCTCCTTCTACGCACCCAACACCTGCCAAGTCTGAGGCCATTTTAAGGTACCCATCAGCACTCACAACTAGAGGGTTGTGGGAAGCAAGCTGTGAACAAAAGGTGATAAGAACACAATCTAGAAACATAGAACAAAGATTGAGAAACTGGCATTTCTTTCTTTATCCATAGGGCACATTGTTTTTCTGCAAGCAGGCAAGAACTAGGTACATTTATTTATTACTTTTATTTTTCAATATTGTTTGCTTTTCTTTTTTTGTTCTTGTAATGATCATGCTTTGTTCATGGTTGTGGGCACTGCAATAATTTCACCAGATATATTCTGGCCTCCTAATGTATCTGAGAGACCCTTGGGCAACTTTATATTGCTAGTGTATAATAACTGAGGGATATCTTCTACTTCCTGTAATTGTCAGAAGAGAAGATGCTATGTTTTAATAATTATTCTGAAGATGAATTAACAGAAATGGGAAAAGAAATGTTGAAGAATAAGTTGTACTGGAAGTTCCTTATTTACATATCTTAAAAAGCAATGACTAAAGCATGTGATAGACACTGTCCTCATTAGCTGGTGAGTCATGTTATTACAGGGATCCAGATAACAGGCTTTGATTATTTCGTGCCTGAGCACGGTGATCAGAACTGAAATAACCTCGGTATTCTTGTTCTGAAAAGACGTCATTTCAAGCAGAGGACTTTGTATACTTTGGGTGCATGTGATCTCGAAATGGATTTTGAACTCTCCTTCCCTACTAAAAAGTATTTCAATTATGCAGAATATTTCCTCCTTCCCAGAAGAAAAAAGTGGTCCTAGTTTGTGGCAGTCACTAGTTATCATACTAACCCAAACAGGTTTAATATAGGAGAACTGGTGGATTGGATGGGCAGTAATCGGTTCAGGCTGCCAAGTGCTCTCTTTTCTATAAGTCTCATGAGATAGAAGGAAGTCTCTAGAGTGCATCAAAAACACAGCCCTACAATTTAAAGGACAACCTCAACTTCTTAAAGTCCATGTATTCCTAAGCATCTATCAACCTGATAAACTGCAGCAGGCAGTTTGTGCCAGCCTGGGAAACTTAACAGGTCAGTGCAGAAGCTCTATCAGTGTGAAACCTACATATTAGGGATCTGTATGATGTATAGGGTAGTCTTCATATGGAATCAATGAGCTCTAGCTGCTACTGGTCCTATAGGACATAAGGTCTGCTGTCTGTTTTTCCACATTTTTAAGGAAGAGATTGGAGATTGCTCTTTGTATTATTGTTGGAAAGCTTAATTTTTTGAGCTAATACAGAGGACAGTGTTCTGTTCTCCACATTAGATTAGGTCCATTTTCTATGGGCTCCAAATCCTTTTTTACTATTGAAAAAGAGGCCTAGAAGACTATAAGGCATCAGTTTTCCTTGCAGACATCCCTGGTTCACAGGGTCAGAAAAGCAGATCAGGTGAGCAACAGATCAAAAGACATGACCATTTAAAGCCATTCATGTCTGCTTAGCTGAGGCCTGTGTCTCAGAAAGACCCTAGAACTCCTTGGAACACCTCAATAATCAACCAAGTAATCTCTTCCTTGGGTTGCTCCTCCCAATGTGTGTCATCAGTAAACACTGTTCAAAAGTATGCTCAATCTCTAATTTTATTTTTGACCTTTGTTAATCTTCAACCATGGCTATTCTGAGCCTTGCTCACTAGATTGAATAACATTTCTGTCCCTGCCCCCTCCCCCTCAGGAAACTTGTACACAGAATTAAGGCCATTTCTCAAGTCCTTTTGGTCAATTGTCCAACCCCTTTTGTTTATATTCCATTTTCACTTGTTTTCTCCAGCCTAAGAAAATTACCTTTGGTGTACAAAATAGTAACATGGTGTTAGAGTTACCATAACATTCTAAATTTATTATTTCTTCCATTACTGCAGCTTTCCTCTGTAATCAAATATTATCTTAAGGGTTTCAAAAATAGAAACGGGGCAGAAAGCAATTTCAGCATACAGATGTCACTATTTAAACTCACTGTAATTGTAGTAAAAATTACTCCTTCCTCAAGCAACAGAGGAAAACAAAGAGAGTATAGTTCCCAAGAATATGATAACTGCTGTATCCTTCTGGAGGAGAGCCAGCAAAAGCATTTGCAAGTCTGCATGCTACAGCTTACTTGGACACTACATTTCATACAACATTTGTCTAAAGCACATTCCCATGTCTCCAGGCACTTTCGTCAGCATTCAAATGAATCTCTGCAAAACAAAGACGAAATTTAAAAAACAGCAAAACACACAGCCACTTGGCCACCCACAGCAGCAGCAGCACAGTAACACTGAGTGCTGTGCACCCTGCATTGGCTGCCTGTGAGATCTGGAAACCAGAGCCTGTGCTGCTGGGGCGTTTCCATCTCTGCACTGACCAAATCAGATTTATCAGAGAGCCCAGAGCGTGTGTATCAGCCAACACGGCAAAGGTACTGTAATCTGATGGTGAACATCGGTGCATGCATGTAACTAAATGTACTATGCAATATTATATATATGCCTTGCCACTATGGTGGGACTTTTCCTCTCATGTTCCACCACAATGTAGCCACTCTTTGGAAAGTGACAAGAGTCAAGGGGGCAGATGCAAGCACAGGCTGCCGCAGAGCTATACAGTCTGGGGAAGAGTTAAGTTCCTCCATGCAAACAGCTGGATAACTTTCCTTGGGTAATGCTCTGCTCTGTTCATGCTGCCTTCCATAGGGATGACAAAAGCAGAACTTAAAAGTCACCAGCACCGTATTCTTGTTCTGGAGTAGATATAGTGGGTGCTGTACCCAGGAACTGAGGTTTGATATATGTCCTGCTGTACTGTTCCCCTGGGAACAGTAGAGCATGGGTCCCACCTGCTCTCCTTTGGTGAGAAAGACCACAGGGTAAAAACAAAACCCATGTGCTAAACGCTAAGTAGCCTGGAGAAGGCCAAAGCTCATGGGAAGTGTGGGAGGAAGGCTGGCCCTGCCATCTGCAGACCCCCAAGTAAAAACAGTGCTTGCTTAACATGCATGGACAGTTCATGTTCCAAAGGAGTTTGCTGGCAAAGTCTTTCCAAATTTTCATGATCTCTAATGTCAGACAGAGCCAAAGCATAAACACCCTAGCCTTCAACAGGCAAGACTTTGCAATTCAAGTAGGATCACATCAAAAAGCACAGAAAAAATCTCTGCTATACACAGCATTATTTTTTTCCCTAAAGGGGATTCATTTGGTAAGAGCTTGAAACTCTTAATTCAATGCTTTCATCAGGGGGCCAGGGCTGGGGTGCACAAAACTGGCTAATAAATCATCCAGCTGAGGTTTTGCAGATGCTTTCTTGTGTGGGAAGTCAGGTCTTGTGTCCCTGGAGAGCCAGGACTCTGAGCTGTTAATTGTTCTCTGGTAAATTGAGTTGGGCTCAGGGACCACTCTGGGACCCCTCAACCCCCAGAGCTGGGTATGGCTCGAGGGCAGTGAAGCTCCAAGCCCTGGACAGAACAATGGACAAAGCTGGTGTCTGCACTATTAGACAGAGTATGAGCCTCTGGCAGCTCATGACTTCAGCTCTGGGATAAGAAATACCTTGTTACATGAATGTCTACTTAGCTAAGAGCTGGTAGTAGGTTCACTAGTTGTAAGCTGTGAGATTGTAGTTAGTAAGGAGGAAAATACTCTGTGTTTCAATTTGTAGCATTGTGAACTTGTGATAGAAAAAACCTTTTGTTCTGCATTTTAGAAGTATTTCCATTTTTTTAACTGGTAGAAAGCAAACACAGATTTTTGCAATATTTTGTGTGTGGAAGAGAAAAATCTTGATACTTGGCATTGCAGCCTTTCTTCAGGTGGTGAGTAAACAAAGGGAGAGGAAGAATGTGAAAATGAAAATCCTCCTGGTTCCCACTATCTTTTCCAGCCTGTCCTTGCTGGTATAGTACCCTATCTCTGCCAGTTAACAGTATTACCACAGACTTATTCATGCTCTTTTGCTTCCCAACACAGAGTTTTGGAAATGGAAAGCTAATACACCTAAGAAAAGAAAGAGACTTGATTTCAGAGCTGTATGTCACAAACAGAACCTCTTAAATCTCTGCTGCTCCTGGCATCTGTAGCTGTTTGAGAGGACCAAAAAGAAAAAATAATTTTCCCGTCACTCATCATGCAATTTGTCCTTCTGGATTTTTTTCTAAGCTTGGACAGTGAAGTAGAGATAGTCTTAGTTCATATGTATGTAATAAACTTCCATGTTGTACTCCTATACTTCCATTTTTTTATGCCTCAGAAAACGTGCAAGTATCGCTTACATAGTTAAGAATTTGCTTAATTGCTGAACAGAAATTGTCATTATCCTTTTCTGTACCAGGCTGGAGTCAGGATGCCATTAACTGTGCAGCAGAAAAGAGGCATCCACTAGAATCATCACCAGGCTGGGCTTCCTTCTGGTATTGAGTGGAAGGAGCCAGGAGCTGCTGTGCTTTTAATCAGGAAACCTCTCACAGTAAACAGTAAATATACTAGTATGTGTGCACAGCAGCCAGACTCCAGAGGGTTCCAGGGTTGGGAGCCCAGAGGGTATTTTCTCCCAGAAAACATGGAATAAATGGGGTGCAGTGTATGTTGATTTGCTGTGCTCAGGGGAGAACAGATGTAGACTGTTTGTTAGACTTTGGCATCATCCACCAAAGCCCCTCAGCAGTTAAGTATACCAACATCAAGAGGGAGGAGTGAAGGGAAGATTGTTGAAACATGGAAGATGGGTGAAATTCTCAGTCTGGCAGCCTGGACCTTGATGTCCTGGACCTGGACCATGGGAGCTCTGCCATGTTGCCCTGTTCCCTACTGCTATGCAGAGGAGGAGGTGATGGCACACATAGGGATGAGCTGCAGTGGCTAAGAAAACACCACACACTACCCCTGTATTTTATACAAGCCCCAAACATGTCATCGCTGTGTTACAGTGAGTCTGGGACACCCCTGCCTGCAAAGGCCACAGCCCTCACTCTGGGTGCAGGAGACTGAAATTCCTCTGGTCTACCTTCTCCTCCACCCTTCAAGCTTCAGGGGACCTCACAGCCCATCTGCCACTTATTTAAGATCAGGTCCTGTCCAAAGAGGCACATGAAGGCTCCTTGCTGACTCCTCTCCAAGCAGTTCCCCATCCATCTCTGCAATCACGGGCTCCCTTTGCTTCCCATAGAGGCCAAGTGAAATATGACTCTTGGATGTGGGGCTACACAGCTACCCAGGCAGCTGGCATATCCACATGGAAGACCTGCCAGAAAGACTTCATTTCTAGTTACAATCTTGGAAAAGAAATCCTTTCTTTTCTGTCTCAGATGTGTCTGTTCATGTTTATGCTGGCTGGAAATGTGAGGTGCCCCTGAGTGCTCTCAGCTGGGGAAGACTTCAGGCAATCTGGGGTGCAGGGTGTCCTTCATCAGCCCCCAACACCTGCAGGTTGTCAGGTAAGGGAGCCCCAACCAGCACATGAGCAGCTTTTCTTGACAAATATGACACCAAGTGCTTCACCAAGTGAAGCAGTAACTCCTGCTTGGGGTGGTTACAGGGGAGAGAGACCTCAGACTTTCCACTGAACTTGGCATGAGAGCTCCCTGCAGAGCCAGGCCGCAGAGGGAAAGGGAAAAATTAAAAACTCCCCACAGGATAACAACCCAAGGTGGCTTGTGGTATTAATTCCTTAATTCCTTTCCAAAACAAACAGCACATGGTATGATTAAGGGAGCCTTTTTGAATAGACACATTTCGACTCCTTCTTCCCTCCCTTGCCAGCCCACAAAGAGTCCTGCAAAAGCTCTGTCACAGCTGCAACATCTCCTTTTACCTAATTTTCCATTTCATGTTTTTCAGTGCAGCAATCACAATATAGAAACTGCATCATGGAGAGCCAGGACACCAGGTAGGATTCAGTCTAGAAGCTCAGAAAGCAACCCAACCACCAAAAAATAAGTCCTTCTGCCACAGGAGAAGCCAATACTAAGAATCATGGTATAAGGGAAGTTGCTAGAGCAGTGCTTTTCAAAGAGTTGGATTTTGAGCTAGCACATCCTTGAGCTACCTTGCACAGCACCAGGTTTTTGTAACAAAACAGTTTCTCCAGTTGTCACTTGTCAGTGAGATCCCTTTGCAGCAGCCCTGATTTGACTTTTGTTTGATGCTTCTTCAAGCAAATAGTATGTCCTAATGCCATGACCTGGCTTTCAGGAATACTGGACCTTCCTCCCAAATTCTGAATTATTTAGTGATTTTACATTTTTCTGTGCTCTGGTTTTCTTTCTCATAATTCTAGAAGGTGTGCAGGAAAGGAAAAGACCTCTAAGCAGGCTCTGGGCTTTGGGCTGAGGCCTTCTGTGTGCTTTGGGGAAGCTCCAGCAAATATCTTCTCACAGGTTAACAGCAGCTGGAGGGGGACCCATGAAGAGATCTGCCATGACCACAAGCAAGTTATCTCCCTCCCATGCTTCCCTTCCAAAATTTCACCAGGTTGGACCCTATTTGTCCTGCTGTGTTGGTGTTACACCCAGCACTTTGACTCAGCAGAAAGGAGTGTGCTTCTCATTAGCATAAGTTAGTTAGTTGCTTTTAGATATGTGGCTTTTGGTCATGAGTTATGGTTGCATCTATTTAGAATCTCTACTGAGAAGCACTGGGGCCAAATGCTGCTGATCTCCATAACCTCTGCCTGCAGGTCTGGGCATGAGGAGGAGGTGAGGTCATGTCTGAGGAGACTGACCTGCCTCAAAGTGATGGTATCTGAGGGGCAGAGTCCAGTGTCCTCCTCCAAAGCCACAGAAACGAGGGAGAACTTCTCTCAGTTAGCAACAACTCAACTGCTCTCGAGTCATGAAGGTTGCATGGATGTGAAATGAAGGGCAGAAGGGAAAGGCCTTGATCACAAGAAGGAATAGAGGTAAATCAGATACTACAGCATTTTTATGCACATGCTGTCCAAGACCTGGCAGCCATGGATGCTTCTGAAGGGATGTGGAGCTGTAAGGTCTTGTGAATGAGCAGAGAAAGAAGGGACAGGAGTATTTATAAAAAAACACCAAAAACAAACAAAAAACCCCCCAAAATCCACCAAAAACAAACAAAAAACCCAACAACACAAACAAACAAAAACAAAAAAAACCCAAAAAAACCAAACCAAAAAATCCCCCCAAAGTGGGATATAATGTGCAATTTCTGAAACTGTTTTAGCTGAAAGATGCCAATATAGTACAAATACAATCTTTTGGAAGTTCAAATGTGACTTTCTTAGCAGCTCCTGAAACAGCAGTGTAGGACAAGGCATGAAGAATCATTTGCTCCTGATTTCCCAGAAGGAATTATGCGGCATTTAACTCCCAGACATCCCAGTCACAAACAAAAATAAAAGCAGTTACAGCTGTCTCTGCCTGCAGCAGAGGGGATGCACTGCTGGTGAGATGTGAAGAAAGCTTCCCCATGGCCATACAGCAGTACCAGGGAGGCAGCAGCTTGCCATTCCCTAAGCAGGTGACTATGGCACAATGCTTGTGTCACCCTGCCATGCTGCATTTTCTCCAAAACCTGTCCTAGCTTGGCAAATTTAATGGATGCAGACTCAACACAGCATAACACTACATTTGCCACATGCTCTGCACTCCTAAGCCCACCACCCCATAAAATCTCCTTTCAGTGGAAATGGCACTATGACCCCAGAGGGTAAGAACAATGCAGCTATGGGGTTTACCCTGCTGTCATGCCAAGACACAGTCATGGGGTTCACTAACAGCCCAAGGGCTCAAGAGCCGTCTTGGATCTCCCTCTGAGCAATGTTCATCACCTAAGCTGAGCCCTGAATTTGTTCTTGACCTACTTAATACTGCTGTGACTCATGTGTTAGGAAGCTGAACTGTTGTTTGCAATTAAGTTATATTTGCATTGATATCCTTATCATAAAGTCTGGGATGCTTGCAAGAAGAGTTAAGTTTGGTCTCACAGATTACTTTATTGCTTCAGGCTGAGGTGCAGGACTCCACTAAAAATATGAAAAGTCCAATAGTGGTGTTTCATCTCTTTAAACAAAGCTCCCTTTTTCTGAGTACAAAGCAGGAGGTTTTCAAAACTCCTCAAAAGGCTGATTATAGACTTCACTTAAAGTGCACACACTTAATAGGAGTGATGACTAAACGTGGTTAGGAGCGAAATGTCACTCACTTTTCTTCTTCTTTTCTTTAATAGCTCCATCTGAAGATTTTTTGCACCTATGAAGTGTTCGGTTAGTTTGCCTATGTATGCCATGGCCTGGAGTGGAACACCTCTATTTTCAGTCATGACATTTATTCTGCATTCATATATTTGCACCAAATAATGAAAAAGAGTAAAACCCAACCCTGTGATGGTTTTATATTCTTCTCTGATCAGAGATGAGCAAGACAAAAGTGTTTCTCTTGAGAGAGAGGTAAGAAGGGGTTAAGCAGTTTCAAAACAAGCTGGGCACAACTGATGTCAGATTGTTGTCTTACAATGGCATCTATTTGCTTTCCCAGCAAGCAGTATATGAATCACTGGGCACTGCATTGTTCCAAGAATAGCGGAAGATGCCACATATCTTAGGAGAGGATAGAGGATTTTCTTATTCTTCCTCATTGGGTGGAAACTCCTGTTTATTCAATAACTCCAGAGAAAAGTCCTAGTAGAAACTCCAGGAAAAAAACCACCTGTTATGTTGGGGTTTTTTACTTAACTTTCGCTTCCTTAGCGTCTGTCTCTGAAGGAACTGGCTCAGCTCTTCTCTCTACACTTTCCTAATGTCACTATAATCATGTTTCTCCACATAAGATTAAGTGCAAATCAGCATCATGAAAACTATGACTGTCCTCTCAATTTTCTGAAAGCCTCTCCTGGACATTCTGAAAAACTGCAGGGGAGTAAAAGCAAAAATGCAGATTGTTTTTCCATTTGGCTATTTTGAATTATTACAGATATGAGGTCTTCGAGCAAAGTTAAGAAAACAGAAAAACTGTTTAAAAATAAATGTAATGCTGTAACTTGCCAAAACAGACCTGTTGACCAAAAATAAGTTCTTAGTGAAGCCATACTCAGTTCACCAATATTTTTATTAAAAGACCCTGAGCAGTCTTTTTATTAATTTTCCACGCATTCCTAGTTGTTTCTACGTTCTCTATATATGCAGTAGCCCCACTGGTGCATGCATCAGGGAGCCACAGCTGGCCACGATGCTGAGGTAGCAGCAGGTAGGGACCCAGCTACACCTAGGATGAGCAAAAGGAAACTTCAAAAATTAGTTCCAGGTGACATTTCCAAGTTTGAAACACGTTTCAGAGAAACAATTCTCGGCTGTAACGCCACAGTGCTTTTAAACTCCCAGCTAAAAGCACGACTTGAGTTATTTTTATATCTTCTTTTGAAGAAAAAGTCACAGGGAGCTGCCTTCCACCTTGGCACGGGGAGCTGGCAGCTCTGAGAAGCATCACAGCACAGAAATTTAAGTACTCACCTGTCATCAGTGTGTAGTAATTTGGGTAAGAGAGGCTTGGGAAGTCTGGGGTCATGTAATCCACCTTCACCCCCATGTTCACAATGTCCCGAAAGCCCGGCAGACCCTCCAGCTCGCTGTCATCAATGTAGTCGAAGCGAAAGCCGTCGAGCAGGAACACCAGGAGCTTGCGGTGGGCCGAGGAGGCGACGGGAAGCGGCAGGAGGGCGGTGAGGGCAGTGGCCAGGAGGGCGGCGAGGAGGCTGCGGCTCTCCATGGCAGGCAGCGAGGGATCTGCGGCAGCTCCGGGGCCGGACCTGGCACTGCTGTCCCACTCCCGCTTCCAGCGCCCGCGTTAAAGCTACAGCGCTGCCCCGCGCCGCGGGCGTGGGAGGTCACAGGTTAATCGCAAGCGGATGATTAACCTCCAGTTGAGTGAGGGAAGCGCTTGGTACTTCCCAGCTGCAGGAGAAAATGCTTGGCAGCGCTGGGGGAACACCCAGCATAGAAGTAACCGGGGCCTCTCGGGACGCTCCGCAGACACTCCCGGGGCAGTGCGGGCACGCTGCCCGCTGGCCCCGGCGAGGAGAGCCCGCGGTGCCCAGAGCGCTCCCACCGCCGCGGTACGGAGAGCAGCCCGCTCCCGGCCAGCACAGAACAGACCAGCACAGCACAGACCAGCACAGACCAGCACAGACCAGCACAGCACAGCCCCGCCGCTCGCAGGGGCCTCGCTGAGAGGGGCTGCAGCCTTCGCAACACAGCCTCACATCTCCAGCAGCGCCAACGCGGGCTTTCTTCGCGTCTCTCCGGCACTGGCTACTGCTAGAACTCAGAGTGAGATTAAGACAGAGCATCTCCCCAGCTGGGAAGTGCAGTATGCATGAGTTGAGGTCCAGCATTTCGATGGCACGGCAGAGCACCAGCTGAGCGAGCTCACCTCTCTCTATGTGGATGCGAGTCCCTGTCCTCTCTGTTTCCTCTGTGGTGCCCTGGGACTAATCCAGTTCCTGATGCACCAGCAGAAAAATCTAGCTTCAGCTAGGTAATAAGTGATGTATTTATTTTCTGGGTGTTGGTATTATTTAGATATTCAGTGCTGGATGGTGCCTAATTTCATATTAAAAACAAACAAACAAAAAGTTCACATTTTAATCATGAATCACCATCAGGTTCTTCACAGAAACCTAACTATACCTCTAATGCAATGCCAGCACCTGCTGTACACCATAACTGCACTTTACTTGCTTTACTACAATACTTATTCCCAAATCGATGAATTTCATGGCATTCATAACATTGCCTAACTGTGGGAAATGCCCTTTGCAGAAGTTTCCACCTGGGGAAGGTTGCAATAGTTGGCCACCACCCCAGTGTGGGCATTTGAACTTCTCCTTGCTCCTTACAAAGCTCCCCATTGCATATCCAGCACATCCAATTACCTCTTACCAAATACTGGGCTGATGAAAGCTCAGCAAGACAGCTTTCAGCCCCCTTTGCCCCAAACACTTATTTACACCCTTGCAAACTGCCCTCGTGTCCTGGCTTGCCTTTTGCACAACACTGTACTGGGTGCTGGTGCCAATGAGCCAGAGCTGCTGCCTGCAGGTCACTGCACCCTGAACATGGCTGGAGATGTGCTATCCAGGTCCTCCTCCCACAGGGCTTCCAGTTCAAGAAAGATGTCCTGTCAGGGGAGGGGTACTGGGACTTTCTGTAGGAGGTGGTCATTCCAGGAAGGTGGAAGAGGATGGAGTAGGAGCCTGCAGCTAAGCAGAACTGCTCAGGCCCTTCAGTTGCCCATGCTTGTGTTCACCTTCTCTCATATCCTCACCTCACACTTCCTCCATATCACTGGACTAAATGCACTCTTCATGGACATCTCCCTCTCTGTCATGTGCCCAGTCACTTTCTTTTTTCCACTCTTTTTTTCATGTGCTCCTTCTTCCTTTCCCATCTTGGAGTCCAGAACTTGGGACATAACATCACACCAATTAAACCTGAGCCAAGGACTTGGAGCATTTCTAAGCTTCAGCTCAGGGATCTTTAAAGCATTTAGCCATTCAGGGCTTTATCTCTGTTCACATGACATTTACTTTTGAAGCCTTGCATTGCTAGCTATCATCATCTTGACAACTTTAATTCTATGTTTTGACTTTTCTTATTTTGCTTGGCTGTAGTTAATTTATTTTCTCACAGTGCAGCAGCAGTTTTCTCAGCAAAAGCCAGCCTTGGGTCACACAGCTGTGCCGCATCTCATGTCAAAGACAGCAGAGCCCTGGGGCCATCCATACAACTTCCTGCCCACAAGAGGGACACCTGGACTGTGGTCTCCTGGGATGGATAATAAAAGACCCTGGTCCCCTGAGCAGACATTTCCTGGGAGAGCCAGGCAGTACTGACATGCTCTGGCCCGAACTTTAAAGGCAAACACAGAAATCCTGCCACACGAGGGAAAGCCACAAGGCTGCGTGACCCGGGCAGTTGGTCCGTGCTCGGACAGCGTCCCAGCCTGTGCAAGGCTGCCACTGCCCTGCCCGCAGGGACGAGGCTGCAGCTGCACACCAGGCTGCTGGGCGACGTGACAGCCTGGGCACTGGTGTGGGCAGCTGCCAGCCTGAGGGATGGCACGTGCTGTGTGTCACACCTATGGAGAGTCACCACGATTCTCAGACATCTCCAGACTCCACGGGATCTCAGCCGAGGATTTGCCACTTTATCCACCTCCTGAAGGGAATATGCACATCCTTCTCCTGCCGCCCTGGCTGGACTTCCAGGGTGGGAGGTAGCCCTGCAGAACTTGTGTGCAGAGACAGCACTTCTACTATTGCTTACTGTGGATTTTCACTATAGCAAAAGCTGTATATTATGGGCTCGAAGCCACCTGTAGTGTTATATCTTGACCAAGCCACTGTGGTGATTTCTTATGTCCATAAATGTTCTTATGTCAACATAAGTGTTGAATGAACTCGGAGACATGCCCAGAAATGGGGAGGGAAATATTATTATACATCTCTTGGCAGACCCATGAGGTCATTCACACTGATGCCTTGGCTTGTCCTCTAATGTGTGGCCTCTGGGCTTACCAGCAGGGCTCAGCAGGAACAACACCTGCTGCCCATGAATGAATGGAATAATAAAGGAGAGACTGTAAAGTATCTGAGATGGACTCTCACCTTGAAAGGATGACCAGGTTTTTGAGGTGGTTAGACCAAGAAGTCAGGTTTCCATCATGAGATGGTACAAAATATACGTCTACTTAACATTTTAAGGCATCAAGAAATAATACCTTCCTTTCAAAAGGGTTGCAATTTTTATTTAACAGCCCCTTAAGAGAAAGCTCTATCTGAGCTGACAGAGTGGCATGAGAAACATGGTGCAAGGTACCAGAGCTCAAAATCTGCCTTAAGAATTGAAAATTTACAGGCTTCCACTCAACAAATAAGAGTAAGGCCTGGGAGGGGTTAAAGGACTAGTGAGACATGTAACCATGATGCTGTATAATACCAACTTGTGTTTTGACAGACAATCCCCCTGAAGAGTGGGACTGGAGCCAAGCAGTCTAGCTTGGCAGAGACAGATCCTAGCAATACATTTCATTCATGCCAAGCAATGTTGATTTGCTTTGGTTCACATTCATTTGTAAGCACCCTGTCTGCACAAAGCCCCAGATGGCCGTGGAGACTCCAGCATAACAATATTTTGATACAAATGCTCTTACAAAAGCTATCAGAGCCTGAGCTGGTGTCCAGGGACAACAGTCCTCACTAGTTAGCTGTTAGACAGGGTTTAGGAAGAAGCACTGAACATGAGGAGATACCCCATTGATCCAAAATTGTTTGAGAAAAGAATCTCAAACACTTAGATGGTTCAAGAAATCCTCTTAGCAAAAACTGCCTCCAGTGTCCTTGAATCTATCCTTCTTTTTCTCCCAGTCCTACAGAAATCACAAACATGAGAAAAGAAATGAAAGAAAATTCTCTGGGCTCACACCAATAGTTCAATCTGCCTTGTCAGATATACCAGCCTTCCTGGCAGAGCAGCTCTAACTGTGCTCTTAGGTCCAGGACCATATGCAAGAACAACAGCTGCTAAAAGTAAAATATCCTTTCCCTTTTCCCCAGTGAACTAGAAAATCTAAGAGGAAAACTTGTCCTTTTTTCTATTCTGAAAGAAAGATAAGAAATCATAACATGACTCATTGTCAGTTTGCAATTCCTTTTTGTTTCCTGTTCTCCTTCACACACACTAGTAGTTGAACACTTTGGCCAATACAGCCTGACTTACTAGTTTGGTTGTTTCTTTTCTGTCATTAGAGAAGAAGGCAGGCCACATCCAGACATAAAAGCCTTGAGCTGCTTGCATTTCTTTGAAGAAGAGGAGTAGGGTTTGTGCCAGTCTGAAGTTTCAATTCTGCTGGTCTAAGATTTTTCTTACCCATCTCCCCACCAAACCCAAGATAAAAAAGTCACAGGTGGTACTAGCCCCTCTGCTGACTTCCACAGAAAACCTCTGGCAATAAAACCTCAGCCTTTTGAGCTGACAGAAGGTCTTACCTTGGTAGAAGTCATTGGCTGCAGGAGTGTAGTATCAGTTTCTTTACTCCTGCCATGTGCATTCTCACAAATGCTTCTGCATGGAGGTGTGCATTAGGCAAGGCATCTGCTGCTCCTTCAGGTTTTCCTGGATGATACTTTATGTCAAGTCAGTTATTTCTGTGATCTTGTGGTGTGCAGTTCAGTCACGAGGAATTGAAGACATAAGAAGTGGGTTGCTCTTGCTGTCAGTCATGTACAGATCTATATGATATGTATATGATAAAGTCCCACATTTGTTAGCTACAGAGCATTTCAAAGCCAGGAACTCCAGCTTTCCTGGAGAAAAGCAGTGATCTTTCACTATTCCTTGGGGCAAAGTTTTCCTCTAACCTACCTATCTGGTATGAGACTCACTTTACTGAAGTAAGCTGAATAACAAGTACATCAAAGTGGGACAGTGACCACCCTGATTGAAAGCCAGGGGTTGTTTAATATTCTTTGAAGTGCCTCAATTTAGGCAATTGTGATGTTTAGACAGCATCTCTCTGAATCTCTTTCTTTGTCTCTTTCTTCACTACAACAGTCACAAGTCATATCAGTAAGTTTTCTAGTTGAAGAAAATCTCTTGGAGATGAAAAAATTTAATGAAGTAGTGGAGATCCCTCAATGGCTCCCAGTTTCCTTGCAAGGAGCTGCACGGGCTTGGTGCACCATTGTCAGCACTGCTCTGTGAATGCTCCCTAACAATGGTCTCCTTGGGGAACAGGCTGTGCTTTCATTAAGTATAAGCAGAATGAACAAAGGGGGTGGCTCTTCACACCATAGCACTATTTGGGTGTGCAAGGCCTTTTCCCTGGAGACCCCTGACTGTTAAAAGTGTAGGTGGGACAAATTCACAGGAAGAAAGTGCAGCCAGGGCTGGTAAACACAAACAGCACTGACTCCAGACATCCTAGAACTTTATGTTCTTATAGAGGGTGTGCAGGAGTATTAATTATTTGGAGAACCTTTCAAGTGTTCAAGTGCTTAATACCTCTCTTAACCCAGTGTTATATGATCACTTCCAAGACCTCCAAGGACACCTGCTCTTAATGGTTTCTCTTGGGCAGTAATTGCAGCTCACTCTCATCTACTTTACACAGATATCTGAACTGCTGCAGTGGGCAATCATAGCCGAGAAGGGAAGAAAAGGGTTGGGGGGGGCAGCAGCAGGGGGGATATATCTCCTACAGGACTGAACACAGCCAGCACTGCCTGATGTCAGCCCCCTCTATCAACCAGCTGCTGCCCAGCAGGAGAGCTGCACATCTGCATGCCTGAGGTGGGAAGGAGAGGATGCAAAAATCATTTCAAATAAGCTCCTGAAAGAGGCCTCTAAGGAAAAGCAAGTTTCATATAGTTAGTGTGGGTTGGAATAACAATTTTAACCTGCAGAGCCACGGAGGGTTATGAATTACTTCCTAGAGGTCATGAAGGCAATTAAGAAAAATAAACAGCTCACCATTGGGCTTAAACTCACTACACAGGAAACTTCTTTCACCGAAAGATATGTAGGAGCTCAGGTCAAGAAACACTGGGAAGCCTGCACCAGCTGATGGCTGCATGTGACACAAGACTGCCTCCTCCCTCACCCCATGATGTGTCAGCCTGAGCACAGGACTGTCCAGCTCAAGGGAAGGGTGTCATTATCTTGGACTGAAACTAGTCTTCAACCCTTCCAAAGAATTTGAGTTTTGCTTGGATATCAACCCATCTCCACCACCAGTATTTCCCCAACATTTATAACTCACATCTCTGCAACATTACTACCTAATTAGCCCAAGACTGTGCTTGTCTGAACATCAGTGTTCTGTAATGCAGGAGTTTTTATCTCATTGAGGAAACCTTGTGCAATGCTTTTCTCTGTTGAAATCAGAGAAGTTAAGTTTGCTAGATAGCAAAACCAGATGGTCAGTCCTAAGGACCTGGACACTGTATATTTTACTTCATCTATGCTGTGTGGTCATTTCATGGTAGCGGACTGTGGTGAAGGATTTTACTGCTATTCTAAAAACTGGGATCAACATGTAATGTTGTCAGTGGGGATGAAAAGTTGGCAAGCTAAGCACGTTGATCAAGATTACTTAGTTTATTTAGCATAAAAATTCTAAACTATAATCAGCCAAATAAAGTAGATGTTACTAATCCTGCTGTGCCATGACACTAACATGTTCCTCAGGACTTGAACTCAGCATATCCATTCATATGCCAGTGGCTCCTCCAAGAAAACAACAAGGTATTCTGCACATCCATCAGTGCCTTGCACAGCAGTTCCTGCCAGTTTATGATCTTGCTTGAGCATCAGCCTTAAAAGATGAAAGTATGAGATTGAAGTCTAACCATCTTGCACAATCTTACAGCCATCTAGTGCTAGTCAAATGTAGACCTATGTAAGCAAAGCATTTGGGTTTCAGATTTTCTCATTAAATGAAGGGTAATTTGAGAGATTAAAATAAGTGTTCCAGTGCCTACTTTCCAGGAATAAAAAAATATTTTATGTTTGATCTTTCTGCTAGATTTCTACATGGAGCACAAAGAGACTTAAAACATTGGCTTGAACGTAGTATACCTACAAAGTAAACTATCCAGGTCTAGCATAAAACGTGATTTTAAAACTCAAAAATATTTGGCATTTGGTATCCTTTATAGCCCAGAGGTTATAGGGAGTTCAGCTTTAACTTTTGACATTAGTGCTTAAGAACTGAGGGAGTTGGGCTCATGTTGATCATGTTAGATCATGATCTAGCAAAGAAACAGGCCTTTATTCTGACAGCAGTTATTTAAGCTAACCTGAGAATATTTATAATTTGGGGCCAAAGGCTGGCCTCAGACAGACTGCCTGCAGCAAGCATGCCCTGTGCTGCAGAGTTTGCTGCCTACAGCTGTCCTTACTTTTTTGGTGTGCCACTGCAAAATGTCCACCTTGGCTTTCATATTTTTGATCTCATCAGCCCTGTTTTTTCATTACTGTCTCTTAGTTGGTAGTAAGACTATGCTGGAGGTTGAAATCCTCACCTGGAGGACACAGATTAAAGTCTCAATTTTGCCCATTGTTTAGAAACTATGAGTGTCTGGTTCTCATCTTGCTGACTGCTGAGTCACCTATGGGGAATTTGCTCCCACGGAGAAGAGACAGTTGTTTTACAACCCAACCACTGTTCTGGGTAAAGAAATACTCACATGATATCTGTTTCCCAGCTTTGGGTGTTTCTCCATCAACAAGCTACAACTTCTCAAGCAAAGCCTTATCTGCATCAGTTTTTCTTACAGGTAAAGTCCCATCACTGTCTAAGCACTTTGGATGACGTCCTTCCCTGTAGGAAGGCACGGTCATATCTGGACATCAGGATCAGCATTACTTTCTCCCACTAGCTGTGTGCTCAGCTTGGGAAATCCTAACATATTACTTATGGCTGGAGCTGGCCTCAGTTATGGCAGGAATCCTTTATCTGAGGAGCTGGAACAGCCCTGGTGTATCTGATCTGATTTTTCCATCTGAGTACTCAGAGGTCTCTGTCTGAGACAAGTTTCCTTGATTTCTGTCCTTATTATCTCTTACTGCAAGTCAAAGCAGACTTCATCAGGATTTCAGTGGGATCTAGATGCTGCCGATAGGAAGTTTAGTCTGCTCTATATTCACTATGCCACTTCTGCATCCAATTCCTGTTACCTTGACTTTATGGCTTTCTGTTACTGCTCTTCTCCACAGTACTGAGATTTATAATCACATCTTCCAATTCCAGTAGTGAAGACAGTCTGTCATTTTACATTCTTCTGCTCTTTGTCAAGGCCCTTACCACAGACTTCAGTGAATTCATACCTTTCTTTTCCCTGAAATATGCTCCCAGTGTGGAGGTTCCTATTTAGTGCTACGTAAAAATCCTTATCGTATGGACATTCTGAAGTCACTATGTTTTCAATCAATCTCACCTTTTCTAGAAAGCAACAGTTCATGCTGCCAGGTGAAGATAAAAACCTGGAGCCCCCACTTTCTTTCTCTTCTTCTTTTGTAAATGACTCTGGATTCCAGGGGCCTTCTCCTGCCTATGGAGAGACCTCCCTGCCTCCAGCCAAGGGTATCCTGCTTGTCCTGCTGTTTTACACACCCTCTGGTGACACAGCTTTTCCTGTAGCCCAGATAAGCCCATCTGGACACTGGCAAACAAGCCAAGGGGAAGCATGTGTGAAGCACATCTGTACGTGCATGCCATCTCCCCTTTTGCCTGAGTGACTGGCCACTACACTGGGCTGCTCTTGAGTGCTCCCTTCAGCTGGAATGACTCAGAGAAGTTAAAGCTGTAGGTAGTTTTATGGTTTTCTTGGAGAAGAAGCTAAGCAAAGCTCTGATTACCTGAAATAAAGAGAAATAAACTGTAGGAAGGCTTACTTCTTCTTGGGCAACCATCATCCCAGGGGACTCCAGCAGTCACAGTGCTTTGCATTCTTTCTGAGAGGGGCTTTTCTTCTGGTAGCCCTCCAACTTTAGCTGCCTGATCTATCACCTGTTCAGGGAGCAAGGAAGGTTGTCATGAAGCCAAATCACTTCAGGCTCTTTTTTCCCCATACTGTTCCCTGTAGCTATACCTGAGGCTGACACAGGGCAGGGAGGAGTGGGATGGGCTGGAAGGCACCACACTGACCACCAACAGAGAAGCAGGTGAAAATGTGCCCTTTCCCCTCCTCAGGATAACCAGTAAAAACTTTTCTTTGTCATCCTTCCTCTTTTATCACCAAAACTAATAGCACACAAAAATAGCACATGCATCTTGACAAAATGACTCGCTGCCAAGTAGGCACCATAGAAAAGCATGGCAAAAGTAGTTCATGTTCCCAAAGTTCATTTTCAACTTGTTTCCAGGGAATCCTGTGCTGTGCCTGCTGGTGCTGGACCCACAACTGTTTCCCTTGATATACTGTGTCAGAAGTAATCTGCAGGCCCCCTCCCCCTTCCCACACCAGTTTTTTTGGAGTGAAAACCCATTTGAAAAAAACGGCTTCTTGTTTTCCACAGGTCAGGGCTGACCAGGACTGTGGTACTGGGTTCTGGGCTGCATCCTGTTAGGTATGTCCCTGGCCACCTCCCATGCAGAGGAGTGGAAAAGCATGGTAAGGCCAGAGAGGCAGCTGGTGGCCCGAAGTGGGAAGCAGGGACGTTTCCTCCGGCACCAGTCCCCTGGGGCAGCCTGACAATGACCAAGCTCTTTTCTCCGTCTGTTTTAATAGCACATGGCTCATATTTTCTGTGTTTTTCCTCCTGACATTATGCTGATGTGTTAATCCACAGCATGGCAGCAAAAAACGTCTGAGATTTCCTGCAGTGCTGTCAGCTGTTGGAACTGGACACCCTGTAACAACCTCCAGGGCCAATGGCCCTCTGCCTCCAATGCCCAATAAGGACTTTCCTTGGCATGGCCAACACGTGCAAAACCTCATTCTGATGGTTTTTTGAAAGAGAAAATAGGTGGCAAAGTGCTTAGCTCTTTCAAGGAAGTTTGGAAACGGTGGAGAGCAACCATGTGAGCACTGAGTGTGATTGTCCAGCTTCCAGCACAGAGTTGTAAATCATCTCCTGAATGGCTGTCACAAGCACACCAGATCACAACAAAGAAGCTATTTTTCTTTCATCAGGACTGCTCGTTCAGGATACAACAGCACTGCTAATGCATTTAGCAGGTGCAAGAAACATTTGAAATGGATATATTTTTTTTCCAAGAAATCAGGTTAAGAGCTTGTTTGCTCTGCTTGTTTGGAGTTTGGCTTATTTTATTACACTCTCCCACAGCTGCAGTTTCCTCCACAACCTGGGAATGGTTGCACCAGCTCAGAGGCAGTTGAGTCTCAGGAAAACCAGGAATATTTCCAGTACTGCAGGCAGGGATTTATAACATGCTTTGAGGTAACATCTCAAACTGTGTCCACCCTGGCTGGACTGGAGAAGCATTGAGGTCCCCACACCTGGATGTGAGGCCCAAATCCAGGAGGCAGTCCTTGGCTGTGGAAGCACAACCTGTGCCAACGCTCCCTCCGTGCTCTGTGAATAGTACTGGAGTTATCCACTTCCTTCCCTGGGGGAAAGAGTCAGTGTCACTGTGTCTGACACCAGCTGGAGTTTCTCTGATGTGGTTTCCTCTCACCTGAATGCTCACACTGCCCCTTGCCAATCACTGCGCCATTCCCTGGGCACTTTCTTGTGCCCAGCATCTCCAGCATCCTTCATGGCTCTGGTAGGCTGGGAAGGTGACTTCCAATTTCTGTTCTCCTTTGGGAACTAGTATTGCAGAGGGGTCAGACACATCCCTTGAGAGTGCCATGGGGTACCACCCCCTGCTCATTTAGTTATCATTAGCATAGCACTACTGCCGTGGTGGAATATGCCACAGGAATCACCACAAGTGATAGGACCAATACCTTCTAAATATGAATTACAAGTACGTTATTTTAAAATGTGTGACATGAGCATCTGTCAGCAAGACACTGGATGAATAGTTATTAAAGATACACTGCATGAGCCATTAAATGTTTTCCTACTGATGACACTTGAAGAACATCTGAAGCCAAAGAAAGATAAATGCTGTTCATACTCCAGTGTGAGATATTTTCCTTAGAAAACTGTCTGTGGGTGGCACAGCATTGCTGCCACCAGCCAAAAGGCAAGACTCAAAAGTGCCCTGGAAGCAAGTCAGCACTTCCAAGCAGCCAAAACACTAGACTGAGCAACTTCCTCTGTGGGATACTGATCAGAGGAGTTTGGAAAAGCTCTTCTGAAGAAGAGAAGAGAAGCATTGGTCTCTGAACCAAGTTTCACTCTGGATAGCCCATAGGCAGAAACTCATGATTACTCATCTAAAGTCGTTGTTTTTATGTGGCCCTTATGAAGCTGCTAGTATGCCTTTCCTCAAAACAAAAGCATTACATGTTTTTATGAAATGTGAAACCACTAATGCTTTACAGCACTCACTCTACTCTAAAAGAATACATTGTAAAAGAGAAGTGGGTTTTGTCTTCTTCTTTTGAGACAACGCATCAGATTTAATAATTGAGGTGTAGTCTCAAAACAGCTCCTTCTGCTGTGGTTTGCCATGGCAGAGGCAGTGGTTGCCCAAGTGAGTACCTCCAGCAACAGCTGGTTCAGGAATAAGGCTTCTGGAAGAAAACTCTAATTCTCTAAGTGCTAAGATGGCTTTGGTATCATAGAAGAAGGTTATGAAACCCCAAACCCTCACTGCTAGCCTTGATGGATGTTGTTTGACCTATGTCAGACCCTTTCTCCCTAGAGGATCCACCATCCCAATCCCTTAGATGAGCCAGGAGGGAACCAGTCACTAAAGGATGCTTCCAGTAACTGCAGGGGTTAGTGATAGGCTTGTTCCTCTCCAGAAGTTTGTTTTCAGTGGCTGTTTGTCCAAGAGCAACTCTCAGCTGTTTTGGTTTTATGTTGGGGAGGCAGATTGCATTCAGTGCCATGGCAGCAATATGGCCAAGAAGATAAAGAGAGAGTTTGTATCAAACATAAACAGTGTCCATAAACACATATATGTATATATTTGGATGCTTCATGAAGTAAAATATATTATAACTAAAACAATATGAGGCACTATTTTGTCCTTAAATGGGCCAGAGTATAATACAAAGAATCTCCTTTTACATTTTGAAGTTCAAGTGTGTGTACAGAGCAAGCAGTTTATGGTTCCACAAGATTCCCTGCACCATCTCAACTTAAGTATGAACTCCCTGGTTGTATGAAATGGGGTATCTGATGGGAAATCTGACAAGAAAGACCACATATTTAAAGGTTAAACAGCAACAGGAAACTTCCTGGGGAAACTTCAATGGCAGGATGCCTTCTCTGTCAGGATGATAAGATCTGCTCCCTGACTCCATCTGACCCTTTTATCAAAGCCAACTCCTGTATAAACACTATGGATTTTGACCAACAGGACCCTCTTGCACAATAATCCCTCCTAGTTTTGTGGGGCAAGTAGAGCACAAACACGTTTTCCCCTTCCTTCACATATTTATAAGCCTGAAGTCTGCTTCTGCGGCTTCAGAGAAAATGCCTATCACAACTTTTTTTTCTGACTGTACCATGTGGAAAGGTCAGAACTAATATAAGTGAAAAATAGAAAAACACAGGTGAAAGGTGACACAGAGTGATAACTGTCCAGCCAGTGAACAACTGGAAAACACCAGACCCAAAAATAACCATTGGAACAGGTACATAGACTGTAAGGGTATAAAAGCCCAGGGATTCCTTTGTGTGTGGTCTCTCCCTGTAGCCACCCAGGCTGAGCTGTTCCTATTGCTGCACCACTCAATTGTCTGATGTTTCACCCCTGCTAAAATCAGATGCCTGACACTCTGCTGCAGGAAATCCAGGGTAGAGAAGTTTTCTTAGCAATATTTATTTCCACCTTTGAGTGTTCTGTGATTATTTTCTTTGGTCTTTAACGGAGCAAAGATACTCGCCGGCTTATGGGTCAGGTCTCTGACCAGAGTAAAAATACTAACCAAAGAAATGTCCCCTTCATTCTTCTTTTCAGATCACCGTAGACATGTCGGGATAAAAAGGCGCCCTCCATGCCGACACTAGATGTCAGCCCAAACACGCGAGTGCTTCTGCTCCGAGCCACAAACACCTCCCTGCAGATCCATAGAGGAGCTGCCCGGGACAGCCTTCGCCCTGCAGGGAGGGGAGCTGGCGTTTCGCAATGGCAAGGGGCAAAAGGAAGGGTGAGCTCTCGCGTCTTTGCACCAAGCCCCTTTTTATATTAACATGCATATCTATACGTTTTAAGGGGTGAAAACTTTCATCTGAAGTTCCTGCCGTTGTCCCAGGCGTGACGGAAGGCAGCTAACATCTCCTGGAGACCATTAGCTGCACCTTCCCTGCTCCTCGCCTCCCGCAGGCTGAGGCTGTCCCGGAGGATGCGGCCAGGGAAGACTGACGGCTAGCTGCGAGGTTGCATTGCCTTTGAGAGGGAAAACAGCTGTGACTGATCCCTTGAAGCAGTGGGTCCTCTTGAGCTCAGACTGCGATGGGGCACTTTGGGTTTACAGTGGGTGAAAGCAGTGGCAGGGAAACAGCACTCACCAGGGTACTTTTTGCAAGTAGTTTAATGCTCCGTTTGCGTTTTCTTCTCCTCACAGCATTGTTGTCCCAGCGTGTTTAGCTCAGAGACACCAGTTACCAAGGCTAGCGTTGATTGAAAACCCTAAGAGAAAAACAGAAATTTCCCAGTGCAAACATAGCATTTCCTCATATTTCCACTCTGTCTGGGGACAGAGGCAATTTCCCCTTCCCTTGTTTAGAAAACATCCTTCCTTCCCCATTTCCCTCTCATTCTCCCAAACTCACTCTCTGGCAGGCCAGCCTGGCAAGAGCTACAGAGGTGAGATGCCCTTGTGGAATCCAGGGATTAAAGGCTGGCAGTTAATACCTGTCCCTTCACCTCTCTTCCTGCTTTTTCACCCTCTGTTTTTTAAAACAAAATGTGTGAGAGTTTCCCTGTCCAGTGCCTGTCTTTCCTTCTGTCCTGTTATGCAATGGGAGGCATTCAGAAATCACCCAGGCAAAACCCAGCTGAGTTGCAGCTCGGTAGGGTGCAGTGTATTTCCCATATACCTGTTTGGGACACCCCTGGCCTGGCAAGGGCTCACCGTAGCTTGGATGAAGTTCCTGCATCAGAACTGACTGGCACAGAAAGGGCTCAGGCTGCCCTGCAACCAGGCCTCCTGCTTCCTTGGTGAATTTGC
The DNA here is from genome assembly GCA_018697195.1 of Certhia americana. Classification (NCBI taxonomy): domain Eukaryota; kingdom Metazoa; phylum Chordata; class Aves; order Passeriformes; family Certhiidae; genus Certhia; species Certhia americana. The sequence continues at coordinate 34,228,501 of CM031860.1, forward strand.
CCCTCATGGAGACAAACATAGAGAAACCTTCAAGCTTTCAATGAAAGGATTTTCAGCAAAGCAAATGCAAACAACTCTGGGTCAAAAGAACAAGTGTTTAAGCTGCTCCAGCCTGATATCCTGCAGTAGGTAGCCTGTTCTGTTGGCTTGGCTGCTCCGTAAGATGTGTTTCATTGTCTGAACCACTTCCTTAAAGAACAACTAGATCAGTGGTGGATGCAATTTGTTCTTGATTATGACTGGGAGAAAGAAAGAGCACAGTACAATCACATGCATGGTTTGAGCAATGACTCTTCAGCTGCTCGTCCTTGGGTCAGCTGTGGCATGGCTGCACTGGCAGCCAGTGTGGAAAAGTGCGTGTGACGCCAGGCAGAGAGGGTACTTGGATATCACTGGCTTGACATCATGCCTTTCCATGGTTTGACTTTTTTTTATTTTTCATTTCCTTTGCAAAGCTCTGCTCCTGGCCTGGATCCTGGCAACACTTCATTACACAACAACAGTTACCATGGCCACTAAAGTGGAGGCAGCAAACAGCATTGCTGCAGTGCTGGCAGGAGCTACTGTGCTGCTTCCTGGGCACATGGATTCATGGTGCATGGGAAGGTGGGTGCATGGGTGTGCAGGTGCATGAATACACTGGTGTGTGAGTGCATGGGGGTGGGAGTGCATGGGTGCAAGGGCACGCATCCCACTGGGGGCACAGCACCCTTCTGGTCACTCGCAGGCATGAGCATCCCACAAAGGGCCACCAGCTGGGAGCAAGCCATGCCTCCCAGAATGGGCTGAAATATTTTGCATGGGCTCGCTATGGGCATCTGCAGCTTCACACCTGCTTTAGAAATAGGGAGTGTAAGGAGAAAATAGGAGAAAATGAGTGCTGGAAAGGGAGGGGGTAGAGCTGCAAGGATGCTCGACACGCTGCCAGCTCTCTGTGCATGAGCAAGTCATGAAGGTGATAAAACAAAAGCTGGCACTCAGGAGTTCAAGGAGTGGGCTTCTCTGAGGAGGCAGCCCACACCTCCTGTTGGTCCTCTCCTGCTGTGCACAGAGCTTGTGAAGGAGTGCGAGAGATCATCTGAAATGGTTGGGGCTCACTGGTCTGTAGATGCACTGCAGGTAATGTGGCCAAAGAGGAAATCAGTGCCCAGCAGCTGCTGGGCAGGCAGCTGTAAGGAGCAAGTGGAGTCCTGTACAGTGCTTACTGGAGCTGGCAATACTCGAAAGAGGGGTTCTGGTGTGGGGCACCAGATCAAGGTGTTTCTTTTATTACCTCACCTCCACACAGATTTATTGAAGACCCCACAGAGAAGCTGCTGCTGGGGGCTACTCACAGCAACAAGAAGCTCTTGCTGGGGTAGCTGTGGAAATTGCCAACCACTGTTTCCTCTTCATCCCTGCACTGCTGGAGATATAGGGGCAGGAACAATGGCAGCAGACCTGCACTGGCCACCCAAGCTCACCCAAGTTTGGCATGCCCTTCTAGCCTGGAAGAAGTAGGGATTTAACTCCACCATGCAGTGGGCTGCCAGTGGAGGGGAGGCTGCATTGCCTGTCTTGCTGATGCCCCTCTTGTAGCTGAGATGCAAGAAAAAGGACTGCTAACTTAAATCAGTGCAGTGAGACCAGCTAGTGTTAATTTTGCAGAGCTCTTTATTACTCATGGTACATTCATTTTGTTTATATTCTGTTCTATAAAACTAAATAGTTCATCTCTCAGTGGTTTTATACTCTCCAAAGAGCTCTAGCACATTTCTCATCCCATTTCACATTTGTTTGCTTGTTTCTCAGACCAGTTCTTCCAGTGTCTCCTAAATCATGTCTACTGTTGCTTGAATCCCTTCCAGTTTCTTGCCATCAGCTCAGTGCCAAAATGAACAAAATATTTATGGTTCATAGCAATATCCACCATGACACAGAAACAGGATCCTTGGGCATCTGAATTTCTGGGCCTCCCCAGTCAAATAACATAAATATTAGTGCTTTTGTGTCTATAGTGACTGTATCTTTTTATGCTTTTAACTTACAACTTCCTTGGGTTAGATTTTAAATCCTCCCCCCTCCTTCCCCTCCCCTTTCCCCTTCTCCCCTTTCTCCTCCCTCTTTCCCTGCTCTTCCTTCTCATGCATTCTTTTCCTAGAATCCAGGACTTGCACTTGTTTTAAGAACCCACAAAGGCAAAACTTTAGACCTGAGCTGATTGCCTGTTATGCCATTCCTGATCTCTGCAGCATGGTCCCTTACTCAGGCAGTGGTACTGTTCTCTGCAGTCTATTAAATGTAACACTATTTTCATGGCTTCATCCATACACTGCCCTGAAATATATCTCTGACCTCTGTAGTTCAGAATTCCATGTGGACTTTTCAGTTGTTCTGGAATCAGATAGGGTCCTGGTTTGTTGCATTTCATATTTATTTCATTGTCAGAGTTCCAAGAGAAGCTGTGCCCCTTACAAAATCCTGAGCAAGCCACTCTTTTGATGCGTCTTAACCACATTTTGCTCTTCTCAGATGTCTTTAACATAATGTTCATGAAAATCAACCTAGCTGATCGTACCATTCACCATTAATTCCTGGAAACTGTGAAAATCACTTTTTCCTTTAATCCAAGAGTGAGAATTCTCCCCAGTCTTTCTACCTAATCGCGTCCCATTCTGTCATGAGAAACCTGCTTCAGAGCAAGACAGCCTGTTGGCAGGCTCCTGATTACCAAAGCACCTTTTCTGGGAGGATGAAACACGAACCTTCAGACGTCACTGCTCTTCAGGCAGCTAGGTCATATTCTCAGCTGTAGATGAAGCTCCTCAGCCACACCAACCTTCACAATGCAGTGTCAGCTTTTGGCACACCTTGTGGCAGGGAAAGGCTGACCCATCAGAGACAGCAGCTTGGAGCAGTCCCTTCAACACACACTGAGAAAAAGTTCCAGATTTTGCTTTTCTGGTAGTCTTGGGTTTCATAGCTGTTGCCAGGCCAGGCAGAATTCTCTATAAATCCTACTGTTTGCTGTGTCTAATTTATTTCACAGCAAATAAAAGTGCACGATAGTAATCCCTTCCCTCAGAGAGTACTGTCAATTCATAAGCCTTTCCCTCACATAGCCAAGACTTTTCCACTCTGCTGCTTTAAATGTGATGTTTTTCTCTGAGGTAGGTGACTTTACAGCTCTGCTGGCTAACCTTGATAAAAACCTTTTCCCAGAAGTTTGATGATGTTTTGCTGGCATTATCCAGAGCACAGATTCTCCTGTTTAAGCAACTCACACAATTTCTGTCAGCAGCATGTCTGAACACCAAAAATTGCCAAGTGATGACGAACCCGAGAAGGGCTGGTGTTGGCAAAGATTTTTCCTGTCAAGTTATGATGTTACAGATACTTTAATGTGTCAGTTCTGGATGCACAGCTGTAGGTCCCCTCAGGAAGCACCTTTTCTCCCCAGTAAGATCACATCAGAAAGACGTATTGATCAGAATAATAGTGAAAAGATTAAAGCTGTATTGCAGAGCAGGGTGTTGAAAGAAGCCTCAAGCAAACATCTGCGATTGCATTCAGGTCCTGCAGTCTTCTGCTCTTGTTTCCTCCTGTCTTCAGCTCTGCAAGTGGAAGTGAGGTTCAGTGCAAACATAAGACACTTTGTTCCACATATAGCCTCACATGTAGGTGGGGAAGGGGCCAAGGCTAAATTTGTTCTCTTCTAGTCTCTATAAACAACCTGAACATCTTGCAGCTGTCAGAGCACAGACTGTAACATCTCATAAACCATCAGCAAACCTTTATGTGTTATGGAAGATAGAAAGAACAGGTGGTGTCTTTGAGTTGTTCTCATTAAAACAACTAATTCAAGTCAGTCTGATGCAAAGTCCAGTTTTTCCAAAGTATATACTGGTTTTGGTGTATGCCAGTGGGTCATGGGGTAGTCCCACACTCACATGGGAAAACAAATACTCTCTAATAACCTTCCTATTATTGGGTACATACATTGCAAAAATGAACTTAACACTCTCAGCCTACTAGGGAACAGTAAGACAGTCTTGGGCTATGGGACAGTAACTTGGTCTCTGCAAAAGTTTGAGCAGCACACCCTGAAAACAGAAATGGTAAAAATGCTTTTGCAGAGAGGAGGATGAAAATGCCCCCACCTCAGGGCAGCCATACCTGATTCTTCCTTACACCTCATCTGAGGACTCTTGGAGAAGAGTTGTTGCTGCTGGGGCTGTCTCTGCTCATCAGTGGCACGTTCATTTCTGTGTACTCTGGTCCAGGCCATGGCATACCAATTTTGCATCTAAATCCACTTTGTCGAGGAGCTTGCAGTAGTGCAGGTCCCAGTATTTCTTCTTCCCTCTGCCCTTTTGTTAAAGATAAATTTCAGTTCCAGAATACAGGCAAAACAAATTCACAGCAGCAGCTTCATTGGCATGCTTCAAGGTATCTGCAGAGACTGACAAGAAAAAGTTGCTCAGTTTGTGTTCTACTGAGCAAAGTTCTTGCCTCCATGACCATTACAGCCAGACTCAGGCACACGTCAGGGGATTGGAAGCTTGGGCTGCCACCAAGAAACCTATTTTTAAACTGTCTCTGCTACATAACATAATATGAGATTTAACTGCATGGTGGTTACTCACTAATTTCTTATGGTGAAGCCACAGGAGGCCAGAGGGGTGGGACTGGGGTGTTCTGCCACCCCTGCATCCACTCACTGCCTCCCAAGGGCTGTGGGGAGCTCCATCACCTCCGAGCTTTCGGAGCACAGTGCTAACAGTCAGACTTTCAGGCCCTGCCCAAAAGCAGGTTTTTCACTTTCTAAAGCATGCAGTGATGTTTCAGCAAGCTTTTCTGCATGGCTTGTACTTTCTAAGAAAGGAGCTGAAGCGAAGCCCAAGAGACAAGAAGCAGCTCTGATTACCTGCCCCAAGAACAGCAGGCACTATGTACATGCCCAGAAAAAAGTCCCTGCAGATCAGGTAGAGATGTAAAACCCCATCAATCCACTTGAGAGAGGGACTGACAGGTTTTTCACATGAACAACATGGATGAGATCTCTTTTAAACTTAGCTGAAATGGAAAGAGGGTGGGGAGTTTTTTTATTGCTACTAGAAGCATTTTTCAGTCTGACCTAAAAATGATGTGTAATTCCAACCTCAAAGTAGTTTATTTACAGCCTAGGGTTTAAAGGAATCTCTGCATGAGGGGGAAAGGCTATTCCTCAGCCAGTAGGCAGAACTGGAGCTGGGAGGACGGCTGGTGGTTCTGGCTCCTTAGGTATGAATTAGGAGGAAGTGCTGTTGGTAACTACAGCCAAGAATAAATATTTGGGTGAGGGAGCCATTACCAATGGCATGCCATCTAACCAATAGAAAGCTGGGTCTGGAAATCAGAAAATAAGTGATTTGGTGTCTATCTTCCCATGAATATCATGGGGATATAACTGCTATTTAAAATGAAGAGATGATATAACTGCTGTATAAATATATAAAATGACAATGTGGCAGCATGCTTTGAAAGCTAAAGACATGCTAAGGCAGGGTCTTATGGTGGTGTGACCTTTTATAGAACTAATAATAAATTTGGGGTTTTGGACTGACATATTCTAATGTATAGACTAGCTAAGGGGAAAGAGTTCCAAGATAAAATCTAGATGAATGGTGAAATCAAATTAGCAACATTTTTCACATATACTTTCATTTGAATGGAGGTAAAACTCATAAGAACAAGTCCCCAGAGCCCTCAGCTGAACACACAGCAGATGAAGCAGGTTATATCCCATGAAGTGCTGCCCCAAAATTGTGAGGTTGGACTGACACCATGCTCACAGAGGCACCATCATCCCTGCCATGCTTGGCTGTCTATGTCTCTCTGTGTACATGTGTTTGCATTTCCATTTAAATTTACATGCAGTTCTGATTTTTCTAGACTTTTAAAATACTTTGTTTTGATAGATAATTGCTACAGTCCTGTAATATGTTATCTTGGAGTTTATTAATCTGCTCCCAGCTATAATTCCATCTTAACCTAGTTTTGTCTAAGAAATATGAAATGTTTTCTTATTCCTAGAGCAACAAATGTGAATATCTTCCTGAGGATGGGAAGATTAGCAAGTGCCCAGCACAGTATTTTCAATATTTCACGAAGCTCTTTATCTTGAGTCTCTCTGAGAGGAGACACTGCTTTTTGAGCCCTGGATCACAATGAAGTTTTACTTTGTGGAAGCTATAGAGGAATCATGCTGTGGTTTTCATGTATTTTCCCATGAAAATTGTAACTGTGCATCTTTCATGGATTAGTCGTATACACTACAGAACAATGCTTCTGGTTATCCCATTTTTTCCCCTTTTGCAATCTAACAAAAAAAAGGTTACCTCTTTGGATCAAAATTGGTTTTGACCACATCTGGGACATGCAATGACGAAACAAGAGAAAATATCAGGGTCCTGGTGATACCTGTGAGGTCACTGGTACCTGCTAACCTGTTGTCTTCCTAGAGTTTAATAGGATTTCAAGCTAGATTCGCACTAGAGCTGATGCTAAAATTTTCTGACTTGCCATTCAACCTTACCACCCACCCACTTTTGAAAGTTCTACTAAGTGTGAGTTCCCACTATGCGCTCAGCCTTCACAAATGAAAATTGTATGAACCATTCATCTGAAGATCAGGCCCACACTTCTACTGTGACAGAGTTTTTTGAGAGATGCAAGCACAGAAAAATAGTCAAGGCGCTATTTCTTTTTTGGGCTAGGATAAGTATGTGATATGTCATACTAACCACAGTGGGTGTAGAAAGCTGCACCTACTTTCATTTAATGCTTCCCTAGAAACTCAGAAACTGAGACTTTAGTACTTTTTTGCTAAATTTCACTCTAGAGGTAGTCTGAGATTTCCCACCACATTAGAAGACACCAAGAGAATGTTCCATATAATGCCAGCTGGTAATTAATACAAATTAGTGACAGGAAATATGGAGATGAAAGTGATGCACTGAATCAAGCCATGCCTCCACAGACTGTAGCATGGGAACTGCTCACTGTGAGATTAGGAAGCTCAACAGCCTTTGCTAAAAACAGTCCCTTTTATTTAACTTTCGCTTCTTCTCTCAGTTTTGGGATGATGTGATTCCAAAGAGAAGTTCCTGTTTCTTTTCTCTCCTCCCTTCCATTTGGCAGGCCTGTGCACAAGGCTGCTGGAGGGGAAGGAGGGTGAGCATGCTGTGCCTGTCCCACTCTGTGGCTGGGCAGCCCCTGCACTGAGCAATGCCAGGTGTGGGGTGTCAAGAGGGAGCCGAGCCCTGCTCCTCAGCCTGGTGCTTTGCCTTGCCCCGAGGGTCACTTGTCAGCAGGTGGCCTGGGAATCAGCTGCTGTTCTGCCCCTTCCCAAGGCCATATGGAGCATCAGTTTGGGCACAGACACGGTGGCCGCCCTGGCTCAGCACACATGCAAAGGCTGCCAGGGAAGGTGAGCGTGGATAGTGGGAGCTCTCCCCACATTTCTGAGTAATTCCTGTGTAATGAAACAGCATTTCATCCACAACTGCTGTGAAATGGTTGAAATATTGGTGAGGTGACAAGATGAAATGACTCTCTGGTTAAAACTGACTACCTTTGTTTCCTTCTTTGTAAAGCCTTTAAAGAAGAATGGGAAAAAAAATGGATTCTGACAGATTTGTGGAGAAGTAGGTGGCATGGCAGTTAGTAAAACCTGCTCAAAAGCTTCTCAATCCAGTAGCCATTTTCACTCAAATAGGAAAGAAAGGGTAACCAAAGAAAAGGACAGAGAAACAATCAGTATTGCCTTCCTCTTCTTTCCCTTCCCATCCTTGTCAAGTCTAGGCTTTTGGCTAAAGTTTGCAAGACTCCCCAAGTACAGGATGCCATGTACAGCCAGCTTCTGACTGACAGCAACATTTGTTTCCAGGCCCGTTTTGTCACCACAGAAATGTCTCTTTTATCTCTGTTTTTTATCAAGTTGTAAAAGGTAAAGACAGCCTGGTGCCCTTGCCTGTTCGCAGGCATGAACATGTGCACTCCCCGGGCTGCCAGGGAAGGGGCTGCTGGCTGCTGCCACCCTGCAGGCTGCAAGGGATGCTCAGCACACACAGCTGCGCTGGGCACGGGGCTCTCTGGACCAGGCAAAGTGAGGCCGAGCTACGGCTGAGTGTCCTGCAATTCCCCCTCACTGCAAAAACAAATCCTTTCTAAGCACTCACTTCCTCTTTGAAAGAAAGCAACACTTTTCAGTGAAAACCAGACAGCGGTCTGAACAAAAAGCTTTTTTAAAACCCTCGAGTACAGGTTTGTTCATTGCATGCAATGGGCTTTTTTTCTTTGCATGGTTGGAAATACAGATATTTGCAAGACATTTGCATGGGCTGTCTCTTTGCAGAGTGCCATAGCCCATAGTCGGGCAGGGAGCACAATGGCAGGCAGCTCCAGGATGCTTCCAGAAGCAGCAGGGATGGGTCATGCAGTGGCTCATGCTCAGCCGCTCAAATTTGAAAGCACTGCTCATGGCAGCTCACACTCACCGCTGAGGAATGGCAACTGCCTGTCTCCATTTGGTGACACAGTGATGCCCCAAACCCAATTGCTGTAGGTCTCACCTGGGCTCCTGCAGAGGTGGCACCAGTAACGTGTGCCCAGAGAGTGTCACTGAACACTGTCACTTGCTAATGTGTTTGTCAAGGTAACTGAGATTTAACCTATGCTCAAATCATGTGAATGCATGGGTCCGGGAAACATAAACATATAGGGCATGTAATCACTTTCCTAGCCTGTATATCTGACAAAATCAGAATGCTTCTTTTATGGTTAAATTATCAGGCAATTGCTCTGAAGCAGTTGAAGGGCCATACTTTTTTACACCACATATATTTGGATGAAGAAACTCATTGCCAGAGAATAGCAGAGCACGCATTTGTGCAAGGTGTGTCCATTGGGATTAAATTACCATTCAGATACAACCTCCAGCTCACAAACTCTTCAAAATGCAGATAAGCAAACAGTAGGGGGATTTACTGAGGACAAATTCACTCTGGTAAGGCAAATTCACGTGCCCTGGCTCAAATAATCTTGTCCAAATACTTATCCAAAATCTTGGAGACAGGATACTGGTCCATTCAGGCCAGCAATCTGACGCACATCCCCGTCCTCCTGTTGTAAAAACTACCTCATGGCTGTAATAATTAATCAGCTGGAAACAGCCCAAGCCTAAAGAACAATGTCATGGCACTGAGTACATATTTACTCAGTCAGGGAAAGCAATGAAAAAAGGAGTTTCACTCCAGGCAGAGCAGAAACATCTACCAGAGATATACAAAAGCAGAATGAGAGTGCAGTCTCAGTGGAAGATATGGCTGAGCTTTCACAGAAACGCTTTTTGCAAAATCATGACAAAAATGGAGTTGAGCTCAATGCTATTGAGCACTACTGCCCATCTGAAAGTAACTGCGCCCATATTTGCAGGAGACACCCAGTTTGGCAGGATTGTAGATAGAAATGGAGTCAGAGAGAAATAATATTTCTTTTTTTTTTAAGTTTCTGAAGTATTTATACTGTTTTTTTTGTAAACATGAAGGTAGGCAGCTTGGCAACAAGGTGAGCAGGCTCTGTCCTGGATCCTGGAAAGCCAAGATGATAGACAGTGTGGGGTTCCTACTGGAGAAACAATCAAGTATCAGTTTTCAGGGCAGCACTGTGGCAAAAGCAGCTATTGACATTTTCCAGATGCATAAGAAGGTGTGCAGATTGCCAGCTGAAGGACATTACTGCCTGAAGGAAGGACTCTGAACTTTATGAAAGGTGCTGCTGCTACAATAAGGAGCATGTAAAAGAGCTTCAAACTAAGCTGAAGGCCATGGGCACTACTAAGAGTAAGTCTTTGTATGAATTTGGCCTCTGCAAACAATCCAGAAGAACTGGCTTCAACCAATGCATATAAATTTTATTAGGCAGATAAAATTCTCAGCATACATTTGGTGCAAATTTTTATTCAAGAGCATGATTTACCTTTCAAAAAAGATGGTTCCCACTCTTTTCAAACTGACACAGCTTTCAGAAGAGTAACCTGAGCTTTGGCCATACAGACCTGGTTTCCTGCAGGAGAGGTGTCTAGGAAAAATGCAGTTGGCTTGTGAGTTACAGCAGCTCCCACATCTCAGAAAGTGATAGTCATCTTAGGAAGTGATTTCCTCTGGACATTAGGGTGTGGCCACTCAGGCCCTCTACCCCTGATGCAGAGGTACCCCAGCATCTGAGCTGATGTGGGGATATTCTGGAGGACATTGTTGCTGTCTCTGTCCTAACAAGGAACTTAAGGGGACACTTAGCGTGTATTAAGGGATATACAACATGAGAGTTGTTGTAGCTCTATGGGACAAACCATGTTCTTGTCTCCAGATCAACAAAAGCCATTGGAAAAAGCAGCAGTGGTGCTGGGCAGGACATCCTTCCCCAGATCCCATAAGAGCACTTCTCTGGAAACCCTCAGGCACACCTTTCCTCCATCCTTGGTCTCCATCAGGGTACAGATCCATCTGGGGGGTTTGGAGCCATACCTGGTGATCTGACAGCCATACCTGATGCCTTCACCTCTTCCTCTGGGGGCAACTGGCTTGGGGCAGGCAGCTTTCTCTTCCTCACACTGCTCTTTGAAGCTGAAACCTGTCTTTGTAACAACTTACTCCAAGTTAGTACATGAAGAAACATCCAAAGGAGGACCAAAATAATCCAGGCAGCTTCATGCCTGCTGAGACCAGGCTTTCTTTTGTAAGGCAATTGAATGGCTTGGCATTGTGTGTCATTTAGCACAGGAGAAAAAAACCACCTCTTGTCTAGAGAGTGCCAGCATCTGGCCATGGGCACCAGCTCCTGGTGTGCTGCTGGGGATGTTTGTGCTGCTGCCAAAGGAAGGGAAGCCAGTGCACATCCTGTTGGCTTCACCTGAAGTGACCCAGCTGGGACATTGTTCCAGCTTGGCAGGACGTGGTGATTATGTGCACAGAGAGTGGGAGGGGTAGTAATTCTGATGAAGTGGCCTCAGATACTGCTGTCCTACACCTGAATTCTCTGAGTCCCGCAGAGCAACGAGAAACTTCTTTATACAGAAGATGAGGTTTGGTTAATTAAAGCATCTAAATAAAAATTGCATCACCCTCACTTACTGGGATGGATGTTCCTTCAGCTAATCCCCTTTTTTTTCCCTTCATCAAGGCTATGTTACCTCAAATTAGCATTTTCTGCAGACAGTCAGAGTGGATCAGTGGGATGGGATAACTTGTTCCTGCAGCTAAGCCTGCAGTGAACTTGATTTAGTATCATCTGTCTGCTTTTAAAGACCTTATTCAGATGGAAACTTAAGAGATTTAAGTAACACTATTTAGAACCCAGTTAACCAGATTTCCATGAATAAATGTGGACTTGCCATAAATGTAATTCCCTCCTATTTATCATGCTGCTCTGGTTTTGCTTTTTTCCTATCAAGAACCTGAAAGTATAAAGCGATAAAATGAGCAAGCTCAGGTGAGGATAACTTCAGCAGAGGCGGCCACTTGGCTGTGTGAAGGAAGCCCTGCTGTCACAATGTTGTGAACTCCCCAGCTCACATTTGCCAGGTGCTGTGGGAGCACCACATTGACTCTCTAACTGTGGCAGGAGCTGGCTGGGACGTTTGGGTGCATTCCTCAAGGGAGGGTGTATTCAGCCTGACATGTGGGTGCCCATGCAGACTCCCCAGAATAGCTGAGGGGCCAGGCATAGCAGAGTGGTCGTTGATCTCTAGGCAACAGGTTCTAAACTGATATTTCAATCGTTTTTTCTTTCAGAAAGCTTGCATTTACATTTGAATCATAGAATCCTTTACTCCTACATCATCAACTCCAACCATTAACCAAATACTGCCAAGCCCACCAATAAACCATGTCCCTAAGTGCCACATCTACACACAATTAATTTTAGAACTATTCATTCTGTGTAGAAGGGCCTTGAGGGGAAGCTGTGTGAGGAGTGGCTGAGGTCACTTGGACTGTTTAGCCTAGAGAAGACTGAGGAGAGACCTTATCCTGGTCTACAGCTTCCTTGTGAGGGGAAGCAGTCAGGCACTGATCTCCTCTCTGTGGTGACCAGTGACAGGACCAATGGGAGTGGCAGGAAGCTCTGTCAGGGAAAGTTTAAGCTGGATATCAGGAAAAGGCTTTTCACCCAGAGGGTGGTTGGGACGGGAACAGGCTCCCCAGGGAAGTGATCACAGTACCAACCCGACAGAGTTCAAGAAGTGTTTGGACAATGCTCTCAGGCACATGGTGTGACTCTTGGGGCTATCCTGTGCAGGGCCAGGAACTGGAATTCGATGATCCTAGTGGGTCCCTTCAACCTCAGGAGATTCTATTAGTCTATATAATTTATTTTATATAATACATTTTAGAAGAAACCTTTGAAAGTGTTCATGTAGAGGTCTTGTATCAGCTTTGCTCGTGCACATCGTTTGCATTTTCCCTGTAAGTTTTTCCTCTACCAATAAACATCAAATATTCACACAGTCTCTCTGTGATACCAAGAAACTTGTGTCTCCAAACACCAGTCACCACAGCAGCAATATTCTCCCAAAATGCACTGAGCCATGGCACTGTAGGGCCTTCCAGCAAAACAGGAATTACTTCATTTTCTCCAGCAATGTATGGCAAATGCCAAAGGAAGCTGCAAAATGCACAAATACAAGGATGAGTCACACCGCGTGTGCCGAGGCAGTGGAAGCCTTAGGAAAACAGCTTTTAGGGAAGGACATTTCGAATGGCGTCATCTGCAGGCTCCTGTGCCCTCATGCCATCAGGGATGTGGCTGAGCTGTACCACAGCACCCCAGGGGAAGGGCAGCAGCCCCAAAGGCACGCGGGCTGTGCGGGTGGGTGGTGGGTGGGTGCACACCCCCAGCTCATGATCCATGAGCCGCTCTGGGAGGAGCGAGGCAGTGCTTTGGGGCAGGGGAAAGCCCCACACTGGTGACTCAGGACTGCCATGCCATGTTTTATGTAATCCCTGTGGATTGCTTTATCCTCTCCCATTGTGTGGCTGTCCACTGGATGCAAAAAGGCTTAAGTGGCACAATTGGCAATTCTGGTTCAAAATCCAAAACATAGCCTCCTCCTAGTACTATGAAGAAAATCAACTCTACCCCAGCTGGAACTAGCACATTCTTCACCCCTTATCCCACACCATTTATGTTATGCTTAGTTCCCACAATATCCAATACATCCTAATTTACCATGACCCCCTTCTCATCCTTTGAAAAATACACATACATCATTCCCTTAGGACCACCCCTGCAAAATGTCCATAAAATGTCCATAAAATGTCCATAAAGTGTCCAGAGAATGTCCATTACGTTCATTTAGTCCAAGACGTTGGCCCAAGCCAAAACCAGCACACTGGCCCAAGGGTGATACAGGACCAAAGCATTCCCTGCAGATACCCAGAGCACTGCTGGAGGCTACTTACCAGAGGATGAAAGCATCAAGATATACAGCTGGGGAAAATTGGAGGGTGGGGTGAGGGGGGCTGTCAGGGCTCTACAGATTGATGGGGAAAGAGGGAAGGAAGGTAGCCAGGGAGGAGGGATAAAGGAGGACCAGACTGGAAAGGATATGAGGTAGACCCCACTTGCAGAGCCACACAGTGAATGCATGTGTGGAACAGCTGAAACCTGGCTGAAGGAACCAAAGATGTGAAGGGAAGCCAAATAGAAAACAAAAATGATGGCAGGAGGTGCTGGGCTGGGCTGCAGCAGCCCCACAAATATTCAGGTGGCTGAATGTGCATGCAAATGCCATGACTACCTGGACACTCAACACAGCCTCCCGGGGCACTGAGACTGACCCCACCCCTGACACTAAAACATCCTTTAACAGCCATCAGCTCTCGAAGGCTTGCACTCTGAAGAAACAAGCCCACACCCCTATTTACATGTCTATATTTTCTTGCCCTCAAGAGAACTGTATTCAGAAAAGCATCTCAGCTGCTGGATCTGACAGAACTATGCCTTGTCACATGCAACAGGAACAAAAAAAACCGGCCTTTAAAACGCTACAGTGACTTGTATGGCAGTAACTTTTAAAACTTCTTTAAATAAAAATAAAAATAAAAATAAAAATAAAAATAAAAATAAAAATAAAAATAAAAATAAAAATAAAAATAAAGGCAGGAAAAAGAAAACTGCCTGAGAGTAAAAACACTACCGAAAACTGAAACTTGACAACACTGTGAAAGATAACATCTTTAAACGGGCACATAGCACCCACCCAACTTCCTGCTGCTCCCCCACTTTTCAGGGCAGACATTGTTAGGGGTTAATAAAGCAGCACCTTGGTAGATCCCCATCCTGCTACCTGGGTTTGGACACCTTAAAAGTTCACCTTCTCCTAAGAAACAGTCTGGAGAAACATATACAAGGGCACAAACTCTAAAGGGCAGGATGAGTTGTATAAATCAGCTGAGAAACCGTACCTCAGAAGAGCAGAGGGAATGAAGGCAGTACCACAGCAGGTGCTATCAAGCAGAGAACAGCTACAGCACCGAGGGCCGAGAGAGATGCTTCTTACAAAACTAAAATAAAATCAGTGACTCGGATTCCTCTCCACTGTCTCTACACCAATGTTAGCTTGTATAAAACAAGGAGCTATTTCCACTGACATTTCACCTTCTGACACCAGTCCAAAATTAGCTCTGAACACAAATTCACCAAGGAGGCTGGGCAGGGCTTGGAGTTGCAGCGGCAAGAAGCTTGGCAACACACTTTTAGCTGCTGCTGAATTATTTAGAACATGGGTGTAATTGAGAGCAGAACTAGCCCAAAGGAGCTACCTATCATCAGCTACTCATCAAACAGTAATACACCAAACTTTGACAAGGCTTTCCTGAGTTATTTAAAGCTGCCACACACAGAAGAAAAGCACATTTGAAGACCTGTAGCTGAATTTTGTGCATCCCAAGGCTTTGTGCAACTGCCTTTGCCTCCTCAGAAAGTCTGGAGTCCTGAGCAAAGCACCACTTGCGGTCCCCATGGTTTCCTTCCTCCCCACTGTTTTCATTACTGTTGACAGAAACATTGTGCACCTGCTGCTGTTACTGCAGAGGTGGAAATCCCCCTCAAAGCACTCACCCAAAAGGTCAATGAGCTCTTTCTTCTGCTGTAGCATCAGCAGGGAGACTGCACCCTCTCTGGCTTAAGAAACACCCACACACAGGCCAGCAATCCCCGCACTAGCCCCTTGTAATAAGTCCAGTTGGCAAAAGTAATTAACAGACAGACTGCAAAAGCAGCTAACCTAAGGCAGCAGGGATGAGGCCAACCTGGCTTGCCACCTGCACTACCAAGTGGGATGATGCCAGAAGGGACACAGGGGCAGGGAGTATTTCCCTGAGGGATCTAAGGAGGTGAGATGGGTGTCCCTGCCCCTCACCCTAGTCCACCTCCTTCCAAGGCCACCATCACACAGCCCCATCCCATGGCCACCTCTTGGCTCCCCTGCCAGGTGTCTGACCCAAGGTAAAGACAGGGACACCTGACACAGGGAGAGATTGGAGCAAAGGATATGTAGCAGTACCTGTTCTAAACTTGGGTGAAGCCCCAGCTGCAAGCAGAGGGGGAGAGAAAGAAGAGACAAAGAGATACATCTTTGTGACAGTGGAAAGATTTAAAGACCCAGATGGTTTTTGCTGTCCCAGGCAAATCTTTAGCAAATCTTGGTGATTCCAAAGATCGCTGAGGAAAGCCAAAGCATGCACTGACATGGACAGTTTCATACTCCCTACAGACACCTCTTTCTCCCATTTATCCCAAGGTCCTGTGGGGAAGAGATATTCAGGTTATGCATGGCTACTACCTCCCAGGAACTCCCAACAAAGGTGCAATGCATCAGGTTGTGCACCACACTTCCCCACCTGCCTGGATGCTGATGGGTGCAGGCAGAGGAGGGAATGGGGTGGCCACTGGTGATGTGCAAACAGGACTGATGCCATCCTTATCTGCCGGGAAAAAAAAAAGAGTAAGGGCCTGGTCCCAGAGAATTTTGGGCTCACTCACCTAGAGTCATTTTGAATGGAATTTGAATATCTTTTTGTGTGAGGATATAGACAGGCTCCAGGAGGTTATTCAGCAGGAACCTGGATTGTAACATTATGTGACTCATAAGCACACCTGGATAAACTTACGTTTGGGAATGTTAGTATATTTTTTTTTATGCTCTCCCTCATTTTTCCCAGTACTTCAGCTGAGTTATGGAAAGGGTGATCCTACCTTCACAGGAGTCCTTCAGTAGTAGTCTTGAGCCCTTCCAAATCAAGAAAAAAATATTTATAATCATTCATAAACTCTCCTGCAAAAAAATTGATTTGTCTTAGCTTTCTTGGCAAGGGAATAGATCCAAACCAGCTTCCCTTAACTGCTTTCTATGTAAACTCATCTACTACACACAGGTATACATATTCTTCCTATGGAAATACCATCTACCTTGAAGCATCATCCACTCAGTAAACTATGTATGTATGGGATGGGAGCAGAAGAGCATGTAAAATTACCTCATGGCTTGTTTCAGACTTGCATCTTTTAAATTCCCAAGACCCTATACATGACCCCTTTTTCTGCTCATGTGGTAGATAAATATTTATACTTCAACTCCTTCTCCAAGTGAGGGTAGGTTAACTTCAGGAGATTTTTAGAAGTGCCAGAAACACAAGCTCAGGTGATTGATATTAGTGATAGCCAAGGACAAAGGCATCCATAGCAAGTGGGGGGTGATTCCTCTTTGGTAAATCTGCAAAGACAGGAGGAGCCTGTGCTAAGATTTCCTTTTTGCTAAATACTGCCATTCCTCACTTTTTCTCAAACCAGCTCTGTGTGGTTGCAGACCACCTCATGCAGCCAGATCCCCAGCTGGTAACATGGGCAGACTTCCACTCTGCAGCCTAAACCTCTGATTTATGGAGGATATGAGACACCATCAGGCTGGGCCCCATCAGCCTGTGCCCCTCCCTACCTGACTCACACTGTTCTACAACTAGACATGTCCTACTAATGAACAGTTCCTAAGAGTTTGAGAAAACAAGTGCCTGGATAGAAAAGGCAGCTGTCACTAGGGCCTCACTGAGGAAGAGGATGCTGAGTAGGGTAACCCTCACTAGAAAGTTCATGAGGAGACTGGGTGGTGAGAAAGAGGGAGGCTGTGTGAGTGCCCTAACCTAAACAGGGAAGCTTCAGAAATACCCTCATCTCGGGAACCACCTCCAAACACAGCCCAGATCCCAAGCAAATCTATCTTCTCTAGTTCTGCTTCTAGAACATTTTTCTGATGACTTCTCTCCTTCCTTGTGGATATCCCTTTCAAGGGATATCCAAGAGACCTTGGTACCACAGCTCCTTGCTAGCTGAGCTCCCCAAAGGGGTCTGCTTGGACTGCCAGAGCATGGGCAGTGCCTTGGCCACAAGCTTTGTGGCAGCTGCACAGGGAGAGCCTGGCCCTTACCTCCCTCCCAGCCTCCCATCAGAGACTCCTGCAGGCTGAGCACATCACAGAATTGCACAAGATTAACATGGTATTGCTTGTAGTGCTAATGGACAGGCACCTGGTTCCCAGTGTTTCAGAGCTGAACTGGCAATTATGCTATAAAAGGCTGGATGGGTTTTACAACTTTGAGCAAGCCCAGGTAACAAACGCAATTGAACCCTGGATTTCAGAATGAACGTCTGATGTCCCAGCCCAAAGAAATTCTGTTGCATTACATCACCCCACAGTGTATTTGGTCTGAGCATGTTGCGGAGGCGTCACTGTCTTTGCAAGGTGTATACTCTCTTTGATGGATCAGTGCTACGGATACATACTGTAACTCCCATGCTTGGGTACCTCTTGAAAATGTTTCAAACATACAAGCCCTGGTAAGAGAGGAATTTGCCAAGCATACACACTGTTCTCTATGTGTGTGTGTGCATGTTTCCTATTGCTCAGCTGCTGGAGCGGGGTGGGGGTCAGTGGTTTTGCAGCTCAGCTGTCCTCCCCACAGGATCAAGGGGAGAGCAAGCCAGGCTGTCTGCCCATCTGCATGCTGGTGTCAGCTCTCACATGGCATGACCAGAGGTAAGATGTGACCACATAACTTCCTTCAGCTATGTAAAGCTTAACTCATGTGTTAAGCTGAAGGTGCCTGCCTTTCCCTGCTGCCTACTCCTAAGTTTCAGATAGGTGATGCTAAGAGCAGCAAATCCTTCTACTGACAAATGGCAGCTCTTACTTTGCAAACAAGCATTTGTATACCCCGGGAAGCCCTTGGGCAACCATCTTCTCACCTCAATGACTAGCTGGGCTTGCTGATGGCAAGTCAGGCAGGACACACAGAAAAGACAGCTCAGCCCTCCCTCTGCTCTGGCAGCCCTGTTGGGGGTCAGGCTCAATGTAGGCACCTGAATCAGCCTTGGAAACTAAAAAACTGGAAAGGTGACCAAATGGAAGGGTCAGAAACTAGGAAGTTTACATACATAATTTTAAACCTTGCAAGTTTTCAGTCCCACTCCAAATATTGCCTCTTACTCCCAACTCTAACCAAAGCTCTAACCTTGTCTTCCCAGGCCACTGGGCAGTGGGTGACGAACTTACAAGTTCCACATAGACCTGTGATGAAACTTGGAACTGTAGGATCAGATGAAGAACACAGCAAAATTTGTCTGTTTATTTTCCCTTTTCAATAGCCAGCTAGCATATCTCCCTGTGACACAGCCATTTTTGTGCATGTTATTGCTCATCAGCCATTGGGCAATTGGGCAATCATCAGGCATACTCTGCTCTCAGCTCACACACCTGTCAGGCTGGTATGAGAATGGTAATCACATCTGAAGGGCACTCTGTCCACCTATTTTATATACCTGAATCAACCTGTGTCACATCCAACAGCTTAAAAATCTGCAAAAGGGTGAGTGCTCTCAACTTCTGTCTGTGCCAGCCCAAAATGCACAGCACTTTGCAGTGGACACAGCCTGCCCACCGCCACAACCATGCAAGTCATTGTGCAGCCTAAGATACTCTACAGCTTTCCAGGAATCAGACCCTGTCATCATGTAGTAATGCTGAAAGCCCTGGACAAAGCTAATTTGATGCCTGATTCATTCCATTAATTGGTTGGAACTGCAAAGTGAGATTTTTCCTGACAAGGAAAATGCAAGCAAGCCACAATGGAGATCTATGAGGAATGGGGGAAGTACAGCTGAGCTTGCATTGGGTGGAGGATGGATTGTGATAAGATCCCTTCCATGAGGCAACTTGAACAAAGCACAGCCATGGAATAACAGCTGAAGAGGTGCCCCAGCTCCAAATCTCTACATTTGAGGCCAAACTTGAATAGGTCACCTTTGAGTTCTAGTTGCTCTTTCCACCTTGAGCTGCCTCAAGCACAGCACTTTCCATCCTGTTGGATGGGTGCTCCAGAAATTTTATTGCTCACTCTGAGAGGTCACATTCACCTATCAAAACCATGCCATCTGGGGCTTCTGGAAGATTAAAAATGAGAGACAAACAAGAGGATTATTAAAAATTTAACTATATACCATATTTATTATCAATCCACAGGATAATCTGATTGCTACATGAGCTCATAAAAGCTATTTCACCTTTACAAAATTAAAAAAAAAATGTGCCACAAGGATGTCATAACTGCTGATAACCAAGGACTGAATCTTAAAATTATAAATTTTGCTGTAGAAAAGATTAAAAAAAATTATATTCACTTTAGAATTTTACTTTGAATAAAATATTCCCCTGTATAAAAAATAAAAAAGCTTGCTCTGGTTAGAATTAGAGTATTTTTCTTATTTTTAAATCTGGGAATTTGCATAATATCTCTGTAATAAGTTTCTTTTCTTTTTTCTATTGTACCACGCGGCATTCAAGCATAGCAGATTAGAAACAAACATGATGAAAGCAGTCTCAGAACGTATGAAATCCACATGGAAAGTTTTAGTTTGCTTTCCCTTCCTCTATTCTTTAAAGACACTTTAACAAGAATAGCCTTGGAAAAGAATACAGGTGGAGAGGGACCTTCAATGTGCCATTAAGTAGAGCAAGGTAATAAAAGGCCTTTTGTAAGTGCTTTCTTAATAAGGTGCAGAAGCAGACTGCAACTTTGCTAGTACTGCACTATGTACAATATTCACAATAGATTTTTCTTTATTTAAAAATATTCCAGCTAGTTCACATTTTCTCTCCCATTCTGAGGCTTTCAGTTCCATCACAGCCTTGACAGCAAGAAGCGCAGCAGCACCACTTCTCTTGTGGTCGGTTGGTCCTCTTATGAAACACTGGAACCTGTGAGTGGGCCAAAGTTCTTGGGTTCTTTTCCATGTAGCAACCTTGGAAATATGGGTTCAGGTATACACACTGACTGCTGGAGTCCTGAGTTAAAAACACTCCGGCACTGGAGTCAGACACTGCAATGTTTTGTATTGCCAAGGCTTTACCTTAGGGTTTGTCTTGTGTGCGTCAAGGGATGAACCTCTCTTAGAGAAACATAAAATACAAAACCAAACAAAACAAAGCTAAAAAACCACACTGTCAAAGACTTAGCAGCTCTTGACTCTTGACTGGGTGATGTCTGATGTTTTCTTGATGACGCTGGCCCGTGTCTCACGGTCTGGCTGGCTGCTGCTTGTGGAGGCTGTGGACACTACTTGTGGCAGAGGGATGTCTGGGAAAGGAGGCCAGGAGCTATTGTAAGGCAGTGGGCAGCTTTCTTCTTTGATGGTGACTTGGAGGTCAGGCTTGTTGGCTACAAAAGTTGCCATGCTGGGAAGCATATGAGAAGTGTTCCTCATTCCTAGATTGCTGAGATACTGTTTGCCTTCAATGTTTTTTTTCTGCCAATGAAGTCGTCCCTGGAAATGGGGGAAGAAAGAAAAGAAGACTGTATAAGTGAGCACAACTCCGTGAAGTACTCCAAGTAACAACACGAAGATAGAAATATCCACAAATTGCACAGGAATTATCCCACCTCTAAGAGCCTGAGCCTCTAGCCACTGGTTAGGATGTCTTTCCTCTTAGCCATTTCTCCTTTTCTGAAGTCATGTGCTTAATTTTTTTTGTCTCTCCAGCAACTCAAGAGGCACTATCTGCCCTTCTGAATGGAAAATAAAGGCCTTATTCCCAGTATGCCAGAGACAAAAATGGATGCAGACATTTAGAACTCCAAATGTTAGTGTCTCATCTGTTACCAGAGAAAGCATCTTTCTGCCAAGAGGCAGGCACAGAGACCCAACACTACACAAATGAGCAATATAGGTGAGGCTGCTGGGAAACCACTGTCACTTGACAGTACATCCCTCATCACAGGGAAGAAGTTCATCAAGATAAGATGAGCATCCAGTTGTTTGCCCGCCACAGATACTGCAATGTCCTGTTCTGTCAAAGGAGGTCTGTGGAGTCACTACTGGCATATGGGCACCAGAGACCAGGTGGGTTAGCTGTGTTGTTATACAGACCCACAACCAGCAGTCCTTCAAGAAGGAGGATTCAGAGAGCTTTTGATGGGGGACACAGCAGGAGAGAGCTTTCAAAAAGCCTTATGCAAAACTGCAGCTGGAGCGTAGGGCATTTAAGAGCCCTCACTGAGCTTCACTTGGCCTTTTAGTATACAGGGAGATCGGTAGGTCTGGTACATTAACAGCAGCCCCAAAATAAAAGGCAAGTGGTGTTTTTGTGTATGTGCCGCTCAAGTTATTTTCCCCATGGATTTCTATCACCCAGCAGTACCCAACTGACTGCTCAGGAAAGCTTTCTGCCCCACCTACCTCAAACATTCTAGCTTCATTTCAGTCATATGCGTAAGCATTTCCTCCCTCAGTTATGAGTTCAGGTACCATTTAAGGAAAACAAAGTGAGAAAGCTTTCAACCAAGATAAAATACTTGCTACCCAGCAACATCAATGCATCATGTTAACATACTGGCTGGCACTGTTGATGGCTCTGCAGAACATCTTATTATGCAACTTAATCTTGTAGCTTGGACATACGAGGAGAAATTAATTTGTAGAGATATTAATTCTGTGACAATCATCCAAATGTCTGTATCTCCTGAACCTTTCTGGTCCTGCTTTTCTCCCCCAGCTGTTACCAAAATG
Organism: Certhia americana; assembly: GCA_018697195.1. Lineage (NCBI taxonomy): Eukaryota > Metazoa > Chordata > Aves > Passeriformes > Certhiidae > Certhia > Certhia americana. The sequence continues at coordinate 34,250,638 of CM031860.1, forward strand.
AATATTCCACTGGTAGACAGAGTCGCCATAGAGAAGGGGGAAAAATATCTCAGGGCATGGATCTTGAGATCTTAGTCCAAAGTACTAAAAATCCAGAAAGCACTTACCTCTGCATTTTCTTCATCGCTTGGAACGCTATCAGTTGTTTCACTTTCTATGAAACAAAATAGAAACAAAAATGAAACTCATGCTATTCTATCTATAGTAACAAATTCCAGTTCAAGAGGCCTGATGTATGTCCAACAAGTGGAAGCAAACAGTCAAGTCAAACAAGAAAACAATGGAGAAGCATGGAGACCCTGCCACAGCAGGCCTAGACAACTGGAGTAAATTCACCTGGTTATCACAGTTAACATGTCTATATTCTGGAAAGACAGTAATATTGAGGGAAGAAGTAGATTTGTGCTTTCTGGGAACAATCTCCAGCAAGCAGGGGATGCCCCCTCTCCCTTGCTCCTCTACAACTACTTCAGGCCCTGCAACGGACAAAGTTCTGTCCAAATCTTTATCTTCTGGCAAAATCAGTAACAACTCCACCCTAGACAAGATAAATATGGCTTAGTTTCATGAACTGTTATCTCAACCTGCCACCTCAAGGGGTTGTTGTCATTTCTGGTGCTTTATTACTGTTGATATATTCTGGTACAGTTGCTTTTGCTATCACACCCCAGCCTATTTCTCAACCCTTCACCCAACACTTGAACAAGTGGCAATAGTACAGTCTCCATCCAGCACCATCACCTCCCCCCACTGCACATGGCCTCCTTCACCCCCATCACTTCAACTAGAGCGCAAATACAGGGGCACAGTTCCAGTGGGACAACCACCCTCCTCCAGCTGCATCCCTCCCTTGCAGAAGAGCCTGAAATCCAGGAATTTTTACTATATTTTCAAGTCTCTGTGTGTCTTGAAGACATGCCTCCTACTGTCTAAGGGTCAGGCTCCTGGCCCACGGGTAGTTGAGACTGCTGTGCCTCAGATACATCTGAGACAGGGCAGAAAATCCTCTTTTTAGTCTGCAGCAATAGCTGCTGCTTTCAGCACAGCCACTGGTTCCCCAGACTAATCCAGTGGAGGCCTGGACTGTAGGTTCCCTTTAGCTTGTGGGGTTTTGAACCACTGTTTCCTGGGAGGATAACCCTAGGCATCTATCAGAATACCAACACTCCAATCCCCACAGCAGGGCTACACAGATAGGGCCCATCCACAAGGAACACAGAAGTCACACAATTCAAGGAATTATATGATGAATTATCATAGCAAGCAAGAGAAATCTGAAGCCCCAGTTTTCACTCTCAGTCCTGTGTTATGCATTTTAGTCCAAGCAAACTGCTTTGCACAGCCCCTGCAATTGCCTTCCCAGAGACCAACCTCTGCACTGGATGTAGCACGAGTGCTAAGAGTGTATGATCATGCCTCGTGGATCATGCTCCTGCATGTCTTCAGAGAGACTGGCAGTACCTTGCCATCTCTCAAGGCTTGGCTAAGCATTAGGTTTAGGCAGAAGACTGTAAACCAATGGGCTGAATCACTGTTTTCCAGAGTCCTACTCCAGCCCAGCTACTCCAGACTGCTGCTTCCAAAGCCAGCACCTCTCCTGTGCCAGAATCTCCACCACAGTGTATAGTAAGCAGAGAAACAGTCCAAAATATTAAATCTAACTGCAGTGCCCTGTGAAGATAATGCACTGCAGGCCTTCTCCTTCACTGACCCAAGCAGCGAAAGATGAATGTGACTAAACTAGCTAACTAAGCCATACTGGGGGGAGGAGAGGAAAAATGAACTCACACAAAGGAGAAACAGCCTTGAAGACAGAATCAATAGAAGGAATCCACATAGAGACAAATACCAGATATTCCTTGACACGAAGGAGCATGTCACAACAAAAACAGAGTGACGCAGCTGAAAAGGAATCCATCCTTGGTGTTTATACATAACAAAATGCTGAGCAAGAGATAGCTCTATAGTTAGCAAAGCCAGGGAAGCTGGCCACACAGCCATGGAAATTCAAAGAGGTTATTTCTATCAAGAAGGGTATTTAAATCAGTGTCAAACACAACAGGTGGTTGACAACAGCCTCAGTAAAAAAAACAAGAGGATTTCACAGACATCAGTGGATATATGAAAAAACTCACACAGGCAACTCACATCATTTGCCTAAGTAACCTCAGAAAGGAACCAGAGGTGTTTTGAAATAAACCAGATTTATGTACGACAGCTGACATATCTGGCTCCTTTTTTTGGTTGCTGTTTTAGAAGAGCTCAACTAACTGTTCCTGCACAGCTGCTATGGTCACACTGTTTCCTGCCATTCAGCCAGGAGCACCTGACAGAGCAAACCCACAAACACAGGGCCAAGGTTCCTGTGGTTCTATACAGGTCCATGTGGAGCAAAACAAAGCAGAAATAGTCACAAATGTCTCCTAGAAATTTCAGGGTTCTAACACACAGACTCGTGTCCTTTCTCTGGCCTCAAGAGCAAATACATCCTTCAAAAGAAAAAAGCAGTTCTTAGAAAAATTAAGGCTGGAAGGGACCTCAGGAGGTGAACAGCCCAACCTCTTGCTCACGGGCCAGCTACAGAACTAGACTGGGTTGCGTGGGGCCTTATCCCTTCAGGTCCTGAAAACTTCTGAGGATGGAGGCAGCACAATCTTTCTGGGTATCCTGCTCCACTGCCTGACTGTCCCTGTGGTGAAAGAGGTGATATTTTTTCTTATATCTAGCTGGACTAAATTTATTGCTTACAATTTAGCCTGCTGTTTCTCATCCTCCTACCGTGCACTGCTGTGAAGAGCCTGGCTCTGCCTTCTCGGGAACATCCCTATGGTAGAGGCAGCTGCCATGAAGTTCTCAAAACTGTCTCTTCTCCAGGATGAACAAGCCCCAGTCCCTCCATCTTCTCAAAGACTGAGAGGCCATACCCGGTGTAGCCTTTCTCTGCAATTGCTCCAGTTTGCTAGTAAACTTCTTGGACTGGGGAGCTCAAGACTGGATGCAGTACTTTTATGTTAGTGCAACTAGTGCTGAGTAGAGGAGGATAATAACTTCCCTAGATCTGCTGGCCATGCTCCTGATAACTGGTGGCCTCCTCCATGGCTGAGGTGCTCTGATGTCTCATGCTCAGATCACTCCCTATCCCCCTTTCTGCAGAGCTGCTCTCCATACTATTGGCCCCAGCTGCCATTGCTGCAAAGATCTCTTCCTTCCTACACACAGGACTTCACGTGTGTCCTTGCTAAATTTCATAAGGTTTCTGCTGACCCATTCCTGCAATCTCTCCAGGACTCTGGATGATGGCTCTGCCCTCAAGCGTATCGACTGGTGTGCCCTATTTGGTGTCACCTGTAAAGTTCACAAACATGTCTCCAAAATATCTTCTTCTCATTGACATATTAAATAAGACTTGTCCCAGGACAGGCTCTTGCAGTACTCCACTCCTTACTGGACTCTAGCTACAGTAGCCAGGATCATCAAGAGCTACCTTGAGATGCACTCAAAAGCATGCCAGTGGCATGCAACTCTGTTATCTGAGTTTTGGGCTAGCAGGTCCAGGTATAAGTTAGGGCAACTGAAGGCCACCTAAGTACTAAGACAGCAGAAGGAGATAGCAGAAGTACTTCAATTATCTTTCATTTTCCTTATGCAGGCTGGTGGCAACGACCTTAGGGCAAGCAGGTCATGATTTGCTCATGTCAAGGTGGTCACCAGACTGATGCCATCTGGAGGCTGACCTGGAACGGAGACTAGACAGAGCAAAAGGATAAAGTAGGTATTTATTAAAAGGCCTCAGTGGGTACACCTGGGCCACACAAGAGTCCAGCTGGACCACACCCAAGATGCACCCAAAATGGTCACAAAATGGATACCTGGGTCACAAGGTCTCACACTTTTAAAAGTTCTGCTCCATTAGTATATTAGAGTCAATTGTCCAACCATAGCTTCAGGTTATGAAGCTCCATCCTCCTTGTTTTTTCTTTTCACTTCACCGTTGTTTTTGTTCTTGGGCCTGAAAGTTGTCCTTGGTGTCAAACCAGAGAAGGAATTGTTTTGTCTATCTACTCTGTGAAGAGAGCTTAATTACACTTAATACGAAACCTAAAACTACTCACTGAAACAGCACAGAGTCTACAAAATATAATAGCAAAAACCTAAGGCATCAAGAACACCCTTCTTTATCATTCCAGTCTAAGAAACCACCAACCACCATGACTTCCAGACCAAGACGGTCTCCCTGCTGCTAATAAATGTAAGCACTGTCTCATCTCCCTGCCTTATGCTTTGCAAAGGTCTTCTAAATGCTTTGGTCATTGCAGACTAAACACATTGGGAAGCATAACTGTTTATCAACATGTGTGAGACTAACAGTGGAGATGATCCAAAAACACATCATATTATTCACCTGGACCCAAATAGAAAAATTGCTAAATACATTGTAATGTGTCTGGAAGAAATTTCAACCCAATAGGTCAAAGGCAAAACCATATGTAGAATAATAAAATGCACGGAGAACAATTTATACTTAAATTTCCCTTAAAAGGTGACATTTGTGTTTCTACCCAGTCTCCTAAGGCTCGCAAATTAGCACCACATTAAAACAGAAAGGACAGGTTGGATCTGAAACTTTTTCTACTTTCATATGTGGCTTTGTCCTGCTTCCTATGAAATAAGGCTTATATGATTGTGGGGACTCTATATAGCATGTCCACACATACATTTGTGTCTGTTCTCCCTTAAAAACTTCTGAACACACTGTTTGACTTGGATAAGGGATAAATGAGTGCCAAAGACTCTCGACTTCCTAACAGTTATATGAAAATAAGGGACCAGATGAAAACAGAAACCATAACCACCCTCACTGGAAGTAGGGGGAAGCCTGTTACTCCATCCTCTTTTTAGATATCAGAGAATCCAGATGGTAGACAGACGTTGGAAGCCAGATGTCCACAGCTCTGCTGCTTGAAAGATCACTTGTTATCAGTCACTACATGGCTCTTCCAGTCTGCAGCAAGAAAGATCCACCCCCACCCCAGGCCCTCAGCTCCATATCTGCATACATACCATTAGTGCAGCCCTTAGCACTGCACACTGTGCTAGACACTGAGTAAACACAGAGCAAAAAAGACCTTTGATCTTTAGTAAGGCAGGCAGCATGTCATTCATGTCACTGAAAATCCCTCCCTAGAAGACCTCTGCACTATACCTAAAAAAGTTCTTTTTCCATTACTCACGGGCTAAAACCTGCACCTCACATTTCCAAACTCAGATCTGTCAAGTTGTTTTCCAAGGAAATGAGCAGAGGACTGTGCATTTTTGAGTTTCGTTAACAATTCTGACGGCAGATGAGTACGCATTTCTGAATCTTTTTTAGCTAGCTTGGAAGAACCCTCTTTCCCCCAGTGTCTTCCAAACATTTCCAGAAAAAGGAGTGTAAAGACATGCCAAGTTGCTTACCTGCATAGGATGAGACAGGGGAGATCTGTAGAGGGTACAGCTGACTCATGCTGAGGGGCTGTTCATCACTTTCTGTTGTCACCTCTACCACCTGACAAACATCAGGAGGGTTGGCAACTATCACCTGCTCCTCACTGCTGCCATCAAGGTGTGGCTGTCCTACAACTTGGAATTAGAAACAAAAAAATTGATTACTGATAACATCTCGACCCTACTGAATCTCTAAGAGCCTGCTTGGTATCTGACTTGAGTCTTGAATAGTCTCAGCACATTTTTCCATGCCCATCACCTGCTTTCAGGGGATATAAGTTTCAGTGAGAGTTCTAAAGGAAATCTGTGATCCTCAACAAGAAAGTTGCCATCATCCTGTGGCCTCTGAATGCTCTCATGGCAACTATTCAACAGAAGACCAGAACTGGCATGCAAATACCTGGCCACGGGATCAAGCAAAACATTGTGGGACTCTGATGTACATATGACATGAATTTACAAAAAATTTCTGCTCCAATTAGATGGCTATTCCCACTCGCAATGCCATTAGAGGGTATGTAGAAAATAACAGTTGTACCTGCAATCCCCATGGTCTGTGACAGAAAGCTACAGTTTGGTTAGCTATTAACAGAGGGGTTTCCTATTCCTCCAGGCACATGATATTTAATACCAAAAGAGCGCATGAAATTTAATATCAAAGGAGTGTTACTTATTTCTACAAAGTGAAGCAACCATGGATGCTTTCCAAGTGTCCTGAAATGCTTTGCAGATATTAGTTGTTCTACACAACAACCTTTTGAAAAAGGTTGACAAACCAAGGTACCAAGAAGTTACTGAGCAAAGCAAAAGTATGGTGAAAGCCAGAATCGCACTTGTCTGAAGCTGCTTGACAGAATTTCCTGTCTTGTATAACTCCTCCTTTAATTCCCAGCTGTATGAGCACATGAACACAAATGCATTAATCCAGCACAGAACTGAAAGCCGTGAGTTAGATCAGAAGAATACACAGTGATGGAGCCATCTCAGAGGATGGCTAACCTGAAACCATGGCTACCCAAGAAAAAGACTATAGATATTCTTTCACTGAACATAAAGCTTCAAAAAGAACAAAAGACTAAATTCTGTACAAACACAATGCTGTGTTGTTCAAACAGTCATTTTTTTCTTGACCCATGAGGGGAAAAACACGTAGACAGTGAAATACAACAGATCTTGCAATTCTTCTGTTAAGTAACCTGAGTATACTAATTATTAAATTTGGAAAAAACAAAAGATATCATCTATTCCTGCATGAACTAAGATAAATAAACATGAATGCACATGTCTGTACACAATCCACTCCTGTATTCTATCTTTAGACAGGGCTTTTTGAAAAAGAAAAGTGAGTTGAATATCTGAAAAAAGGGTAATTTTCCCAGGGAAAGCTGCATATTATTTTGCTTTGTGAAGTGCCAGGTAACCACTGGAAAATCTTCAAAACTTAGATGTGTATTTTAAAAAACAATGCCAGCACAAAGAAAATTACATACATATCAGATAGACTTTTAAAAAGTTGAATTACTACAATTATGTTTCAGATATTTCATTTCCCCTTTATTACACCTTTGCTAGTTCTGAAACAATCATCTTTTTATTGAGTTTGGTGAGAGTGGTGCAAGAGCACAACCAGTTAATTTTTTATCTGGGAGAGACCAATATTGCACAACCCACTCAGGGTATGAGCAGGCCATCTGCACTGTTTTATCTTTTTCCTCAATACCTGACAAATTCTTACCCACCCTGATAGATAAAAATGCACAGCAAAAACTACTGCTCACTTGGGCAGTATGCCACAGCTTCACATGTATGTCAGAAACTTTGCAGGTGCTGTTTGTCTTTCATCCCCTCCAGCTGATTTCCTGTCTTTCAACAGACCAATTCTAATTTGCCTTTTCCTCCCTGTTTACTTTAAAATCCTTCTGCAATCCTAAACAACAGCTTCTTTCTCCAGTCTGGACAAGCAGCACACCTCACATCTCAATAATTAAACAAAACTGTATGACAGTTCCCTACCCGATCCTCAGTCAGTGAACAGGAAGCACTAAGGTGCTACTCCTTCAAGTTATGACTGTAGGAGCATGTTCCAATGCTCTTACAAAGCAACAGCTGATTAAAAGAACTGCCATAAAGAGAGCAAAACTACTCACAAACTCCAAAGCCAAACAAGTACTTCAGGGGAATGACTACGCAAAGGCCTGTGACCTAAGAAATAGGGATCAAAAATAGTCACAGCACATGATTTCTGCGATCTCTCCAAGCAGAATACTAACATATTTGTCTATTTAAAAGTGGAATTCTAGACAAAATGGTATGTGGGTCATATCACCAGGAGCTCTTGCTGCAATGACAACCTTAGCCAAAAAAGAGCTGTGAAAGCCCAGTCCAATTATTCTACCAAGGACCAACTATGTAGATGCTGAGATGACAGCTAATTTCTAATGTACTGGTTTCTAAGTTCAGTCTTTGATGATCCTTTTTGTTATCTCAATGATGTTAAAAACTCTCTGTTACTGAGGTGTTAGTAAAAAGAACCAAGTTTCTACATTTTGCCTGCTGGTTTGAACTCCCAAATAAGATGGTATTCTATACGAACCTCTGCTTTAAGCAATGGGAAACTGCCATCTGACTGCAGTTTAACTCCCACCTGACATTGGCTACAGTCCCCTCAGGGCTGAGGACTACCTTGTGGAATAAGTCCCCATCATGAGAAGCCAGCTAAGAGTGCCTGGAAGTGCTTTACTCTGAAGGGAACCACCCCACGGGCAGAGTACTGCTCACTGTCTCTGCAAGGTGGTGGGGCTGGCCGCAATCTTGCATGGCCTACTTGCATGGCTACTGAGAAATAGGTCTACCTGACTGCAACCGTGGCATTCCCTGAAGTGGAAAATGCTGATGGAAAGACAAGTCTGGCAGACCAAAAGGGTTTTTGAAGTCACCTGTGTGCTTAGTATGTAAAAAACACCATAGGAGTACTTACCTACAAAGTTCACTGTACTGTCAACTTCATTTTTTATACTGGAGGACAGGAAATAGTCTGAAGTGACATCATTTAGACCATTCATCCCAAAAGATGATTCAACTGGCTCTTGCTAGAATGAAAACAGTACAGTTGGGTCAGGATTGCTGTATTTTAGGAGACAGTTCATCTCTTTAGGAGACAGTTCTGAGATGGTAATAAATCCTATCACTTCTGCCTGCCATGTACACCCTGCTCTCTGCAAGACACTGTCTTAGAACAAATATTTCTCTGAGGAGAAGCCCGAGTCTAATTAATTTCCAAATCTTGTGCTTTGTTATTTTTTAATTTTCAAATTCAGAGTAAGCCTTCTGAGAGCAAGGAAGTAGTAAGCTATTTACTACAAGAGATTAACATCTGAAACAAACAAGGAAGAAACACTGCTTTAAAACAGTACTCTACTTAATATTCATCCTCAGTTCCTTCCAAATATGCTCTCTTTGCACTCTCTAAAAGGAAGACTTAGTTTCTGTACAGCAATTACTAAATTTACTAAATTCTAGCCTTGAGTTTTCTGTACAGCAATCCTGAAATCAAACCAAAGTGTTTACACTAAATACAGCCTTTGAGATCTCATCATAAACATTACCACAGGGCAACAGCATTTGGAAAACACCACTTGTTCTACACAGACAGAGCTTTCCACAAAATGCCTCTCTGTAAGCCTGATACACATGAGCGGGAATCTAAAAAAATCTCCTCAGAGCAGACATCAAAAATTAATTCCATTAATTCAGGATTTCTTTAGAAGGATTATTCCGCACCTGCAACTTCCTCCCTAGTATTGACTCTCTCACAGGTTTATTGGTTACAATGTCTAAAGTCTTCTGCTCTTCCTCTACCAGCCCTGCAAGGCTGCAAGTTCTCCCCTGCTTGCTGAGACAGAAACACCCACACAGAGGTGCAGAGCTGTCCGTGCCATGCTCATTTTCACTGCTCTCAAGCATTTCATAAAAGGCAGGACAAAGGTGAGCCTCAGGACCTGTGGTGCCAGCCCATCCCAGTACTAACCATACAAACTGTTATCTTTGGGATAAAATACTGGGGGCACTATGACAAATTTTGTCTGGATGTGATTGTGATCTACTCAAAAAGAATTGTCCCTTCAACAAAAGCACCTTCCCAGACACTAAAGCAAGGCAAACATGCACCCTGTCCCAATGTTCCTCGCCACATCAGAAGGGTGAAAAGTTAAGTGTTAATGGCAACTAGGTCTTTGATGAGATGCACCAGTTGTGCTGGCCCACAGGTCAAAGACTTGGAAAGCTGGAAAAGATAAAATTAGCTGCTATTGATCCATTGAGGGTCACAACGGCAGAGATAGGTTAGGGCAGCACACTGGAGCCTTGAGTATCTTGTGTTGTGCAACACAACAAACACAGCAGCCCCCCAAGGAAATACTGTGCATGCAGCACTTGCTCAACTTTACTAAGGCTTGATTACAGAGAAGTTTATTTAGTAGTCTCTTTCAAGATTCAGAAACAAATATTCATCTTAGAACTCAGGGGATGGTGCCAGATCCTCAAAGAGACTTGGATACTGGCACAGTTGGTGTTAAATCACCTAAATTTTCAGTGTTCAGATGTCTAGCCTAAGCTAAATGCATGGAGAAACTGTAATGCATTCAATTCAAACTCTGCAACTCAGATCTCAGGAATTCTCATCACCAAGCAAAGCAATTATAAGCATCTTTCATGCTCAGAAATATGCATTTGCTTTAATTTACCTACCACCCTTCTTCACTACTACAGCTTTCAACATTCAACAGTCAGCCTAAGAGTGGCTGAGTATGGAAAGAGCATTAAAATCCAGGCTAGCCACTGCACACATCTGTCAGAATGGGGGAACAGACAAGAATACTACCTGGCCCCAGTTCAGAGCCACAAGAACTAACAGAAGGTATCACTGGTAGGTAGGTGTATGGGCTGGTACACTGCTCTTTTCTGACCAGAGCAGTTTTACTGGCTCCCCCCAAATATCAGCTACCATCAGAGTCACTTTATAACAAGCACACAGGGCTGTATGAGCTCAACAGGATAGTTACAAAGTGGTTCTTTTAAGAAAATTTAAAAGTCATAGCATACTGGCATGTCACTCCACAAAACACAGCTCCTGGGGCAACACCTGCCTTCCAAACTCAGTTTCAGTGGAGGACTTTTTCACAGATTTCTGGGTTCACCTGGCCCAGAGAACCTCCTGGCCAGGGGCTGCAGAGCCTGAACCTAGGCATGGGTGGCACAGTCCTTCACAAGTGAACAGCAGGGGACCAAGCTGCCCTTGCACTATAGACACAGCTGCTACACACAGCCCAAGGACACCAATTTTATTGAAAGCTGAGTCTGAAATCTCCAAGATTTGCTTTTAAAAAAAAAAAAAATTGAAGGTGGACTAGCTCCTGCTGCTGTGTAATACTGACCACCTGGCAGAGGCCCTTGGCAGAGGTGTGAAAGCTAGGAAGCACTGTGCCTTGCAGGGACAGCAGACATCAGTCTGGGCCCATGCTCTGAACAAGCAGAAATCTCAGGCTGTGACTGAAGAGCTTTACAGCTGAGGCCTTGTAACTGACAAAACATGAGCACAAGGTGCAGCTCTGACCCTGGCCTAAATGAAAATGAATTTCCAGTGCTTTACACACAGAAATTAATTGTTTTAAAAGGTAGCTCTATTGTTCAGAAGCATTCCTTCCCTAATTACTGTATTTCTCCTTACAGAGACAAACAAATGGCAAATGTATTGCTGAGACTGCCAGTTTTCCAACCTCCAGGCATTGTAACACAAGGGCTGTGTCCATTGATGACGTAAGTCATGGCTTTAACAGCCCTCACATTTCAAAAAGAAACAACCCCAAACATTCTGGGTAACTGTAGTTACTTAACCAAACCACAAGCATTCCCAAGTACCCACCACAATATACTGTTGGGGCTATTAAAAAATATTTGCAAGAGATTGTATTCACAAGCTCTTGCACTATTAAACAGACACTTCTTACCTTAATTTGTTTGCATTTGTCATCCTTCTCAGATTTCGTTTTTTTTCCTGCAACAACAGAAGGAAGATTTCATAAAGTCCTGTGTGCCATGAGTTATCCTTCACACTTTCTATATGCACCAACAAATAGCCCCAAAATGAACCTCAAAATGACAGGACTTCCTAGTAAAGGGAGAACATATTTTGCTTAATTTTACCCTTCCCTTAAGGCCTGGGCAGCAAAAAAATCACCTTGCCTGCTCTGGCTTTGTGTTTCTTCTTTAAAAGGCTACAAAGAGAACCACTATGGGGCCAAGGAAAGCAACTGAAGTCAAAAAGTCAAAGTGAAAAATATGAAAGGATGGCAAATTAAAAAATAAGGCCTGTTAAAAAAAAGGAAGGGAGAGAAAAATATTATTCAAGGGAAGAAAAACCCAAAACATATCTCATCACATTTCTGATATTTTCTCTGTAGTTACAGGAAAAGGGGGATTGTTAATTGATTTAATGCGAAAAGAGATCACAGTAAACTTGAGCCACTTTTTGTAACCATTTTTTTTTTAAACTTCAACTATTTTTGTAAATAGTTGCCACCTGATAGGGAAATACATATTACAATTCATGCAAAAGTGGTTAATGCAATCATGCTGGACTTGGGAATCCATAAAACCACACTGCATGTGACCCTTACAAAATGTCATGTGCCTTGGCAGACCCCAGTGCTGCTGCCCCTGATCTGACCTGATGTAGAAGCTCAGACTTGCTGGTGCAAGCTCAGCTCTACCCCACTATTAGCACAGACGTGTCCCAGGAGTTTCTCCCATCTCTACTACATGATACCACAGAAAATTAGAAATGTTTGCAGCCAGACTCTTTTGTTCCCACATGTTTAGTCACATGCCACAAAAAAAAAGGGAATGTGAAAATATAAATGAGGCCCAGACTATGCCAGGATTTTACAGTAACTAGACTTTCTTCAGAATCTTCTCCTGCTATGGCTCCCACTTCCAGAATCTCAGCTTTAAAGATGAACTTTTGTAGTTCCTACACAAATCTACAGCAAAGGGACATGTTGTGGTCCAAGGGAATGTGCCTAAAAATACAAAATACACTATTGACAAGAGCCTGGAAACAGTTTCAAAACACATGTTCTACCTTTTGCACACTGGTCTCTCCCTTTCACAGTATGATTCTGCCCCAAAAATGCAATGGCTCACCATTTGCAGTCACACTGACTTTCAATTGAAGATCTGCCTTTCACTTCTCAGTCTAAGAAAATAGCAAACTGTAGCTACAGGTGAACCAAATTGGATTTTAGAGGAACATCATGTGTTTGGTTTGCAGGTTACCTTTTCATCTAAAATTCTAGACAACACAGGATACCAGAGGACTAAGGAAATCATTGTTCTACTAGATAAACCAGTAAGGAAGCCATATGAAAGCTAATGAGCCCTAAATAAACCAATGCCTCTGCTTTGAAAGAAACCAAATACTCATAAGATTGACCTAGCAGTTAAGTCTGACAGGCAGGGGATTTAATCCCTAAATTTGGGGATTCAGACACTTTCCCATTTCACCATTATCGTGCTCTGTGGGTTGGTTTTTCGTGATCTTTGTAGCTAACAATATGGTTCTGTGGTTTAATGTTCTGAGTGTACTGCTCTCACTCAGCTCAAGACAGAGCCTGTTTAATTGTACCCTTGCTTGAAAAAAGATCCCAAAATGTCTGCTGTCATATTCTGAATGACAGCAACTGAGTTAAATGTTGAGCTCTAATACCCCCTAATCATATTCCTTGACTGAAGGAGACCTGGGACTAGATTCTGAACACAACTCCATCAGCTTTAACAGACAAATATCAACAGCTTGGGGGCAACACATCTCATTGATCCTCTCTTCTGAATGTAGCCCATTTTTCATACAGCTGTTCCTAAGTTCCAGTCATTTCCCAGCCAGCCAGGGGACCATGCGCAGCTTGCATTGGTGGCTTGTTGCATACTGAGCTACCTGCAGTAAGTGTTTTTCTCAACACAATGCCCTCAACAGCATTTCATGTTGACAAGCTCTCCCCTCTACCTTTTTTGGAAGGTCTTTCAGATAATGGCAGCATCCGGTACACCCTGAAGGCATTGTTTCCTTTCTTTATACTTTTGTCCTTCACTTCTTCTATGTCAGGCAGGGAGTTCATAGCGCAACGGAAGTTTGCCTTCCATGTCTTTGGATCAGGTTTATCTACTCCTGACTGGTATTTTCCTAAGCAAGAAAAGAAAGTTAGGCACACATGTGATTGAAGATCTAAGGCAAATTAATAACAGCATAGGTTAGCTTCAGGGTATCAGCCTTTGGTTCCCATGACAAGCATTTGAACAATAGCTGAGGTTGCAAGAGAGTGCTGCGATCTCAATCTCATGCACATTTCTAGAAAAGATGATGAACAGTTTGTGCTCAAGAGAGACCCAGGGCACTGCAGATCTGATGTGACTCCATAACAACATGGAAAAGCTTGCACAGCATTTACCTTTATTATGTCTGGCTCAAATCCATAGAAAGGCATAAAAAGCCTAAGGGCCTATGTCTACAAAGTGCTGACTGTGCTCTACTCCTGACAGTTTTGAACCCAATGTTGTTAACATTTAAATCAATTAAGTTTTACTGTGTTATTCAATGCAAATGAGTTATGGCACTTCAATTAAGCTGGAGAGTATCATAGGCCTTGAAAAAACACTTAGCCTGCCACAAATCTGGAAACTTAAGTTCACTGTCTGTGCTAGTAAAAGCAAAGACAAGAAAGGGGGAAAATGTAACTTTAAAAGGGAAAACAATGTGAAAATCTGTCCGGCAAAAAGAGAGTTCCAATACCTGTATGAATTGCCCAGTTTCTAAATAAGGGAGCATCTTTTTCAACATCCCACCCATGTCTTGCGGCATGCATCCAGGGAATCTGAAAAATCTTCTTCTCCTGGAAGGGAAAACAAACAGGAAATGCCAACACTGATAGACTTGAGGAATCTTCTGATGATTTTATGTCACTAATTTATAAGCACAGTTTCAGCATCTCCAAGTTTTTTGCTCCCTTCTAGCCCGGTGTCACAGTCACTGAAATCAACAGGAAAACATCCACTGGCGTCACCAAAAGCAAAACACAGCCCAAGTATATGAAATACTCAGAAGCCACTTCACGGAAGATGAGTCTTGGCAGCTTTCCAAGCTGACACATGGAAAAAACATGCAGCACTACACATTTCTAAACTTTCACACAAAGGGTAGTCTTGTCAGCACAGACACTTTTGTGATTAGGAAAATTATATCTGAAACTAAACAACCACAGGAACAAAGCAAAATCAAGGGATTTAGAATTCAGCCAGTAAATACCAGCATAGTGAAGAAAAGAGATCTTGCAAATTTGTATGCCAAGCAAACAGACAAGAATATATCAACAGCAGACATCTTACCAGTGGGGATAAAAAAAACAGACACTAATGTGAAGAAATGCATTGAAGATACCTGAACACATTTTAGTTCAGAAACTTTAGACCAAAGAGAAGTGCACTTAAAGAAATGCAAAGGAATGCTTTTTTAAAATTTGGGTTTTTAACACATAGCAAAATGAGGGCATGCCTTACATGGCGTCAGTATAAACTGATTCCTCAAGGGATCATGACAGATCCCTGGCAACTATTAAAGATGCTAGTTTTAGGATGTAGCTCTAGCTCTAGGGGCTCAATGGCTTTCAGAGCTTGAACAGCATGTTTCCTACACTCCTTCCACAAGTACTTAGCACCAGGATACTGGGCCAGAAGGATGCTGGATCAGATGTGCTTTTATGTCATACAACACAGTAATGAATTCCTTTGTCCTGACCTCGAGGGCTGCTTCGGAACTCTTCACGCTGTTTTCTGCAAAGCCCTACAAACCAAACTTGTTCTACAAAGCTTGTTTTTTCTCCCTTATTGGGAAGAATAGTTACGTGGCTTCACATGCAGACATCTTACACTATAAACTCTGCCACTGCAGATTTAGATCCAATTATCAGTCTGTGAAGAAAAAAGTACTTCCAGGGCAAAATGCATCCTCTTCCTGCAGCAGCCACCTGAGCCATGCTGCCTGAATTTCACCCTGAAGGAGCCTATTTCTCTCTACTGACTACATACAACTCTAGACAGGCAGCTCTCATTTAAATGACTGCATTGTAGATATCTGGTCAGGTGAGATGAATCTTTCACCCTTTCCTCAACAACCACTTTTCTTCCCTGTCCAGTTAATATTTCACTCATGCCAAAGCTGGGTTTATTTCCCTTCCTTCCCATGTGATCTTTTCTTCTTCTGAGCCTGCATTTTGTCCTTCAACTCTTGTCTTTAATCCTTTCTGTCACATTTGCTTGTTCGGAATTGCATTCTTCCGTTCTTGCTTGGCTTCATCTTTAATTTGGTGCAAGCACTGATTTAACACATTCCTCACTCCCCTCAAGTCCTCACACTCTCAATCTTCCTCTCAATGTAGTTCCATCACTTCTGTCATGTCTTTTGCCTCTTTACTCTTCCCTCTACATATAAGTAAATCATTGACAGATACCTCTTTCCCCAACTCAAAGCAGTCAAAAGAAACCCTCAAAGCCACTATTTGTAGTCCACAACGCTACTGTAATTCATTAGACCTAACATAAGCTTCCCTGCTTTTACTCTTTCATAAACTATAATAAACATGGGGTAAAAAAATCATACTTCAATAGAAAACAGTTTCTATCAACAAGAACTTTAAGAATAGACCAGATTAAAATAGACCATATGATAAAAATTCCAAACCTAGCAGACTGAACAAGACTCCAGACATAGCATCCTGTCATCATCAACTGTACTCACTGCTTCAAAAGAAGCTGCAAGGACACTCAACAGCAGTCTAAGTGGTCATTACAGTGCTTCTGTTCATTGGGAAAGTTCTTCCCAATCCCAGATGTCTTGAAGCACAGGAATTATACCAAATTATAATACAAATAAGAAAATCACAGGAGCCATGGGTATTACAATAATATAATACATATACATGTTTACACTCCTATACAGAAACTAGAGATTTTCTCATCAACTACAAAATACCTAACCTTCCCTGAGATCCTGCAAAGACACCTGATTACATCAATACCATGTAGTTGAGTGTTCTGCTCTAATTTACCTGGATACTTTCTATTTAAACACTACTTCTTTATTTCACACATTAGCAAACACTACCTATATTCTTCTTATTATATATTCAGTCAGTGCTGTCTAATAATGACCTTAACAGGAAAGGGCTCATCAGTGCTTTCTCTCAGTCTTGGAAAACTGGTCCAGCATTCCATCACTGGACTTTTGTGTAGGAATCTTGTGTTTCTATTTAAAAATTAGCCTCACCTAAAGCCAAAAACACATCTCACAAAAAATTTTGCACTGTAACAGGAATTGCTGGCAAACTCCAGAGGGAATACCAAAAGGGAAAAGCTGTGACATTCTTAAAAATAGGCATGAAAAGGAAAGTAGATCAAACCTTAGCTGGTTAGAGCAGCATGGTGCTAATAACACCAAGGTTGTGGTTTCAATCCTTGCACAGACCATTCACTTAAGATTTACACTTGATGATTCTCATGGGTCCCTTCCAACTCAGAATGTTCTGTGATCTGTGATCACTTGGAACTCTGGCATTACAAAATGCTTGGTGAAAGTGCTTGAACATGAGACCACATACTAGCTACAAAGTCACAGGACAAATCTTAAACAGCATCTCCAAGGTAATACTCCAAGCATCCATCAAAGCAGTAGGCTGCCTCTCTGTTACACCTACTCAGAACGTTTCCTTTTCCAGATCCACAAGGAACAATGACCTCTCATAATCCCCCTCCTCACATCCCCTCTGCCCTCTACTGAACTATGTTGTTTCATTAACACCTCCTAGTTTTGTCTCTCTGGGAAGGTAAAGAAATTCCCTTCCTCCTTCATGTTACCCAGAAGGATGACATTTTCACCAGAGAGGTACACAAGAATTTATGTTTTAAGCCCTATAAGGAGGGGTTTGTTCTGGAAGTATAATGATTAACTGACAGCAGGGGAAAGAATTAGGTGGCAGCTGTATTGGAATTTGTCGTTTCTAACTGAGAGAGGTTTAATTCTTTCTTCAGTTCAGAAAAAGTCCCCAAGAACAGACAGTCAATGACAACCCAGAATGGTAATCATTTCTTTCATATTTAAATCCTATTTCCTTAAAAACTGTGCACACATATGAGTTTAATTCTCTTGATAGTCTGACACACCTTCTTACCTAAACTGCAAACTGTCCTTTACCAAACCTTGATTAAAATACTATATCTTATAAAGTTGATTCTGTGGGTATAGAACAGGCTGTGATACACGACACTTCATTGATTCCATGCATGGCTTTGTTTATGGTCAGGATTTACAGCAAAAACAAATATTTTTGGTTTATTGATCCATTGTTGGAATGAATGTGTAAACATTTTTACACAGAAATGCTCAGGAGTGCAATTTTCTTGTTGAGCATAATAAAGACAACACAGGCTGATGCCAAATCAGAGGGTAGATGTGGGGAATCAGAGTTTAATAAACCTTAAGGCAGAGAAATTATTTCAGCATTAGGCAGGAATGCTCAGCAAAAGACAGCAGACATATGCTGTCAGTAGGAAACCTAACACCAAAATAGAGATATTGAAGGAGAAGAACCCAAGCATGGGACTCAAATTACAAAGACAACAGTAAAAACGGATCTCCTCTTCAGCTGTGACCCCCTTATGCAAGAACAAGGATCTACTTAAATTCACAGTGCAGCTATCTAGAGAATGGATAAAGCAATATTTATTTACCCAGCCACAGCATGAGAGTCACTGATGCAGGAAGTTACTGAGAAATAAGATTAATAGATGAAATTTAAAGTGCTCCTGGTAATGTTATAGTCATGAGCATTTCTAGCTTTGAAAGCTGAAAAAAACAAGTAGTAATTTCAATTGTCATTCTTCAACTCTAAAAATGAACACCTGAGTACGTCAACTACTACTGCTGTAGGGAGAATACCAGACTATTTGGCTTAGTGACTTAACCAGACAGGCAGTTCCTATGTTTATGCACCTGACTTTGTGCATTTCCACCCATTCTGATAATAAAGTAGCTTCTCATGTTTTTCAGTGTGGTGAATTACTCTCCTGCATAGTGCAGAAAGCATGCAACATTTCCACAATTCATTACTATTCGAAGTCTCAAATACACTCCCAGATTTTACTCAACCAGTCAAAATAAATTCCAATTGGGCACTGACATTTTTGAGCTCATGATTGCGCTCTCAAAACGTCTTGAGCACTTAGCAAGAGCTCAGGACCTGGAACATTACATTTCAGTCTGGTAGGAGAAAAGTCACCCTATTTTCTCCCAGGTTGAGAAGTATCAGAGAAGCCACACAAATCTGAAACAGGAGATCATTGCTTCAACTCAGAGTCTAACACAGAACACAGTTTTCCTTGTCAGGAGAGTATTTTGAACATATCCCTCTGATGCTACTCATTGAACAATGTGTTCCCAGGTTTAAAAAAAAAATCCAAACATAGTCTCCAGAAACACTCCAACAACAAAGAGTTGGAAAATGCTTTTAAATGAGCCACAAATCCACCAGGCCAAAGCAGGACGCTTCAGATCTGGCAGGCGAGGCCGGAGGAACAGGTTCAGCAAGAAGCATTCAGCTTTGCTCTTCCTCCCCATGTCACCCCTTTGAAAACCAGGAGCGAGCTGATTTACCTATCCAGACCTCAGCTACTGCTATCAAGTTCCCCTTCAGCACATGCATGCACACCCCCCCTTACCTTATTTAGCCATTTCAGCCCTGGTATTCTGTTAGAGTTGATTTGTTCTTCCAGCCAGGGCCGCATCCGCATCCTTTCGACAGGCATTGTCACCCACCTGTGAAGGAGCTGCAGGGAACAAGGGATAAGGTTACTTGTTTGCCAGGCAGAACTCCCAGGCAGCTCCTCCACCTCTGCACTGCACACTTATAACAGCTTTGCAGGCACTGAAGGATTGTAAATATAATCGTTATTTTATATCTGTGTGTGAGCCTCCCCTAAGAGCAAGCAAGATGATAAAGTCTTCTTTATGGCAGAAAATACTCTTCTGGTACACTTGTATTAAGAAAATCTTCATCTGAAGATGACATAGGATATGGGCAAAAACTTGTCTGCTGATACAGGCGGGATACCAGAAGTCACAAAGAAAAACACGTACACTCTTGGAGACACCTCTTTTTGGTCCACATACCTGCATTTGCAGAAGACCTTTTTTTGCTAAGAAAAAAATACGCAATGAAAAAAAATCACATGCAGGAGGCACCATTGTACTAGCTAAAATGATGTTTCTGCTAACAAAAGGGCTTTCAAATGGCTGTTTCAGTCTTAAGAACTTGACCAGAATTAATAAAAGTACATTTTACATCACAGTAATTTAGCAGACCACTTTGGTTCTAACTGAGTAGTTTGATGCCCTCCCTCCAGCTTTCTCTGATCAATCCAGTCACTGATGTCTTCAGCTGTTATTTTACATTTCAATGCTGTTCAGCTCTATGAAGTGAGTGCTTCACACACCCCTCAGCTGCACTACACCACCTTATATTATCCAGTTAAGACTCAAATTGATTTTTCTGTCTCTCTCTCTCTCTCTCACAAGCACACATGACCTTGATGACACTTCCCTGTTTAGAGCTGTAAATTATTGACTTAAGAGTCCAAAGTCTTGAACCTGAGGCAGAAAATTTTAAAAATCATTAACCAACTGGCACTACATGCAGATTAAAGCACCACATTAAATGCCTGTTAAGCACCCTGGAACCCATTATTTCCACATTCAAGTACTTGCATTTAGGTTGCTGCTTCTCCTTGCCCCCTCTGCACCAGGCTCAGCTCCTTCCTCTCTCTTTTGCTCTTCACATCTGTGTTCTCTGCATCATTCTTAACTTCTCTGCTCCACTATTCTTGTCACCTTTGATCTTAAAAAAAAAAAAAAAAAGAGAAAAATTTGAAAGCACACAGCAATGGCACAAATTTAAATAGGTTTGTTCTCGCTTCCTATGGGAGTACAGGCATGGGACAGACTAACAATTAGGCAGTACCAAGCCCACACCCAGCACAAGAGGAAGAAAAACGTTCAGTTTCCTCTCATTGCTCTGAGGACATGTATTTCCTTGAAACTAATAAGGAATTACAACCTGAATGTAACAATAAGGTTCTTTGATGTGTTCAGAGAATTTACCAGCAGCCATGCTCACATTAATCTCTTAGCAAACATATTGGTATTTTGCTTACTACTGTTTGGAGCTGGTCACTTGTGCTTCGGCTGCAGCCTCTTGCAGTAACTATGAATTTCTAAAATAGCTCAGAAAACGGTTGCAACTGCTCAAGTCCCTTTCAGGTTCACTTCAGATATGAAAAAACAGGCAGCCCCAGGAATCCAACAGCAGACAAGCCCTATTATCCCCTCTCTGTGTAAGAGGGAAGCTGTTTTCTGGGCAAGGGTGATGTGGGTTCAGCTTTTTTAGCTGAACGTTGGTGGCAAACAGCTGGCCATGCCGCTGCACCCCCCTCCCCTTGGCACCAACAATCCTCTTCCAGGCTGCATAATGTGTACAGGAGATCTCTACTGTCTTCCCCTACTACAGTTTGAGTCAAAGCTGAAAAACGCAAATGGCAATGTACTAAAAACATGAGTAAATTTTTATTTGTCTGACAAGGAAGAAACAATTAGCTGCAACAGATGCATTTCTTTGTAAGGTATCTTTAAGTATACATGCATTTTGAGACAATTCCTGGAAACACTGTGCATTAGATTCAACACTCAATATGAGTATTCCGATTTAGCAGTTGGACTCGTCTTGTCTTCTGGGTAATGAGCCCCTAAGATAAATTTCAAGCCCATCTGAATGAACAACTTAGAAGGCAGAAAAATCATCTCAAAAGCAGCAATGAATTCCACTTCCTACAGGCAACATGGGAGAAACAGAAGCTGCCTTTGTACAAAATACATTTCAGGAAATGAGAAAGCTGCCAACAATTGCTACTACAAGGAAGCCAGTCTTGCCCAAAATGGTTGAGCCAACCTGTCTTTTCCCTCCTATATCCCTGGGGGCTTCCCCAGCTGCTCCACTGCAGATGCTGTGGATAGGTGCTCATCTCCTTTGTGGCACTCTGGGATTCCTATGGGATTAGCAACTTCAGCCATCAGCACACA
The DNA here is from genome assembly GCA_018697195.1 of Certhia americana. Lineage (NCBI taxonomy): Eukaryota > Metazoa > Chordata > Aves > Passeriformes > Certhiidae > Certhia > Certhia americana. The sequence goes on from CM031860.1 coordinate 34,272,353, forward strand.
CCTCCCATCCATCACCCACACCAAGACAAATTAATCCAAGGTAATCAGGAGAGAAGTTTGGCTTGTGAGAAGAGAGGGGTGGCTCCCAAGACCTGTTCATCTGAAAGTAAATTCAAACCCAGGTAAAAATAATCCTACAATGATGTTAACTGGAGGGAAAAGTGGCAATTTTCTGGAGTTATGTCCTCCACAGAGGAGCAGGCACAGCTGTGCTTCTGTTCATCAAAACACAACCCCCACCCCATGCTCCTTTAAGAGCACATGCTGCTGAAAATAAAGCTGGATGTCTTCAGAAGACATTCCCAGACCTGTCTGCCTCAGGACCTGTGCACTGGCCACAATGGTGCTAAAATATAGCAGGTTTTTTGTCATTTGCATGTCAACAATATCCTTTTGATGAAAATATCAAGTCAACTCTACCAAGTAATTGCCTGTGGGAAATGGATGTGCCATATCTCCATCCAGAGCTGTCAAATACATGATTTATTTGTACAGAAAGAACATCAGCTTCTGCAGTGCCTTAAAAGTAGCTCCTGTCTATCCATAAATGGCATTGCTGGCTGCACTTGAAGCCTTATTCCACTGGCTCCAGCTGGGAGAACCTGGAGTCCATCCATCAGTGAGTACAGATTCAACCACCTGACATTAAGAATCATTCCAGTTTGTAAAGATGTTTGAAATGCTCCAAAACAGGCAGCAAAAGCATGAGAAAGTTTCAGGGGCCATTGCCTAACATCACTCCAGCTTCACCATCCATCAGAATATATCAAATATAAAACAAACCCACACAGTCAGAAACTAAGGTGAGTCCTACAAAACAGCAGTTTTTTGCCAACCTCTCTCCAGTGTTTACCCAGCTGAAAAAAAGAAAAACCAAACCAGAAACAGTCAATCCTTTCAAGAAGAATGAAACATCAACATTTATAATCTGGAGCTGGCTGTAAAACTGAAAGCACTTACCCACCTATCTCCCACTCCTGGTCAGCCTCAATGTTGCACCTCCCCTGCACATTCATGCCTAGAAGAAGCTACATACAGCCATTGGTATTTTTGTACCAGGGGCAAGTGCATGTCTTAAAGTATTTTCAGAGCTGCCAAGGCATCCAGTACCCACTGGCTACCATGGTCTCCTGAGCTGTGGGTACCCATCTGCTGGCCTAAGCAAACCTCTCCAGAAGCCTGGTTACTTTTGCCTGCCTGAACTTTCACACTCTGGTTAACCAAGAGAAAAATGGCTTAATGCCTGCCTTGGGTCACTTGGCACCGTCTTCCTCCACACTGCAGAGACCATGGATGGAACCAGGGAGAGGAGCAGAGCTGGCTGGGAGGAAGGAAGGAGCAGAGGGAAGGAATAGCACCAGCTCCACCAGTGGCAAAGAAGTACCTCATACTCCATCACTCTTCAGTCCCATCCCAGTTTTGCTGCATGCTAATACTACTCTCTGCATAGGCAGCTTTCTGAAGAAGTCCAGGAACTTAGCAGGCTTACAAGCAACACCTCTTTCTGCAGGGCTGACTTCATCTGCATGAACCTGGACCATGGCTCCCATGCTGCTCATGTGACAGCCCAACTGAGAGAGGAAGGCACTCTGTCATTAGGGGTGGGACAGGACAAGGAGGAACCCCTAAATCCAAAGCTGTTCCTGTGCTTTTAGACAACAGCTGTAAATCTGGATAGTACAGAGCCCCAGCACCTATTCAGTGAGAACACAGGAAAATGATTAATACTCCCAGAGACCAAACATTGAAGTCTTTCTGGCATTATGCTGAAAAGAATTCCTGTTTGTTTTTTCTTCTGGTTAATCACTGTCTCATGGTGGAAGAAAGGAAGACTAATGACCAAGAAACACAGCCAGCTGCAGATGGGAATCTCATTTTTCCGCCCTACCTGAAAAGAGGAGCTCACTTAGACACTGCAAATAGGACTACCTGCTAGGATATCACTCTATGATTCTTAGTAAGGCATTCTTAGTTAGACAGCCAGACTTCAAAAATTATTATTTTTAACCATGCCTCCTACAAATGTATTAAGACTGGTAGCTCCAGGAATATAATTTCCCTTTTCTTGCTCTATTTTTACCAGCTTTCTTAATATTAGAAGGGGCCACAGTCAGGGGCATTTGCTGTTTTGGAGGTGCACCCAGCTTAAATATATCAATGGACATGAAGACAGTGAGTGGGCAAGACATCAGCCCCAACTCACTGGCATTTGCATGGAGGGGGAGGCCACTGGGAGCCTGTGAAGAGCCATTCCCACACAAGAAGCATGGCCCATGGATGGGCTGCCACTACAGTTAATGGAGTGACTATTTTGATCCACTTTGAAGCTTTAATTACTGCACTATTCATGCTTGTCCTGTAGTCAGTTCAGACTATTTTTTCGCAATGAGAAACTTGAAGAACATGGTGAAGGCTACTCCCCAGCAAGCTATGAACTGGTTGCAATCTGCACATACACATATTTTAACTCCACAATGACTGATAAAGAGCTTATAGTCCTTCCCTACTCTCACAAGAACATTCTAGTAAGTCTGACTTGTTTTTTCCCTCGCTGAGATAACACTCCTGCCATACAGAAAGTGTAACCTTTGAGAATGAAGAGCTCTTCACTATTTTTCTTCACTAGAATTACAGCAGCTGTAGACAGAAAGTGAAAGCAATGGCATGGCAGGCACTACATCTGAGCAGTACACAATGTTCCCTTTCCTTCAGTTTCACTCTGGCAGCATCTGGATAACTGAAAAGGCACAAAGGTTATCCCAAAAACACAAGCTACTCTGTGCCTATGGGTATTTTCTTGAAAGTATATTCCTATGGAAAAAAAAACCAAAACCAAAATAAACAAACAAAAACTGCTGGAAAAGCAGTTCTTCTTTCCCTATCACAAACTAGTTAAAAGATTTGTCGGTACATGGAAATATTATTAACGGTTGTGAAAAGTTAAGGTCACAGCCTTTGCTCAAAGCTATGGAAAAACATCTGTCCCTCAGAGAACATGTGCAGAATATTGCATGGGTCAATTTATCTTTTCTCTGCAAATACAGAATGGGCAATATTATTTTTTTGCAAAGTTATCTCTACTTGTGCTTTGCTGATAAACTTTTAAACCATTCCCTTTGTTTGCTAAGGCTGATGCAGTTACGAAAAGCATCAATCATCCCATGTGACCAAAGAGATATGCTGAAATGAGACCATATGCTAATTTTAGGATTCAGAGAACTGTGTTCTGTATATGTCTGTGCCAAGACTGTTCCAGCACACAAGGAAACTTAATCTTTTTTTAAAGAACAGTACTTGGAGCAAAATTCTGCTCTTTGGTCACAGACTGAACTCTGCCTTCATATAGGATTTTGCAATATGACCAGCTTTTTCAGCTATTCTGCTGTGAATACTTTCAAAGATTTCACATCTGTACTCTGAGCAAAGCCCTGCTTAGAAGTCAAACTCATCAGAGGGATAGAGCCTTCTCCCAGGTAAGAAAACCTGTTAGACTCATCTGCCCAGAAATACTTCAGAAATGTGAGATTGACACTGAGAGAACAACAGAAGTCCACTTTACTCAGCTGCTTTGACCATGGACACTTGAACTCCCCTTGCCCGAAGTGTGTGAGGAGATAAGACCTCTTCCTGGTACATTTCCTGTTTGCCATGATGTGGAGGGTAATCTTACCAGAGGTCATGCAGAGCATGCCTTCTTTCTGGTAATCCCAAATCATGCAAACATCCATATCTTTTTTTCGAACCAAGGGCAAAATACTTCATTAAAGAGTAGTAAACGAGGAAAAGTGGGCATTGCCATTCTCAGAGGTACAAAGGTTACAGGTTCAAAGTGAAATCCTCACTTAGATAAGAAGCAAGAAAACCCACAAAAGCCAGTAACAGATTTCTGGACTCACAGCTAGTTAGAAAGCAAAACCTACTCACTCTGGTCTTTTGTATGTAATGGTGCCTCTTTTTTCCTTACCATTATGCTGTCAGTGATGCCCTGTTGAACAGGGAGGGATGGGGGAAACATCACTGGCAGATTTTCTTCTCACCAAGCAGCTCTTGCTGTGAGCTCTGTTAAAGTATTCGCCATGGCCGGTCTTCTCCACAGACCCAGCTCCTGTGTTGGCTGTAACACTTGATCCACATTGTAGCAACAGCAATATTTTTCTTGCTCTTTCCTAATGTTTGGTGGCAGCAGAAAAGACTATGTCCTTCCTGTCCACCACCAAGAAAAAGTTCACTTCAGCCAGGAAAGGTGGTACCTTATTTAGTCTTGTGCATGCAGGAAGGAGGCAACATCATCAAGACAGGCCAGAAAGCTGAGAACTGGAGAGCAGGCAGGGTGGGAGAGCACAGGTCCTGGGCAGATGGGTGTAGGGCATGGCCTGGCAATTAAGAGGAATGGGTACAGCCAACCACCAGGCAATACTTCACCTGCCTCCCTAAGTTCCCAAAAGAAATGTGGCAGGGCTACAACAGGACTATGGCTGCTAAGGGGAAGGCTTTTGCGGGGTGGTGAAAAACCTGGGAAATCAGGCTGCTGCATGACAGATTCATGCTAGCAACAGCTACCCAACTTTTCAAGGCTCTGCAATGCAGTGTCCAGGTTGTGCCCACCTCATTGCAAGGCAGATAGAGGAGGAGGGAAGCATTCAGCATGAGCTCCTCTCCTGCTGCTGTACCCAAGAACGATACACAAAGTAGAATGAAGAAAAGTCCTTTTATCCTCAAGCAACAGAGGGAAAAAACAACCAATCCAACTTTCCCTCAAAACAAAACCCAAAGAAAACAAAGGCAAAAGTAACTCAAACACGTATTGAAGTCAGCATTACAGACTGCATGTTAAACACGCCCAGAAAAATGTACTGTGAGAACTCACACTGTATATGGAGTGTGTTTCATCAGCCCTATAGCATTTCTGTTCCACCCAAAGGGTGTTAACATGTCCTGGCTGTGATTCAAACGTTACACATCAAAACAGACTCTTTCCTCTGGTTTCCATGCAGAGCTTATTCTCCCTCAGCAGCAAAGACATGATTTGTTATTTTGCAGTGATCTCAGGCCTCATTAAAGTTAGCCCTTGGATTTGCAGACTAGAAGTTCACTGAAGAAAATCCATCTTATTTTAATACAATAAACCCAGAAGGTTGCTCTTTTTTTGCTTCTAGACTTAGCCAAAATGAAGCAAGGCTTCAGACTCTCAAGATCCACAATGAAATTTCCCTAGTGCTGGGTTCCTGTGTTGAACACTAACTATCACGACACTTGAAGAACACAATTTCTGAAGAACACCATGCCTGAGGCTGAGCACATCCACTTCTCTGGCATTGCAGACACTTACATCAGCTGGGAATTTGGGCCAGGCTTTTAACAGATTGCTAAAGATCATCTCCACAGTGTCCTTGCCATGCTCAACTGCAACAATGCTCAACTGCAACACATCGATGTCTGCTAGTCTGGTGACAATACAAAATGATTGTTTTAGTTTCAGCTTTAAAAGAGTACTTTGTTTCCTGGGGAGTTCTTTCAATTTTTTCTCAGGTCTTGCAGGGAACTAAGATGGGAGATGTCAGATTCTGGTGGCATCAGAATGACAACACATCTGTACAAGAGATACTATTCCTTGCCACCTCCTCCAGGATTCTCAAAAGCAGCCAAAAATTGATTATTTATAATCAATTTATATGATTTGTTTTCTTCTTAACCTTTGTGTTACATCTGATGACTGACCACGATTTGTCCTCAGTATCTGGGATTTCTAAGTATTTTTCTCTCAAACACTGCCTTCACTCAGACAAGTTTGGGAGGGGCTTGTTTACAAGAGATTTGTTGTCATGGTTGTCAGAGAGTAATTAATTCCTTGCATTGGGGAGCAGTTATCCTCAAAATAATCAATTTTATTCTGGAATTAAGCACTCACATGTGAATCCATTCCTGAATATCCATACGTAATTGCTGCTGCTGCTTAGCTGTGTAATTTGGAATCCATGGAAGCCAAACTCCATGTGTTCTTTAAAGCTGCCAGGAAAACTCAGCATTTGACACCTGATTCATAAAGAATTTTCCAGCCTGGTGAAAACTAGAAGTCTATTAAAGCTCACACAATTGTAAACAGACACTTCACTGATGCAACTCAGCGGCATGGTTCTGTTGACCACTGCATTGTCATGGGCTCCACGACTAGGTTTACAGGAGACAACCCTAAAACTTTTAACAAGCACTTTTACTACATGGGTCCCTCTGAAAGCAGTGGGAAATTATGCATGCACATACCTGCAAGATCGGGATCTTAAACTCTGAGAGTACCTTTTAAAGCCTGGGCAGTCTTTATCTCAGTGTCCTGCCTAACATTCCTTTGCCTAAGAATGAGTGCTTTATAGGGTGCTATACATTAGAAAAGAACCATTGTAAAAGAAAAGTGCTCAACCTCATTGTTCCCACGGCTGATGGCTTGTGAGGTTCAGACAGGATTGCAAGAAGACAATGACATTCTAGAGGCACTAAGGGATGCAGAAAAAATTTATTCCAGATAGCAAACACTGAGAAATGTGTTCAAGGAAGTTTTCACATTCACTGGCCATGACCTGCACCTGATGTAATCCTCCTTGCTTGGATTGGGCTTGTTTCTCACAGCTACCTTTGTTTGTATAACATACTGTTCTGCAACACACAGCAAGAACTATTTGCACACTACACTGAAGTGAGATTTAATATTTGCTTAAAGCTTTCATTTTATTGTCTGGGCAAGGGCAGTTTCTACCACTGAAGTTAATAGCTAATCCACAACTACACCTTTGCTACCCAAACTTCTAATTGTTAGCACAGCACCCAGATCCAGCAGCAGAAGACACAAACTGCCTCTGCCTAACCTCACTGACAGAAGCAAAGCAATTTCTCCTTTACTTCTAAGAAAAGGTATTCAAGAAAAGTATACACTATTTCAGATTTGTAAAAAATTCTCATGCTTACTTCAACACTTTCTTTACAGACAGATCACAGCAGGCACAGACTTGGGGGCTGGGATCCTCTGAATCACCCTCTGTGAGCTGGAAACATGTCTGTCACATGAACTTATTTATAGTTACAAAAATAGCATCATGAAAGACACAGATGTGTTGAGAACAAAAAATAAATTGAATTAGTTATTACAGAGATATTGCTTAACACTGGAGAATTTAAGAGAGAAATACCTTTCTCTTGTACACACATTTGAAAGGTGTGCACTTAAAGTTTACTAAGTATTAATGCTTGTACTTATGCTTGTTGAAATTATATGATCTAATGCACCTTTTTCTAAAAATGCTACTCCTTCCTCTGCCACAGGACATACAGGATATGAATAGTTAATAGGATTGGTTACAAAATATGCATTTAATTCAAAGGTTTTGACCACAGACCAGCAGCAATTAGCCTCACTTTGTGATCTGCAGCAGCTATTTCTATCTCAGAAGTTTCCTAAAATACTACTGAGCTAGAGTGGGACAAATCAACTCATCTTCATTTCTCATCTAAGCTGCATAAATATTATTAAACTAAACAAAGCTAGACATCTCTACAATCTCAAATCTCAGAATTGTTCTGGTATCCAAAAAATTTAGTTTTTATATGCTTGAATGCAATGTGTTCAAATGTGTGAGAAATGGGCTTCTGGAATTAAAGTTTTTCATTTAACCCTAGTACAGCTTTAGCAGAGCAGGGATTGTCCAAGCTTCTCCAACACCCAACATTTTTTTCAATACAGCCCAGGAGCATGCATCTCTAACTAGGAAAAGGACATTCATTTGAGATTACACAGCCATCTATTGTTTGTTCATCTTTTGACTAATTCACCAGGTAGTTCTCAAGGTCACAAAGTACATTCTAGCTGTTGACTGATCTGTGGAAATTGAGTGAAACCATTCACAGTCATTTCATGCCATCAGCAAAGCTGATACTGGATTACATCTTTTGGTTCATCTGCCCCAGATTTAAGTGGATGACTCCCAAACATGGAATAAAAAAAAAAGAAAAAAAAAAAAATCTGACCATGTATTTTATACCCAATTCTATTAGCAGCTTGAATCTCAATGTGAATAAAACTCAAGTGCTCTGGCCAGCTGAATTACTGACTCCCTCCCATCATCCAGGATGTCATCACTTCCACCATACTTTGTGTATGTGTTTGCCACAGCATTTCAAAAACAACACTTCTGTAGCAGAAGACACCACTTCCCATATTGCAGGGCCTTTGCCCAGACTTCTGGCTGTGAAAAGTGGTACCTGGATAAACCAGGAGTGTAGCCCCCACTCTCCATTGTGTAGTTTGCTACGGGAGTGCTGCCATGCAGTAGTCTAATTTAGATGACAGATTAAATAAATGGTAAAACTGAATTAATTTTTCAAGCTCTTATGTGTCTTTCCTCTGTGTTTATTCTTTCATTTTTGCCAACTGGGAAATGAAAACCAACAGAGTCGGTTTCACTTTTGTTTATATTTGGTTTCAATTTTATCCTCAAGTTTTGCTTTCATCTTTTTCATGTAACACTGTTGGGATTTCAAATGCTGCAAGCAAGCTTTCAGTAATTTAAAAACATTACATTCCTATTCTGCCTGTTTTCCTATTGCAGAATTACTTTTGTTTTAGATAAACATTTAAGATGCTGTCACAATTTTGGAAAGTGTTTTGGGGTTGGGCTGTTTAGTTTTGATTTTACAGATTTATATGCCTCATCCAATTAAATTTAGTACTTCCCCATTTTTCACTTGTTTCATGTCTCATGCATATAAAGTTCTGAATACGGGATTAACAAATCCTGTATTAAAGGGCAGACAATACACCAAATGCACAAAAGCCCACATCACGCACCAAATATGTTACACATATATGTATGAAATGCACATAAAGAGATAAATTTATTAAACAACAAAGGCAGTATCTTGCTTAAATAAAGCTATAAGAGGCTTGCCTGGAATGCTGTCAAGTAATATGCAGTATCACAGAAATATTACAGTACTGGCTTTGTCTTCTGTGCACCTATCAGGCCTTTCAAGTCACATATATCCCTCCATCAAAAAGCAGAACTTAACCACAGGTCACAATTTTCAAAACCAAATACGTAAGCAACCCTTCCTTCCTTTGTGCTGTAATAATGTTAAGTATCTAAGTCTTTTAAAAGTACTTAAAATGATTTTACAGCAAAAGGGAAATGGTTGGACGACATCCACTATCACGTGTAGTTCAGAACAAAGGACAAATTTAACCAGTTTTGATGCATCTTAAATGCCATTCCTAATACCAGAAACAAACCAAGCCTGTCAAGGTTAGCTGAAAAACCATCAAACAGCAATGTGCCCTACTCTTTAATAGACAGGAATATGAAAATTATTACTTCCAAGCTTATCTTGAAAGATAGCAACCGATATAGCAACAACTGAATGCTAAAGTAACTTACGAGTTAAAATTTAAATTCTGCACGTGGGGTGAAACAATATGCCACACACAGGCAGATTTGCTCCTGGATGTGTGTCCAAGCTGCAACAAGATAAATCGTTTGCCTTGTCCTAAAGACTGCTGTACTTGATTTAATTCAATCTGCTCCCAAGCAAACCAAGGGGTCAGAAGATTTCCAGCGTACAGAAGCTGGGCTTGCAATATATTACAAATTAAGAAATCAAACATTGCTGTACTACTTGCCACTTCTTTCTTTCTTCTCTAAGTCATTCAAAAAAGCAGAAATTTTACATTAGCTTCCAAGAAATTGAAAACATATCCAGCACTAACTGTAAGAGCAAGTTTTAAAACCTTTTCAGTTTATCAATAAGAAGTATGTGCTGTACAATATATTATTTATGCTATATACAAAATACCTTAATTTTATGTACTTACATATATGTAGATACTTAGATATGCATAGCTGCATATATATATTTACATACCAGCCTAGGCTGACATTAAACTCTGAACTGTTAACATGGATTCCCTTCCACTGACTGTTAATTGCTGGTTTCAGTTTTAGTGGCTATTTTAATCTTAACAGAAGTGTTTACACATAGTCAATACAAAGGACCTTCATACAGTTCCAACAAAACTTCTAAAAAACTCAAAACAAAACAAAAAAAACCCAAGAGGAAATAATTTCATTACACAAAATGATATTTTGCATAATGCTTTTCATACATGAGGAATATGCAACTTTAAAAATCTGTTCCACTCATTTACCATATCCAAAATCTTTTCAGTTTACTTATTTGTTGTTTTGTTTTGTACTTGAGATAGATCTCAAAGGACAAACCATCAAATGTTTTGCACTAATCACAGTGTAGCAGCACAAGCTGTAATAAAACTTCTGTAAACACTGCCTCATGGTTTATGCCCTCAATATCACAGTCACTGTAGGCCTTTGAAGAATCAGGTTTCAAAAGAGCAATCTTAACAAAGGAGACACAGAGATAAGTGACAGTAACACGTGACTAGATTTGTGTCTTTAACTAGAAACGGACTATGACTTTTAATACATGATGCACAAAATACAAGCTAAGGTTCTAATCCTGCAAATGTCAGAGGAGTTTTGCAGGAGTCCCACTCCAGTGCAATGTAAATGCATACAGGATACAATTAACCTGACTGTAACTGGTGTCAGGTTAACAAGGACTGGGGTAGCAAGCCCAAATTAAACAGGGTCATCATAGCCTTTTTTTTTTTCCTGGAAGTTTGATAAAATCTTATGCTATAAATTTCACATAACAAAGGGCAATACATGGCCTTGCTTCTCTCTGTTATCTGCAAACAGACTGTAGCTTATGCTTCTCAGTGGAAATTTCTGTTAGCAGTTTTCAGCAATGATTCTTGATGAGCATCTGCAGTAATTCTCTGTCAGCAGTAAATGCCCAAAATTTGATACTGAACTGTCCTGACAGATAAGTTGCACAGCAAGTTTCTCTCCAAAAGACTGCCTAATCACTTGTGAACACGATTAAACTCCTGACATACAGGCAGTGGCTGTGAGCACCATAATTTACGTATTGCAGGACAAACATCTGTTTTTTGAAGTTGCCATTCAATTGTTTTATTTGGGTGTCATTTATCTTACCTCTTCACTTTCTTCATGACACTAATGATTTTAAAGAATATCCCCACAGTCCCTTCAGTCACTTCTTTTCCAAGCTACTTACTCTTTCACAAAAGCTCCTTCCAACCCTTCATCACCTTTGATATCTTCCTCTGTAGCTCAGAAACTTTCACTGCTTCCTGAATCAAGAGAGGGGAGCAACACGGATTTGTAGTGGAATGATGCTGGTTTCTATTTCTTTTTTTAACTGTTTCCTAACAATTCCTAGCCTGTCCTGTCCTTTATTAGCCACATCTTGGCACAGAGGTTATTTCTTCATTGGATTATACAAGTTGTATGATTTTTTCCTGAGTAGAAAGTCAGTTCATGCTTCATTTTTGTGTACAGAAACTTAGAATTGCAATCCCTTCCATGTGCATTACACTGAAATTCATCTGTACTGAAATTCATCTGCAAACTTACATTCACGCTTTCAAAATAAGATTCTTCTGCAGACTTTATGGTTCAGCCTTTGGGATTTTCATGCTCCAAATGAGTTAAAACAACCAGCAAACTTGTCACATTCCCACCTATCCCTTCCTCCATCCCTTGAATGTCTTAGGGCAGACTTGGGGTGAGGGGTACAACCTCTTTTCACTGAGCAAACTGGCCATGACAGCACAGCCCAAAGAAAAACAGATCCCACCTTGAAACTGGCCCTGCTTTAGTAAGGATTGCATCAACCAGACAACAGCCCAGCAATACCTTTAGAGAACACTAGAAGAGTCATAACACTCAACTCCCTGGCAAAGAAAGTCAGCCCTAGACTTTTTCACTGTTTCACATTTATAACCATGTTCACTAGTCCCATTCACTAATCCTTGGCAACCAACCAACCAACCAAAACCAAAACTGCCCAACTTCGAGTTCTGAGTCTCCACAGAAACCCCGAAAAACTGACAGCTCATTTGTTACCTCCTATTTCTGGAGCACCAAAGCACGCCTACTCAAGGAGTTACACACAAAAGGCAACACATCAGCAATGTTCAATTTAGGTTGTTTCAAAAGTATCACCTCCTGCCTTCTACTTCATCCTTCCCAATGGTTTGTTCTCAGACTCTCTCTCACAGACACTTCACTTTGAAAAACTCCCTGACATGTTAACTCCTTAAAAAAAAACCAGAAATACTCTTGCAAAAGAATCTCCTTAAACTCTTTCTTGGTGAAGCAAGGCTCAGAGAATTTGTTTCACTCCTTCAGTGACTTTATCTTCCTTGGGCACTCCTTCTACGCACAGATAACTTATCAGCAAGTTTCCTGGGTTTGATGCACTTCAAAGAGTATTTTCTACTTGTTCTCATGCCTTTACCAGCATGACTTTGGCTTACTTTATTGTCTTTGACACAGATTTTATATTGTTTTCCACCTTTCCCATTTGAAGACAAAACCTTAACATTTGAAAGAGGTCTTTTTACTTGTAGTGAGCTGCTTTATTTTGCTTGTCAGCCTGCTCAGCTTTTTTTGGTATTTTTGACAGATGACATGCAATTGCTTTGAGCCTTTACTATCAGTGTCTTTGAAGAATTACATGCCACTTGCAACTATTTTACACTTTTGGCTGCCTCTAACCGTTTGATTAATTTCTTTCCTAGCTATATGAAGATCTACTTCGAAAAGCAAACACTGCCACAATAATTTTTTGCCTTTGCTGCTCCTGAAACAACATTGAGTTTAAGGACATTATGACCAGTGTTGTGTCAGAACTGGCTGGGATTTTGAACACAAAATCCTGAATTCAATTCTTGCTGGCCAGTGTCTTGTCCAGAGTTGTTACCCCCAATGCATCTGTACAAGCAACACCTAGAAAGTAGGTTTTTTTGGCACTTGGGCAAATTTCATGTTGGGCCATGACATAATCTACATGAGGGCAACTGAGGCCTCTCAGTAACAGTCGTATTTCCTACTCTTGGAGCTTCTCTATGCTCCCTTAATATATGACAGTTATTGTCAACATCTAGGTTGGGCAGTCAGTCATATAGCCCTAACCTCTCTACTCTTCCTACACAGGCCTAGAACATCAAGCCATGGGACATGTTACTTCCCCAAACAGTTATTTCCCCTTTAAGAAAAAGTTTCCCACATCAGGCACAAACAAGCTACTCTGTCCTCTCTAAACATCCACAAAGTTTTTGATCTTCCAAGTATTCTGCCATGGAGATGTTTTAACACCATGGAGGTGATGCACCACTTCATGAGAGTGTCACGGCAAACTTTACTATTCTTGTCCACCAGCTTTTCCCCACTGTTTGGTTTTAAAAAATATATTAATATATATACATAAAAAGTATATATTAGCACGCTTTCATTGAAGGCATACATAGCCTAGTTACAAATTTATTTACATAAAGCCTATTCTTCTAATGTTGATTCTATTTATTAAAAAAAGGCTTTTATTTTCTCTTGAATCTTAGCACTATTTTTGATTCATCATTTTCTCAACTCTGTATTAAAACTGCCTCTAACTCCACTTGGTCCCATACATCAAAGACCTTTGCTCAATGGAAAAAGGAGCCTTTAACACCCCTTCCTAATACCCTGTATGTTACTTTTCATACCTCTTGGCTACCCATTTCCACACAGTGTGGCCTGTGATGAACAGCTCCTCTCTAGAGAGAGACTTGACTTTAGGAGATGACTTGACATTTCCTAAAATCTGTCACTTCTGTCATCAGCAAGTAACTGGGTAGCAGTGCTAATACACATGCCAAACAAGAATAATGACTGACTGCTCTACCTGCATCTGCCAGCCTGCTGGGACCCCAGCCGCTGAGAGATAACACAGGGCTCAGCAGGAGCAGAAACCTCGCCTTGCCTGCACCTCACTGAAGAGCTACAGTGTGGCACATGACCACAATGAAGTGATACTGTCTCTAAGGAGTTGAAGCTCTTACACCTTTCAGCATGGTCTACCAGCAAAAGGAAAGGGGCACATGAAGTAGCATGTTACCAACAGGGACCAAAGGACACTGATGCATCTGAAGGGGCTGGTGGCAAGGACAGACCGAGATTCAGACTGAGACCATCTGCCTCACAGATCAATTCTGCTACCTTTGTGTGACTGTCTCTGTATTAGGGTGAATTTAAATGTTGCTGCTCCACCCAACTCTCTTTTTATGGTACTAACACAGGCATTCTGCAAAGGTTGTTAAAGCTGAAATAAAATAACTGTAAACGCAAACATGTTGTATTTCATCTCCAGAACCTGACGTCTTCATTTACAACTGCTCACACCTTCAAGAGAGTGCTGTCTGTCTGCAAGCCCTCAGCACGGCAAGGCGGGCTGTAAATTACAACTGGGCACTTACCGGAAGGAAAGTTCTGCCCTCCGGAATTCCTTTATCTGAGCTCTGTGTCTAAACAAGTAAGGTTAAGAGACACAGACTCTACTGTTTAGGAGCTCACACTAATCAAAACGGGAATTAAAGAGCTAAGTACCTCTGGGAACCTGGGCCGAGGGATCCAGCCCTTCAGATACTTGCAACTTTGATCCGAGCCATCGCAAGACGCTCGAATTGTCACCCTGCGTACTGCGCACAAAGGAATTCCTGGTTCCTAACTTCCCTCTGGGGTTAGACGTCCAGCGCTCGGCTTTCTGCTCGCTACCGTGGGGCAGGGACAGCGCTGCAGAGCCGGCCGCGCCGCCGTGCCCGCACGGGAGGCCGTTCCTGCAGGAAACCGAGCGGCCGCGCCACTTCCTCCTTCCGCCGCTCCCGCGGAACCCGCCCGCCGCGGCCCCACCGCCCCCGGCCCCGCTCCATGGCCCCCTCCGCACTGCCGCTGCCGTGCCCTCACGGGGGTGGCATCCCGGGGTACCCCCGCTTCCCTCCCCTCCGCGGCAGGCCCGGCCCGGGGGGTGGCGGCCCCGCCCCGCCGCTTGTGTAACGGACCCTCCGTGAGGCGAGGCGGGGCGGGACACGCCCCGGACCGCCCCCGGACCGCGGGGGCAGCGCCCCCCCCCCCCCGCCCGCCGCAGCGACCCCCGCCCGCCGCCCCTCCGCCCGCGCCGCCGCTCCCCTTCCCTTACCGGAGCCACCGCAGCCGCCAGCCCCGCAACAAGTGCGGGTGCCCCGGCCCAGCCCGGCCCTGCCCGCGCCGCGGCCCTCCCGATCCAACGCCCCCGCCTTTGTCTGTGTGCCCGAGCTCCCTCCGCACCCGGCAAGCGGCGGGTACCCCCGCCCGCTCCATCTCCGCCGCGTCTTCCCTTCCCCCCCGCCTCTTCTCAAATGTAGCGGCGGAATCGGGCTCGGCCCCGGTCGCTGCAGCCCGACCTTTTGTTTTTAAAACCGATGCGCATCTGCCCGGGAGCCCCCGCTGCCCCGCACACGGAAACGGCGACAATGCGGAAAAATGAAAATTAAACGAGAAGAAAAGAATAAATAGGAAAAAAATTAGAGAACCATTCAAAATTACCTTGCCGGCCCGTTTTCGCGGCCCTTATATAATTCCTCAAGGTTACCGCCGTTGCCAGGGGACACGAAATGGAAATGAAAACAGGCGCTGAATAATCGCGGGAGTAAAACTAAAAGTTCAGTGCCTCCGCCCGGGCGGAGAGAGGGCCAGATCGAAAGCAAAACAAGGAGAGGAAGCGGCGAGGCCGCCGGCGCTTGGAAATCCCCCCGCCTCTCCGCCGGGCCGGGCCGGCCGCGCAGGCGGCGGGGGCAGGGCTGCGGCGGCGGGCGCGGAAAGGCTGAGCCCGTCACCTTGTGCTTTTGCAAATCTGTCTTTATCTTTTTTCCCGCATAATTCGCCCTGTGTACTAGCACAACCAACGTCGGCTGTAACCGTTGGCCGGAAAGCGAGGAGCGAGGGAGGACTGTTCAGGGACGCACAAACGCAGGGCTCAAGGCAGGTTTTGCCGGAAAACAGAGAGGAATCCCTGCCGCTCAGCTCCACCAGCACTGACTGAATCGCTCCTTGCGTCTCTAGCCCCTCTGCTGAGGTGGGAGTCTTGGTTTCGGTCTGGTACACGCGCATGCTAGGGCTGTCGTTGCCTTTGGAAAAGGACAATGTGGTAGTTCCATAACGACGACAATCACAAATCAGATCCTTTGAACCCAGCGAGGCTCAAGCGGCTGGCTAACTTCAGGAGGGAGTTCTTGGATTTCAACAGATTTTACAAACTCCCATCACTGGACGTCAGTTGACTGGAGTCAATGTTCGAACCAAAGCTTTCTACGGGAATTTGATAATCCCGATTCAAACTATATAAAATAAAATTGACTGAGGTTGCAATGCGCCATTCCTAGCCCAAGCCATAAATGATAAAGGAAAAAAACACTTTGAGGCTGGAGGAGATAAGAAATGTAGTCATTTCAAAAGGCTGTATATGGAGCCAGACAGGTGTATGCATCTCCCTCACATGCCCACGTATCTATACATGCTCTGTAAGCACGTACATACAATGTATTCAGGTAGCCAAGCGGCGCAGCTCCCGGTGCGGGTACGTGATGCACGGCCAGCAGCGGTGGGAAAAGTGCCGGGACCCGGGCTTTGTGCAGGCAGTGGCACAGGGGTGTGGTTAAAGAGCCGTGAGCTCTCCACCTGTACAGCAAATGGAGGGGGAGCTGTTCTCCAGGTGCTGTGTGCTCTGAGGATCCTTTGTGGCAGCATTCTTGGGCATGCAGAGGACACCGAGCTAGCAAAGAGGTAGCGTGTCATCTTGTGGGTGACAGGACCTGTGGAGAAAAGAAATTCCTTGCACTGAGAACGTAATCACAAAACAATTTAGACTGGCAGAGAACATGGCTGTCAGCAGTCTACCACCTCCCAAAAGAACCAGCGGCCTAGGAGGTGGCTGTGGCCCGCAGGTGCACCAGTGAAGTAAGAAAGGTCAAGGAAGAGGTTTGGGAAGCAAGACATAGGGTGCCAGGTAGGACAGTAAAATCAAACACCTCCTTCGATACTTATCTAGAAACATTCCCAGCAGTAAGGAGAGGTCCACACTCATGTGGAGGTATATAGGTTCCCAGAGCAGCTGCACAAGACAAGCAAGGAAGGTCTTAATTACATGGCTGATATTCCCAGATACTTCCAGAAGAGACTGATTTCCATGAAGCCACAGTGGAATGAGAATGAGGGATACGGGACTCCTGGCTTCAAATTGGCATGTTGACTGAATTGATGTGCAGGGAAAGGGTATAATCAATCAAGACATAGTAGTGACAGACCACAGCTTATGTAGGAGGGTCAGACTAGGCTGTGGCTATAAGGAAGGGGCTATGAACTCCATGACAAAGAAGCAGCAAAATCAGCAAACTCCAATAACTAAAGCCAAATTTTCATAGACCTAAGGTCTAACTAGGGTAACGGTAGGGTATTAGTGCCCTCTGACCAGACCGGAGATGGTTACTAATGGCCAGGTTGGATTAGAGAGGAGTAAACTGATTGAAAGTGAGAAATTTCTAACCAACTTGTTCCTACTCAGAAGTAAGATCTAACAGTTGCAATAACTCATGGAAGAATTGGTTCAGCACTCAAAAACTGTCCCAAAGCTGGTGGAAGATGGCAGGATGAAACGCAAGGAACAGAATGGGGAGAGCTGCTACATGCCTCCTGATGATCACTGTGGCCCTTGTGTAAAGATCCAGAGAAGAGCAACAAATGTAAAGAAAAATATGGAGCCTGATGTTAGAGTGATTCAAGGATTTAAGTGACCAAGGTTATACAGGATGGAGAAGTGATAAACAACAGAAAACAGTCAGACCAGAGAGAATAATGAGTAGAGAGGAGTAGATTATTTGCTTTCTTTTCTAATATAAGAACTAGAGAGCATCGAGTGAAACTAGCAGGTGGCCAATTTAAAGCAAACAGCATAAGGTGGATCTTCATGCAGCAGGTAATTAAACAGTAGGACATCCTCCTTTGAGGCGCCAGTAGTTTACAGGGGATCCCAAAAAAGCACCTGTACACATTAACAGAACTAAAAAAAAATTCCATGAGGTCTGTTAAATGTAAAGACACCAACTCTGCCTCAAGCAGCCCCCAGAGCCACAAATTTCTAGGGGCTAGAAGTTCTTTGGTACCCTTCAAAAAGTCCTGAATAGAAATGCTTGCATATGGTTCAGGGCATGAATGCTACTCCAACACCTTCCTCCAAGCACAGTAGAGTTACTTGGGCTGCTTTTGCAATACTCAGTAGCTGTTATTTTTTCTAGTATGTGCTTTTAATTTGTTTGCAGAATGAGCCAGCTGTGAAAAATACTGTAGTTTTTATATCAGTAAATATTGCGTAGAAAAAATACCATCATTTTAAAATTTAATGTCTCATTCAGAGGATACTATTCACAAAGTGGCATTGCTATGAATTACGTTAGTTGGTTTTGGTTGAAGGAAGCAGACAGCTTCCCTGAGAAACACTGGTGAAGCCATTGGGCAGAATTTGCAGCTCGCTCTTGTCATTTCCTCCTACCACCTTCACCTGATCTCAGTGGAGCACATTCAAGGATCTTGATGCATTCTGTGCATTGACAAAGGCCTTACCCTCCACGTCTCCTAGCAGCACAAAATCAAAAGTTATACCAGAAGTTAAATCTTCTGTTGTGATTCCTTTTTTTTAATGCTGAAAGGTAATGGGAATGGGCAACTTTTGTTTTCTAAACTTAACATTCAGCGGTGACTCATTCCCTCCGAAAAAGAGACTTTAACCTCTTGGGACTTTGCTGTTTCAGTAAGATGTGGCAGCTTTAAAATCAGAGAATTTAATCCAGAAGCATCATGTTTCCACAGCCTTTCCTCTTCAGAACTGCCAAAGTTTTCAACTTATTCTTCTAACCACCTTCTTTATGGATCTGGCTACTGGAATTACTTGTTTCCATTAGCATCCTGCCTTTCCTTCACAAATGAATCTCTTTTCTAACCTGGAGTTCATTTCTGTGAGAAAAAAACTTTCCAACTGGGAATCTCTTAAGTTCCAGAAGGTAAATAAATATGCAATACGCCAGCCATCTTTGGGGTTTTGTGTGTGTGTATGTGTGTGTGTGTGTGTGTGTGTGTGTGTGTGTGTGTGTGTGTGTGTGTTGGTTGGTTTGTTTGTTTGTTTGTTTGTTTGGTCATTCTGTTGTTTGTTTTTATTTTGTTTTGTTTTAAAATTTAATAATATTTTTGAAAATTTAAATAACATTTATGACATCTTCCCTTTTTGCTGCTTTTGTTGTGGGTTTTACCTTGTCTTTATGTGGAGCTGACTGTACCATCATTTTGGTTCTTAAAATCACTGTCACAGGCATTGGGACTATTTATATGTAGATTTGGAGAAGTTGAATTTTCTCATGGAGCCGGAACTCAAGCTTCACCTACAGCTGACCTGTTTATTTTTCTGATACATTAAAGTAGGAAAGCTAATTTATGTTACAGGCCAGTATGAAGAAAAAGATCAATTGCAAGAGTCTCATAATTTTTACTTTAATAGTATTAGTCCCATCTTCCTGAGTGCCTATGCCATTTTTAAACATGATGCACGTTAAATTTATTTTCAGTTTTAATTTGTTCTGTGAAAAACATTCTGATGCTGACGTAATCTTTTGTGCTGATATTTTTAGATACTAGATAGTAATGACAGCTTTCTTATTTAAAAAAAGCTAAAAACAGACACACAAAAACTTCAGCTATTCACGCAGCACAAAGAGGGAATTTCCTGAATGCATTTCAGAGCAAATCCATCCATGGGATATTTCCTTTGGTTTGGCCCTGCTAGCAGGGACACCTACCTGTGAGAGGCATAAGAGGGTGTCTAAATTAGTGAGTACTTCTCAGCTCCCATATTCCAGCTGTGCTGCTCTTCTCATTGCTAAGAAATGAGATGGTGGAAGTGTGGCTTTGTTTTCATTTTGGTAATAATTAAGATAATCATTACAGAAACCTGTTCCAGATGGAAAAATTTATTTGCTCAGACCAGCTCTCTAAA
Organism: Certhia americana; assembly: GCA_018697195.1. Taxonomy (NCBI): domain Eukaryota; kingdom Metazoa; phylum Chordata; class Aves; order Passeriformes; family Certhiidae; genus Certhia; species Certhia americana. The sequence continues at coordinate 34,292,330 of CM031860.1, forward strand.
GAGTAGCTTCTCTAAACTGCAAAATCAAACTTTTCCATTGCAGTTCTAAGCCTTTTATATTTTCAGAAAAGCCAAGAGTCTTCACAAAGGTGTTGTTTTATCCAGGCCTTAGGAAATTCAGTCAGAAAGAGCCAAGAGATAAAACAATAACCTGTGACAGACATTATTCTACTAAAAAATTGTTGTACTGTCCCAATCATATTGGTCTGACTGCAGTCAGGTGCTACTGGAGGACTGGTAAGTGGGAAGAGCCTGTCTCCTGAGCCCAAACCAAATACATGACATAGAAGAACACTTTTAGCACTATAATGCCTGTTCATGTTACTTGTCATTGCTTTTATTTGGCTACAGTATTTCAGCCCATTGCTCTGCCAGCTCAGCTGCTGTACAGAATTCTCTTTATTTAATAGGAGACAAGAAAAGAGAGCCAGGAATTTTCTTAACAGCATTGTGAGATGGTTTTGGTTACTCACATCTCTTGGCCCTCGCAGTAAAATTAGAGAGGAAAGAAGTCCTTTAAATAAACACATACAGCATCTAGACATTTCAGGGCTGGAGTGGAATTTGGCAGAGAAAGCCTGGATGGGAGCCAGGCTGCTTCAGCAGATCACACCTGAAAGTGATCCTGCTTAGCCTGGCTTCAATAGAGTATTTCACTGAAGTGGAAGCTTTTATCGCAATTTTCCCAGTGAAACTGAGGTAGAATATAAAGATAAGTGATATGTTACCTATTGGCTTGACAAAGCAGAATGAATATTATTTTTCAGGATAATAACGAGATATTAAGAGCTTTGCTTCATATCATGTATAAACCCATCCCTTGATTTATTAATTTAAAACTTATTTATTGATAAAAATAACTCAATTCTCTTTGTAGAGCAGAAAGACACTTTCCTCTTTCCACTTTCCTGTTTGTAGTGGATTTTCACATAAAAGGGATACTTTCCAGGGATATCTGTTGCAGAAATGATCACCAGTCACATCAGTCACTCTCCTAAGCAGATGATATTCTTCCTTAAATCCTGCCATGGTCACATGTCTTTGTGGGAAGAAAAGTTCCACCCCATAATAGGGGTGTTTTCCTCCCCTCCAAAACTGGAGGACAGGAGGACAAAGGGAGTCAACCCACCCATTGGACTTAGCCCAGATGGTGCTGGGCATCCCCTGATAGATGTGCCCACAGGGACAAACCAGCATCCCAGCTCCCATCCCCACTTCTCACAGTCCATGCCAGTGCACCCCTGTGCTGGGCAATGGGCCTTGTCAGGGACCATTGCCCATCTCAGAATGAGGCAAGGCGTGCTGGGATGTGGCCACCTCACTGACCTCTCAATGGTGAAGGAGGCATAGTGGTGCCAGTAAGGGGGATCCTTCTCAGGAGGTTTCCTGCTGATAAAACAGGAAATTCTCCGTGTGTCCCCCAGCTTGGCTGACCCTGCAGCAGCTTCTTATGCTACAACTTTGGGAGGCTATTTAAATATTGCTCCAGCCTTTCCTCCTTGGTGCACTCTCCAGCTCATACTGCAACATCACCCAACATGATCACAAAAAGAGAAATAAAAGACGGACTCAATTATAAACAGTTATTTTAAGGCTTTTCTATCTGAAGTTAAAAGGGTCACTGTAAGTTACTGGGTTGCAGTGCAAAACTGTAATACTGTGTATTCTGTCACCATCTGATCAAACTGGGGTGTGTGGGGTGGTGTAATTGTCAATGGCCAACTGTCAATAAACCTGCTGGGGCAGTTTTCTTATCTCTTCCACAACCCAGCCTCCCTCCAGGGAGAGATCTTCTGCTAACGGGCCATTGAGTCTCGCTTATAGAATTACATCATCCCACTGGGAAATGCTCCAGCCAGAGGGAGGAGCCAAGTATTCCTACCTGGATAAAAATCTGGGAGTTGGAACACCAAGCAGCCTTTTCCACTGGATTCTCAGCAGAAGACCAGGCCCATCTAACACTTCTGGACCTTCAGCAAAAGAACTCCACTTTTCTACAGGAACATCACTTCAACAGAGCCACATCTGCCACCAGGACTGCAGCCACCATTGAATGGGACTGCCACCAACACCCTGACCCACAGGTTGTCAGGTTGTATCTTGACTCTGTCAGTGGGTTTTGTTTGTTTATTTGTTTGTCTTACTGCATGTGTTTGGGGTTTTTTGTTTCATTGTTTATTTTAGTTCCCCTAATAAAGAACTGTTATTCCTATTCCCATATCTTTGCCTGAGATCCCCTTAAAATCGAAGTTTATTAATTAGGAGGGAGAAGTTTTAAATTCTCCATTCCAAGGGAGGCTCCTGCCTTCCTTAGAAGACACCTGGCGTTCAAACCATGACAGTTACAAATCCATTTCCAGCTCACCACTCTCTTTAAATCTTTGGCTCTTTCATCTTTCCTACTCAGTGTTTAATTATTAACAAAAAAGTAATTTTTGGATAACAAGTCCTGTCTTCTGACTGCCTTCATGTACGTGACCTGGCAACATTGATCTCCAGAGCACCTTTCCATAACCTCTGCAGATCCAGCTGACTGTCCTCTCAAAGCAAGAGCAGAAGCAGCATCTTCTGGATGCACTGGACTAGCTGGAGCTGAGCTCCTCTGCTGCACCCTCACTGCTAGCTTGTCGAGTCCAGCAAGTTAATTTTCTGAAAAGCAGCAGCTGGCCCTGCTGAGCTGTTTCTGGAGTGCAGTTCATCCATGACTCATCTCTCCTGCAGCCCATCTCACTGAACTTCTTTTTTGACAAGTCATTTCTGCCACTCTGGCCGTTGCCCTGCTCTCAGATTTGCTAAGCTCACATAACTGAGGCTTTCAGAAGCAAGTGGATGATCAGTGTCGGGGTCTGAATAAGAAACCTTTCATGGCACAGTAAAAGCTGACATCGATTTTAAGTCATCTGTTCCCAGAATCTTCCATTGCTGGTATCTTGATAGGGTTACAGGGGTGTTATGTGGCATATTTTTGAGGAAACTGCCTTGGGTTCTCCAGAGAACTGCTGTAATGCAGCTGGAAAAATGCTGAGTTGGTATCTGAGCACAAGGGATCTCAAAACCATGGACAGGGTTGCTTTATCACTTTAAAAGAAAAAGTGTGAGGGTAGGGCGGAGGACTACTCCTGGCTATTAATAGAGAACATGAGTAGGAGCTTTATTTTGAATGGCTTCTTTAATTATGGAATGTAATGCAGAATCAAGGCTCATGATGCACTCTACCTGCTGACTTCCCAAGTACAGATCAGAGAGAGGCAGACAGATAAAAGGACCATTGCCTTGCAGGGGAGTTTTGAATAGGCTGAGCTAAAATGCCCAAATTAAAAAAAAACCAGGAGAGCAATCAACCTTGATCTGCAGATCTTTAGGCAGGCTAGTGTAGTCAGCCAGCTCAGACTCAGGAAATTTTTTGCCTTCCTAGTCTTACCTACCTGCTATGAGTTTTCCTCATTACTTTTATTTCTCTCAGATTATGTGGATGATAAGTTCCCAGAGATAAGAGCTGTCTCTTCTTACTCAGTGTTACAATGTCTGGCACAAAAGTGTCTTTCTGTCTCAGGAACAGTGAAAGAAGAAGAAATAATTTTGCTTTGTATGGTGATTCTCCAGTAGCACAATTAATTTGTGCCTGTATTTTTAGTATTTCAAATAAATCAGCAACAATCAGAAGCAACAATTTAAAGCTAGGAGAAGGCTTGCTTCCTTAGCTCTGTAAATCATGGCATGACACCTGGACCCGTGAACCCAATTGGATTTCAGTAGTACATTACAAGAGTGGGAGTATTTTGAAAAACATAACTCAGGTACTTGTGGTCGCTATTTGCACCTTGCTTTCAGTAATTACATGTGGTGTGGCAAATCCTTCTAATGAAAAGAGTACTCCACAGGTATGCATGTTATGATGCTTGTAAGCAGGAACTAACCCTGCAGGAAAGTTTTAGTATGCAGATACCAAAAGCAGAGGCAAGAGTAAACAGCTACCAAGCTGAGGTAGAGTTCCTTCCTCGTTTAAAGTAGTTCCATGGGAATGCTGACTCACCTTCTCCCTGTATAATAGAGGTGGAGAAAAAGCAATTATGTATAATTTCACTGCATTTCTTTTCCTCCCGCACTGCCATTTCACTTGTGAAGTGGATCTGGCTAAAAAGTCAAGAGTTCTCTATAGGGGCAAGCCTTATAAAATTATACCTTGGGCTAGGTATGTAAAAGTCTGATAAGCAGGTGTTAATAGTTCCCAGTCAGCTTCAAAGAAAGGGTAGTGTTTCACTGCTTGGCAAGCCAAATCTTAATGCATATAAACCTGTTGTAAATTGTGGAATAGTTGCAAAGAACATTTACACAAAAGCTGTTAGAAGATCTGCTGGTAGTGTTTGTGCAGGATTCCCCACTCTTTTCCAACTGAACTGTGTACTTAAGGTTTTCATCACATTCTCTCCCCTTTCTTCCCAACCTGGGGAATCTTCTTCTTCTTCTTGGAAGAAGAACATTTCAGCTCATCTGCAAGTGCTTGTTCATCTGCTGGTGCTGGTCTGTGACCAGTTGTCCAAAGTAGTGTAACTTTTAGCACTGTCAGTCTCAGCAGCAGCATTTCACTTTACCAGTTGAGAAGTCACAGCTTGTCCAGTCAATGACTTCCCTCCCTTGGCCAGAGCCAAATACCAGTGGAATGATTTCATGTGCAAAAAGATCAGACACGGAAGGAAAAGCTCTGAGGAGAGCTTCACTACATGGCCTATCATCATGTATGATTTCTCATGTCAAGAACTTCAGCTGTACTGTTGCTTTCCTGTCCCTCAACTTGACAGCACAGCTAAACTCTAATACCAACTTGAACCAATCTAGCTACACTATTGTTTTTTCTCCTTAAGTCATAGGGTCTGGATTCATATAATCAATAGAATGGCTTGGGTTGGAAGGGACCTTAAAGATTATCTAGTTCTGACATCCTTTCCATGGGCAGGGACACCTTTCATTAGACCAAATTGCTCAAAGCCCTATCCAATCTAGCCATGAGCACTTCCAGGGGTAGAACATCCACAACTGATTAGGGCACCCTGTTTCAGTGCCTCACCACCCTCACTGCAAAGAATTTCTTCATACCATTTAATCGAAACCTGCCCTCTTTCAGTTTGAAACCATTCCCTCTTGTCCTGTCACTACATGTCCTTGTAAAAAGTCTCTCTCCATCTGTCCTGTAGGTACCCTTTAGGTACTGGAAGGCCTCAATTAGGTCACCCTGAAACCTTCTCTTCTCCAGGTCGAATAACCCAAATTCTCTCAGCCTTTCCTCGTAGGAACATCCCACCCTCTAAACATCCTGGTGGCTCTTACAGATTCACTCCAACAGGTCCATGTCCTTCCTGTGCTGAGGACCCCAAAGCTGGCCTCAATACTTCATGTGGGTCTCACCAGAGTGGAATAGAGGGGCACAGTGACCTCCCCTGACCTGCTGCCCACACTGCTTTTGATGCAGTAGTTATGGTAGTCCTGATGAGCTGAAGACATGAGGAAGGTAAAAAAAGACAGGTTGCTCAAGATGCCCTCTTGTCCTACTTTGTTCATGGTTCTGGTGAAAACATGACCTCTCCCTAAAAGCCCAGTGCTCTTCAGATCCTTACCTTCCGCTTTGTGCCAGAACTTAAATGCTGTTGATGAATACTAAGGATGGTTATTTTGCTAACTTTAAGGAAATGCCCAAAGAACAAAACCCACAGGGCTTGGAGGGCTCATTGAGTGTCCATTATCACAGGACTGCTGTCTACCTGCCTTTGTTATTCCATGATTGTGGAAAACTGGGAATAGTGTATGCACACACATCCCTCCCCCCCACCTGACCTGACATGGCTTTCTGGATTTTACCAGGCCAAAGGCAGCTAGTCCCTGCTGGAGGTTAAACTTCTGTAAGACAGCAGGGCTTGATGCACTGCCAGGTACTACAGCAGTCAGTGGGGGCAGGCAGGTAGCACCTCAGGTAAGGCCTCTCCTGGCTGCCCAGCACTGTGCCAATGGGGCTGGCAGGGTTGCCTGTGCTTTAAAATGCCTTTTCTACCACCCCTTGTTCCCCTCACAGCCCCCACTCAGAATCTCACTTTATCTCATTAGATCTGAGTTTCAGTCTTCCCATTTCCCAACCAAAATCCCCATGAGACCTCAGTGAGTTGAGTTGTGGAGTTTAGCTGTGGCTGTGCTACTGTCTCCCATGTATGCCTCTGAGATGTGGAGCAAAATCAGCCTGGAAATGGGCGGCACCTGCAATGCTGTTGACTTATGCCTGCAATCAGTGTTTGGAGTGTTTTGCAATATTTTTCAAGATGGCAAAACAAACGATCCTCTGTTTTAGAAAGCAGATAAATGGTGAACTCCACTACAGATACCTTATCTCTTGCACTTATGGAGTGATCAAGGCACACTTGAAAAAGGAAGCCTGAGGCAGAGGAAGCTTGCTTCTGTATTTTTACACTTTTTCAGCTCTTATCTTTGGATTGCAGAGGTTCGTGGCATTTTGCTCCAATCTTTTGTGGGGCCCTTGCCCAGAAATATCTCGTTGCACAGTGCCACATCTACCTGTACATCCATGCTGGAATCTCGTTTCCCAGCTTTAGTGTGATACCACCATGTTTTATTTTCCTTGCTATCATGATTCAACTGCAGTTGTGACTCCAAGGGACATGGCTTTGGGCTCAAATCCAGAGTAAGGCCAATGAGTGAACTGGCTCCCAGCAAACCTCCTCAAAGGTTTATACTTGTAACCTAGATGTAAGATAGTGGCAAGTTTAGTGAGGTAATTATCAGCCCAGTGAAATTTAGATTCTTTTAAAATCACCTTCATCATAAAAACGAAGGAATCGTAGTAGGTCACAATGTCTTTGCAAAGCTTGCATTCTGCTCTGCTGCATACAGGTTTCAACACCCTGTTAGTCTCTGGACTGCTGTGGACACCTGTAATGACCAGTGCAAGAACAAATCACCCCCAGCTGCTGTCACTCACCTTCTCCCCAGTGAGGAAACACGCACAGAAGTCATTTGCCACAGCCACAGGCACCCAAAAAACCCTGATGAGAGCTCACCCCTTCATATGTGTGGCATGAAAGTAACATAAACAGGAAGCATAAAGCCACAGGAAATTTGACAACTGAAATTTCTCTGTTCATAGGATTTGGTTTTTTTGTAGTTCTATTGCTATGTCTTATGTTAGTAAAGAGTGTTTGCTTTCTCACTGTCTTTAGTGACAGTCTTTGGGTAAGAAACATATCCAAGATATTATCTCTTTAGGTTATGAATTGCTTTTTGTTCTGCCTCCTGTAGTGTTACAACCTGGCAATACCAAGCTCTAAAGATTCACACCAGGGGATGCTGAAACTCAGCCTTAGGGACACAGCTCCAGCCAGAATTTGGGAAGACTGTATCAATGGGAATATTGTACTGATTTAAATAGGTTTGTAGAGCTTGGCACCTGCAAAAGTTGCTGCTGTCACTTGTGCATGCACTCAGTGTTGGTAATAAGCCTTCAGTTGCAGTACGTGTTTCAGTCACTAGGACAAGGCTGATAACTACTATTTTGTTTAGAAGTAAGGGGGGGAAAGGTATGTGCTTCGTAGCATCTTTCAGAACACTCTTTAATTCCTCACAATACTACTTCTTCTGCTTCTCTCAGCAAAATTCTCCAATCTATGAATTTCATAGATGAGCTGTTTTACTCCACTACAATTTTCAGCAGTGAATGAGCACTCCATACTTTCTCCTCCTTTTGTCCTGACTCACCTCTCCCCAGGGAGACACAAACTCCATTCCATCTTGTGTGCTGCTGATCCATTATCCTGTCAAGCTGAAAACCAGGTTGTACTCTGAGGCAGGACAGAATGAAATCTGAAGCTTCCAGGTCAGTCTATCTTGAATACTCTTTCTCTCTATCAGTCTACCTGCACTGTAAGCTGGCAGGGAAACAGCATGGGGAGACCTCAGCACCTTTCCAAACGTGGAAATAGCCTGTGATGGACACCAGCAGAGCTCACCTTCCCTACACACTTGCCTGCAGAGGATCTGAGACACAGTGTTTGCAGGGCATCCTAATACCTACAGCTCTTACTCAAGAGCTCCACATCTTGGCTGCCACCAGTGCTCTGCTGGCCTCCTGCAAGTAGTTTTCCCACATACAGCTTCCTGGAAATGGCTGTACTGGGGCTTTTCTCAGCCCACCACTCATCATTGCTCTATTCCTTTTGCATCTCTCTGCTGCTTCATTCTTCTCTTCCAAACATGTTTTTTGACCTTGTTTGTCTGTTTTCAAGGCTTTTTCTGGACCCCATGCCCACTAAAGCCATCCTTGGCCCACAGCCCAGCAAGTACTCCTCCGCTTTCCTCCCAGCTGCCACCCCCATTTAGATGATGCTCTAGAGCAGAATCCTGCATAGATCCTGGCACCTCTCCAATTACTCCTTAAATTTTTTCTGTACTAATTTTAGAAAAACCCACAGCAGGTCTCTTTCTGCACTGCCCAGCATCTTTTCCTTGCCTCCTTTTCTGACTCACTGGTCTGCCTGCTTTTTCCTTTGCTTGTGAAGTCACAGAATCACAGAATCATTTAGGGTGGAACAGACTTTTAAGATCAAGTCCAATTCTTGACTGATTACCACCTTGTCAACTAGATCATAGCACTTAACACCAATCTTTTCTTGAACATCTCCAGAGACTACGACTCCAAAGCTGAGGAGTTTAAGTTGGATGACTCCAAAGTTTGAGGCTGCAAAATTTGAGCCTTCCCAGGGAACTTTCCTGGCGCTTTCCTCAACTCTCTGAAACAGCACAGGTCTGGCGGCAACTGCTGCTTGAACTTGAGGCTGATAGAATCAGGGTATGTTTTGTGCCCATCTCAGAGGGCTGGGCACAACTCTCAGCTAGAGCTGGTGCCTCAAGCTGCTGGGTCACTCTCCTTCCCAGCCTCCTTTTCCCTCTGTTTCTGCCAAGCTCCAATTAAATACTGCCACCTGAACACAATGTGCACTGATAGTGTACCTGGAGGTTTTTACCTCTAATATTTAGGGCATTCCCTTACTTTCAGGTTTTGCTGGTTTAGTCTTTTTTACTGCAGGTTATTTTTGTGTTTTAACTCTGAGGTAAGCCTGGCCCATGCCAGGACTGGGATCCCTCACAGTGACTGTCCTCCCCTCTTCTTAATTTTCTCTGCTCCCTCGTCTGTTCCCCCTTGTCCCTCACTCCCAGTTTTGTAAGCCAGGCTGCTTCCTCTTTCCCCCTCTCCCTGGGACCATTTTTTGAGTATTTTTTTAGCACTTCCCTTTTTCAGACTTGCTGTGCAGCTATAGATGACGGAGGTACAGCATCTTTAGCAGACACTAGAGTAACACTCTGCTTCCAACTGCCTGTGGCAACACATTTTAATCTCATCAACAACTGCACAAACTATTTATAATCAGCTCTCTGATTACATTCCTGAGGTCAACATCTAAGTTAAAAGACTCAGTGTAGCTGATACACTGCTGCAAAGCCTCCTCCCTCACAGATGTTTCCAGAGCTGCTGGTCAGTAGTTCAAGGCTGCAGTCAGAGGTCTGACCTCCTGCTCAGGTTTCTCACCTCACTGCCACCCTTCTTGGTTCTTCTGCCCTCCCCCATGCCTTCCACAGTGGTACCTTTGGGAAAAGCTGATCAAAATGTGCCTGTGTTGACGTGGCCCAGGGGGCCTGCATTCTATATTCCCCAGCAGGGTCTCCCCAGCTCACCCAGCCTGTGTCTGGCCCTGAGGGGATACAGCCCTTGCAGCACCCAGCTGGTGACACAGATTCCATTGCTTGCCCTGCTGCTGTCCCTCCCTGCTGTCCAGGCTGTTGCTCTATCATCGTCATGGCACCTGTTGTTTTTGAACTGATTTCAGTATCACCCAAACTCCCACTCTTCTTTTGTGTCCTACTTAGAAAAGTGAGTGTCACGCTTTGGGCTTCCCTTCAGAAGAAACCTGGAATCCTATGGACCACTGAGCCCTGTGCACCACTGGCCCTTAGAGTTGATCTACAGGGAAGCCCCACTAGAGCAGGATGCTGGCCAGGGAGGCTTATACATCACATGCAGGCATAAAATATGGGAACTAGTGAAAGGGGTAGAAGAATCTGGTTTTCATTTTGCCTTTGGATGTGGGTTGGTCACCCCAGTGGAGGGAAGGCTCTAGGATGACCTTACTGCAGCCATTTAATACCTGAGGTGTTCTAAAAAAGCTGAAGAGGGACTTTTTGCAAGGACATGTAGTGATAGGACAAGGGAAAATGGCTTCAAACTGAAAGGGGGTAAATTTAGATTAGATAATCTAAAGGATTAGGAAGGAATTTCCTACTGCCCAGAGAAGTTGTGGATGTGCCATCCCTGGAAGTGTTCAAGGCCAGGTTTGATGGGGCTTTGAGCAATGTAGTCTGGTGGAAGCTGTACAGGCCTGTGGCAGGGGGTGTTGAAACTAGACAGTCTCTAAGGTCCTTTCCAACCCAACACATTCTGTGAGTCTGTGCTTTCACTCAGCAGCATTTCAGTAAGCAGAAACTACCAAACATAAGGCCAAGCTCCTTTTGTGATGCAGGAGACTCAGTAAAGCTGAATCCTTTTTCTGATGCTTCTCCCATCTTCCATAAATCTCAGGAAACAATTTTTTTTTATTTAATAGACCATGCGTTCTTACATAGATCCCATCCTGGGAAAGGTTAGCCAAGAATTATGGACTCTTGGCTTTAAATGTCCAGCCTGAACATCAGAGAGATCAAAGCCCACTTGGTTTTTTTTTTCTTAGTAACAGGCTGAATGAAGAAAGCAACCCCTGTGGGGTCACCAGTCTTACCAGCAGTCTGGGCAATGGGACCACATGTTGGGTGGGGAAGCCACAGTCTCTCGAGTGCATGGCCAGGCTCAGGACCTGCTGAGCCACAGCATCCCCATAACCCAGTGGTCATCCCTCATCCAGAAAGCTCATAGTTTCAGCCAAGGGGAGGTGAGAGTGTGCTGAGCCAGCAGGAGGATGAGGAGGCAAAGAAGAGTAAAGAGGCTCAGCAGGAGAAACCTTTTTCTCTATGCAGAAAAGGTTACTCCTGCCTTCAACCAACCTTTTTGTATTGCATCATGCAGGAGAGGTATGGGCTGTGCATTTGAGGAAGTGGCTTTTAGCTGAATGGAATAAAAGGGAACACAAAATGTTCTGTGTTCAGTATCAGAAATAGACAGAAAGAGGAAATGCTTGTGTCTGTTATGATGGAGCTTGCAAATTTAAATCACTCTGTTAGTGTTTACTATTAATCATGTTTTTATGCAGATGATGGTACATCGCACAGTGATGGCTCTTTCCACTACTCTTTGTAAAGGTCTTGTGGTTGAATGAATAGAACCAACATTTTTTTAATGATCATGGAGTACTGTGGTTGGTACATCTTTGCATCAGATACTCTCAAACCACTCAGACAATATTACTACTGCTTTTTGCATATTCTGGAAAACTGTTACTGGCCATCTTTCAGAGGTAATGAGATGGATTTGCATGGTACCTTTCTGCATACAAGGTGAAACCAGGAGGACCTATTAGATCATCTAGGTAGGTCTTCTACACACCCCTAGAGTAAAGAGTAAATCCTATGGAATTAATTGGGTAAGTCCATGTAAGCCTCACCATGTTCACCTAGACAGAAATGCTCTGGTTTTGTGCTCAGCAGGCCAAGGCAGAGCACTATTGCCAGTCCTTCAACACTGGGGGCAGCACTGGTGAGCTATTTAACCTGATGCCAAATCTTGCCTGCAAACACTATGAAATATCACTTTTGGAAAATTACTACTGTGCATCTTGTTTTCTTTTAGGCACTTTAGTTATGAAACTGTTTTCATGACAGAACATCTCGGTCTCTAGGAAGAAAAGAACATTCTTTCATTTGTTAGGAGAAGACAGGCCCTAATTTTTTTGTTTGTGATTATGCAGGAAAATCTGAACTTCAGAAGTTGATTTGAAGACATAAAATTAAAATTAGGAATTTACAAGGCTTTCTTCTTGTTTCCACCAATTGACCGTAATGATTCAGGCAAAGCAAGCATCAGTCTATTGTTTGAAGATCGTCACCACAGATGTGGCAGAAACCTGTTTTGGGGAGTGCGCTGGACTTTTTTTATTAAACCTAACTGGACTATCAGTGGTATGACAGGAATCTGCAGGGGGATATGCTCCATAGTTGGAATTATTCTCTGTGTAGGTCTAGGGCAGCAAAGACAACCCTTTTTGCCTCAAAATCAGATGATTCTTGTTTATTCTGATATGCAGTGAGACAGTGTGGTTTTCTTGGGAAGCAGCAATACAATATTCTTGCATACTTCAGGATGCAAGTCCCAGAATATAATAAACACACGAGCTGACAGCAAACAACCACTGACAGCTGTGAAAGCATTGCTTCATTCAGCAGGCTTTTGGATTTCAGTGATTATTGTCCTATCTGCAGTGACACCCAGTGGTAACGGAACAGTAGTTTACCTCTGATCCTGGTCCCTCAGAAAGCCAGAGTTCTGCTGTGACTGTTCTGCTGTCTGCAGTCAAGAACAGGAGGAAATACACAGCTGAAAGGTTGTTTTTTCTGGTAACGAGTACCATTCCTTGTAGAATATGAGGTGAAAAGTCTTAATTTAGCTGTTATTATTCATACTGCTAATATTTCTAATTACTAGATGTGATTTCATATGCATACTGCCTGACTTTAGCAAAAAAAATAACTGATATTTTAGTTAAAAATATGAATTGCATGTGATTGTATAGTAATCCAGTGAATGTAGAGTAAATGCAGTTTAAAATTTAAGGAGAAACCATGTAAACTTCCAACAGCAATGTATCATGTATAAAAGGAGGCTCAGCACTTATTAACAAATGTATTGTCATACAAACAAAAAAATGATTTGTGTAGGAAGGGACCTTTAAAGGCCACCTAGTCCACCCCTCCTGCAGCAAGCAGGGATACCTTCCACTAGACCAGGCTGCTGAGATCCTGTCCAACCTGACCTTCAGTATTTCCAGGGATGGGGCATTTACCACCTCTCTGGGCAACTTGTTGCTGTGTTTCATCACTCTCATCATAAAAGAACTTCTTCCTCAAATGTAGTTTGAATTTACCCTCTTTTAGTTTAAAACCATAATCCCTTGCCCTGTTGCAACAGGCCTTGCTAAAAAGCTCTGTCCACAGCCCCCTTTAGATACTGACATGTTGCTCTGAGGTCTCCCTGGAGCAATCCCTTCCCCAGACTGAGCAACCCCAAATTTGTATTTTGAGGAAGTTTCATGGGTTTTCTTATGGAGCAGAGTACTAAAAGTGTGGATTTTGATCTCAAGGAAAGACTGTTTCCATGTGGTTTACCAGCATTAGTGTCTGACTTGTCTTTTAACAAACTCCTATTTGAAATTGGTACTTTCAGAGACTGTTATAGGAAGAAGGCATACTAACTGCATTCAAAATAAGGATTTGCTTGGCCAGAAGGGAGTATTTGACCTGCTGTAAACCAGACAGCATGATCTGCCTCCCCAGTTTCAGCCTGGGTCTTTTACTTTCTTCCTCCTTCCATTGCTTAACATTAAATGTGCTCATTCAAAAAAGAAATTAGTGTTGGTTTTATTGGTTTGGGGCAGGGTTTTTTGTTGGTTTCGTTTTTTGGGGGTTTTTTTGTTTGGTTTTTTTTTTGTTTGTTTGTTTTTGGTTTGTTTGGTTTGGTTTTTTAACTAGAAAACATGAAAAATTGTTAGGTATCTCATATGCCATCTTTTTTAACTTCCTAATTGATTTTTGAAAAGTTTATGGTTCTATTGGCTTTTCAAGTTAGCAAAATACTAATGTCAGATTTCTTAAAAGCCTTCTGGACATGATTCAACTGATGATCTAGATAGTCACAGATCTTCAAGTGAAAACAGGTGCTTGCTTTCCAGCTCAGCTTGAAAACTGCAGCCACGCTTGGCATGAAAGATCTCTCATGGAAGTGATGAACTGTTCCCACCAGGACAGTACATTCACATTCATCCAAATGTTTTCACCCAGCCTTTCACCTGACTTGGTTTGCAAAGGAGGTCTGGTGAGCTAGTGAGCTCATGGATAATTAGGAAAATGTGATCCAGTAAAAAGGTTGAATTTGGGTAAGAAGCAGTGGGATGAAAGATTATTAGAAATAGAGTGCTTAGTAAAGACGGGGGAAAAATAGGAGAGAATAGACTTGAGATAAAAGGACCTTATCACCTCTCCCTCTGCCTTCTCCAACGGGCTCTGTCTCTACAAGCAAGTCCTACAGACTAGAACACTACCACTCACTTAGAAACATCTAGATGCCTCTTTAGCATTGTGAAGGAATCTACTGACTTAGAGCAAAATGTAGCTTTTTGATGGGAATACCTCATTTCCTAAGCCCTACCTCTACTAAATGATTGGTGTTTAGAGGATAAAAATTCAACAGAAAATAAATTCCCTTGCTTTCCAATTAGTCCTCAGAGGGGCTGGCTGGGGCTAGGTTTAATTTCTGATTATAACCAATTCAGCACTTTAAGTCTGGCTGTGTTTAATAAGATCTCTGATGCACAATGTGGGCTACACTCTAAGTCTGGTCTTATGACCACACATTAACAAGTAGGCGGTTTATTGGAGGAGCAGGCAATCTAACAGATTCTTGTTAGATTACCAGTGATAAGTTCACTACACCTGAGTACAATCTGACAACACAATGTGTGTTTCCAGGTATGCTCTGGTGCAGGTGAAAATCTTACCAGAGATATCCCTGCTTTAGAGAGGAGAGAGGAACAAGCCCATGAACTTGTCTGCATGGTGGTCACATTCTCATCCTCTGCCATGGAGGATTTCAAATATTTGGCAGAAGTGGAGACTGCAGTCAAGTATGCTGTTACTGTCATCATGAACAGTGGGGTGGTGCAGCCACTTTATATATAAAAGAGGGATATGGAGAAAGTTACAGAGGAGAAACTACAAATGCTGTGGGTCATGCCCAGGGTAGAAAATGTAGTATCATTCCCTCTTCCATCTAGTTGCAGAGTTAAGATAAGATTAATGATAACCCCATCACCAGGCCATCATGCCCACTGTAATCCCTCCAGCAGGTATCTCATGGAATCCGTCAGGAAATCCCTTTACCACATATGCCACTGTGCATCTCATGGCTGCAGGCCTCCTTCCTCCAACTGGCTACTCATTGTAGCCCAGCTTTGGTTTTGTTTTGCTTTATTTTAAGGATTACTGGAAAAGCTGTACAGTAATTTTCCTTTAAAGGACCAAGACAAATTAAGACCAGAATTTAGTAAATCTAAGGGAAGAGCAAACTCTGTGACAGGAGTGTTTCAGAGCAAAATAACTAAGAACTCAAGAA
Source organism: Certhia americana (assembly GCA_018697195.1). Lineage (NCBI taxonomy): Eukaryota > Metazoa > Chordata > Aves > Passeriformes > Certhiidae > Certhia > Certhia americana. The sequence continues at coordinate 34,307,694 of CM031860.1, forward strand.
ACATCCCTATGCCCCATTACTCTGAAGCAGATTAAGAGAAGTCCTGTCAGTCATTTACAACATATAACCTTGCAAATGCTTGTTGTAATTCACAACCTACAAGAAGATTTATTATTTATTATATTATTATTATAAAGATTTATTATTTAATTTTTAAACAGGAGCATGGGCAAGAATCTGAAATTTCAATGAGTTAAAACAGACCAACCCTCTCTCCTAGAACATTTCTGTAAGAGAGAGACAGGATTGCTCCTATCCAGCAGGCAGTCATCAGGGAACTCATCTACAATCTTTAAAACTGCCTCCTCTGCATCCCTTTTGAACGTGCATTTCCCAGGTCTCAGTCACTACTCTACTACCTGGCTATACAATGGCACACAATGCTTTAAAGTGGAATCTTCAAATTCAGGCGGTAAGGCTGACTGGGGAGAAAAAGGACAATACTAATTTGAGGAAAGAAAGGAAATAATTAAAGTTAAATTTGATCTGCAAAAGCTACCACATCCTAAACAAATAACACACAGAGAAAAGCATGATACAATCTAGGAAACAATATTTAATTAAAAAAAACCCCAAGTACAAAATGCCCCTGGAAGTGAACATCAATTTGCCAACATTGCTTTTTGCCTCACAATTTTAAGTTTCAAGTTTTGTTTTGCAAGCACCTATTAGTTTCATATTCTGTCTTCCAGTGATCTTAAAAAGATTGCTACAAGTTGAAATACCAGCAAAAATGTTTTTACAATTTTGTAGAACTCAGTTTCACAAAATTCAGACTCAAGAGATACAAATTTACTATTTGTTAACGTACTTTAGCTAGTTTTTTTTAGTAATTAACTCAGTGGAATTAGCGTTATGAAGTGAAATTTCTCCAGTACCACTAAACCAGGTTTTCACAGAGATTACACGTGGTACACAGAGAGCCAACTCATTCTTATTTAAGGCTAAGATGAGGAAAGTAGACTGTTCAGAATGCAGACCTCCTTTTGTGCTGGTTCTTATAGCCCAAATATGCCCCAAGAGCTCCACCCTTAGGGAGCTGTGGAAAATGACATTTTGGAAGACTGATCCCTTGGGCACTCAGATTCAAGGTCAGAATACAAAATTTATTTTGAAACAGCTACCGTGTTGATAGAATTGTTTTATCTAATATTCCATACACAAAGTTATTAAATTATCAGGAAAAACTGACTGTACTCTGTACTCTGTACTTCATAATTGTATGCAAAAATATGAAATGGCTGTTTTCCACAGTTTATGCCCAAGAGTGTAAAAATAGTTTAGGTTAGTTTATAACCTAAACTTTAAGAATTTGAGTTAAGAAATGTGTGACAACACTACTATCATATTAACATCACTGACACTCCGAAGCTTCTTTGTAAGACATGAAACCAAACTATTTACAAGAACTGTTTCTTTTTTCTACCCCTTCAGTGAAGTGAAATGTCGCACCAAATATCTCCAATAAATGATCTGCGCTTTCTTCAGTCTCCCCTTCCTAATTTTTTGTGATGCTCGGAGCACTCTTTCATATCTGCTTCAGCTATTCAGTTTTGCTTTTCTACACAGCCATACTATGTTTTACTTCTAACAACAGACACATATCTATCTTTGAGACACTTCATTGTGCCACACACAGTAGTGAACAGTTATTCAGATTTAAAAGCGGTATTTTGTATTAATATTGCATAAAAAATGCAGACAAAAACATGAACTGAAAAATTATTTTAAGGAAAATAAAAGTCTTTGGTAAGCATAGAGACAATACATGGAATCTGTTTCTTGGCATTAAAATCTTCACGGGTTGAGCAGGACTCATACTCCGCCACTCTGCGATTGACACGAGTTAAAATATGCATGAGTTCAAGTTTCCCTGCGTGTTCCTTCAGCATTTTACACAGTGACTGAATAAACCATGAACCTTCAGCTGAATTCCTCCAGGAGTAATAGCCTGTGGAAGAAAGCAATGTCAAAGTGATCAGATAGAGCAGCCCTTAATACAAGGCAGGTCAGCAATTAGGAGAACAATGCATTGTTTCCAATAGCAATCAATGTTTTAAAATAAAAACTCAAAACCACTAACCAACAACATTTAGACTTTGTAACTTCCACGAATTCCAACTCAATTTTTTTTTTCTAATCCTGCCATCTTTTATAATCTAAGAAAACCTTAAGTAGGAAGAAAACAAAAGGACAGAAAAATTATCTGCTGCTGCAGCAATCTTAGTAATTAATGACTTATTACTTCTCCTGGGGTTCACGAATACAAAGAAGAGGTGACTGTACAAATGGAAAATGGGTTTCAGTCTCACTAGTTTCATGAATATGTGCAGAATTAAAGACTGAACATACTTCTGCTAAGTGGAAATGTAAAGGACATACAAAGGACTCTGCCACTACCAATTTTGCTTAAGGATGCAATGCAAATACATTATTTGTTGATTTACAAATATGCTGGTACTTATCATCCAGTTCTGTATATCTGATTTTGTTCTCTAAGAATAGTATCTTTTCCTCTTGCAGTAAATTATTGGCACAGCTCCAATTAACTGAATTTCCAGCAGCTGAGCATTTGAGGGCTTGCTAATAAGAAGGATATACTCAGGGTTTGGTAGCGGTTTTGTAGGAACTGAGAATAGCAGCTACCTCAAAAAGAAATCAAGTCAAATTTTAAAAAGTGACTGAGGGAAGTAAATATGTTTTTCCACGAAAGAGTGTATTGGGTCTGGCTGAGCAGGAGTTCATTTTCCTACAGCAGCCCTCGGTGCTGTGCTCTGCATTGGCAGCTGGAAAGGTGTTGGTAACACCCCAGTGCTTTGGCTGAGCAGCACTGTCTGCCCAACATTCCCCTCACCAAGGGGCTAGGACTGGGCAAGATCCTGTGAGGGGACACAACTAGGACCAAAGGGACATTCCATATGAGTGAAATCACCCACTGACTGGGTCCAACTCCAATTTACAGCATGACTACAGGCTGACATGGATACAGTCCCTCACCTGGAGCTGTAGAGTATGCATACAGAAAGTCTGCCTCCACAGGTATTTTCTGACACATTGTTTCTTCTGATCCACTGTCTGTCTCAATACCAGAATCTAATTCTGTCCCTCTACAAGCCTATTTGGTAGAAAGAAGAATGGAAAAATAATATTAAAATAGAAAAATTAATTATAAAAACATTGAGCTTTTGTGTTTTTAAAATTCTAATATCATGACTAAAAAACTGCAAAAATAACAAGAATTTATGTGTCACATTTCCATTAGACTCAGAAGAGAACTAGTAACATTTGTTTAAATCAACTACACAGTTTGGGTAAGATAGATATAAATTCAAAAGTGCATTCAGAAATTCATTAAAATATTACCTAAGATTTTATTTAATACATAGAATTAATGCAACATCAGCTGTTATAAATACAGGGATAGGTGTTATAAATAGAGAAAATGGTGCCACTTTAGATCTGAAGAGAATCTTACTCTGAAAGTATTTACATTCAAACCTATTTTAGAAAGGATTAACTTTTTGCACGAATAATTAGTGGGAAATGGTTTGGGTTTTTTTAAACTTTCTGGCTGATTTGATGATCGTTGTTCAGCTGTACATCACCTGAATGAAGAAGAGCTTGGGTTTTCCTGCTAAACTTCTGCACCTGTCACCTCTGAAAAGGCTCGTTAGTGCTTTCAGTTCAAGACGCCCGTCTGTGCCATAGATCGATCCTTCCTCACCATGGCTTAGCAACACACAAACAAAACTGCTTCTCTTGCTGTGGTCTTCTTCAGAAACTTGAAAGAAGAAAGAATTATCTTAACTTCCCATACTCTCCACAGATTTGGAACATTTGATCCTTCCTATATCACAGAAGTATTTAAGAACTAATTTGTTTGTTTAGAAGTTTCCAAAGAGTTTTCACTTCAGAAGAGGCCTGCCTACTTTACTTCAGGAGGTTGAGCACAGGAAACGAAAAATTTTTAAAAATTTTAAAAATTAAGGGCCAACCCTACCCATTGCAAGACACAGTCACAGAGGTAAGCCAGGAATACTGTAAAAAGGGCATTCCCAGAGTGTCTCAAAGTCTGAATGATACACCTCATTCACAAAGTAATGGTCAGTCTTGTGATCTGGGATTGGACTGATGGAATATCCTGAGTTTTGGGAAAGAGTGAAGAAGTCCTACCTCTCTTTAAATTTGGGTATGCTTCAACTACTTGGATTACATGGGAACTAAATGTAGCATGACAGTTGCTGTCCTGCAGGCACTTAGGTACTAGAAGTACACTTCTCTCTCACTTTTTAGCTGTAGTGAGGTCTAGAAAGACTTTTGAATCCTCTTAATTTTGTACTTACAGTTACTTAAGCTTGATATAAATGTTTTCAGTTTTACTTTTTTTTCCATCTTGTGGTATACAAATAGCATAGAATTTATTTTCTCCAATATCTTTTGTTGCCTGACATTGTGGGAAATGTACTTGAGGACCAAGATGATTTTTTCAAATTTATGAAAATATACAAACAAGGTTAAAAAAAAAATACAAAAGAAATTATGAGTAGTAACTCAAAAAGATGCAAGAGTTTGTACATGAGAAATTAAAACAGTCCCTAAATCTGAAGCGTTACTGCTTAGTGCTTAACAAAACACTAAATTTCTCTTCTGGAAGAAATGAATTGTTTCAACTTAAGTGATGTACATTCAGGCATTTCTACAATTTATGGACAAGCACTGCATTTAGAAGAGTCACATTTTCAGCTACTGTCAACAGACCAGCTGCAACAATACTAATGAATTAACCATGCCTGGGAACATTTTCTGGCATAAACATTAACTGGCACTAAAGAACCTACATCTATGTTAGCAAGCAGTTCCATTAAAAAAAACAAACCCCAAAACCCAACAAAACCAAACACAAAAACCAAGATCAGGATTGCTGCAGGCTAACTGCTGTTGGGAATAACTACTGGAACACTCTCACAGTTAAAGTATGACCTGGAACAGCCTGGGAGAGCACTAGTGGGCATGTCATGGCAGAGAACCTTCCAACAGCTGACTAGAATGGCCTGTGTTCCAGGGCTACTGATACCCCCAGCCACCATTGAATGTACAGCTCTAGATGTAGCCAAGTCCAAACAAAGCAGGACTAACACAGTAGTATGAAGCTTTCACTTGAGAGAAGGCTTTTCTGTTTCACAAGTTAAACAAAATGGGAGTTGTTTATCCAAAAGAAAACTCAGTCCACACACCTGCACTTTTGGTCCCTGAATCAGAACCCCTCTGTGGGCCACGCCACTAAGCATTAAGCACAGAACCCCTCTAGCCAATCTAGCAGTTTTCTTTCCAACTCACAGAGCTTCAGTGATCCCAGGGTCAGAATATAAACCAGTCTGCATATAAGTTTCAGTCTTTTTTCCATCCTTCTTTAGAAGATGAGAAAGGATATGGAGACAACAGTCATGGCACAAAAGATGGAGAGAGAGCCAAGATGAATAAACATAGAAACTATGATGTACATGGCATCCTTAGCAATAAATCACCAGAAGGTGTGAAATATCATCTAAAAGAACCCAGAAAGAAGAAATGTGAGGGCTAGAGATGTATTTGGAAATAGTAGTTGACTTAATGCACACACTAAACATACAATAACTTACCTTTTTTCAATAGTTTAAAAATGTCCTCACATGAAAGATCATTGTTGATCTTTATTTTATATCCCAATTTCATAAAAACTTGTCTGACACTTGCAGCATCTGCATCTGTACCTGAACGAGACGACATCCCTATACATAAGAGAAATGCATTATTTTTTTATATTATATAGATGGCATGGTCTGATTGAGCCAAATTCTTTCCTTGTTTATAGCTGTATCAGTCTGAAACATTCCATTATTCCAGATCCACTCTAGCAGAGAAAACATTGCACTGTTACACGGGCACACCATCTCCCACGCTCTGCATGTGCATTGTAGATTTATCTGCATCTTATTGTTATATCTGCTTATCTATTTAAGGACAGAAGAAGAATTTAATTTGCAAAATAGAAATGGTCACTAAAAGGTAAGACAGACTTGTACTGCTGATCAATTTTTCTCCTCATTACTGCTATACCCTAATGTGTTCCCTCTATGCATATTTGGAAGAATGGACTGAAATGAATCACAACCATGACTTAATTTTAGAGTGCAATCAAAATTAGTCTGCATATTCAAATTTGAAGAATAACACATGGCATTGATTTATCTAAATTAAAGAAAAAAGTAAAAAAATTTGGTACCAGTATGTCTGTGGAAGTTCTTATTGTTTATTATTACACATTCCCCCATCTCTGGATAATCCATTCTGTAACTGTAGTCTGGCAGAATTCCAGAGTCCATAGACTTGCTAGCAGGTAGGCTCTTTCTGTACAGAAACCAGACAAAATTTAGGTGTTAATTTCTGATCTCTTTTAAAAATAATGACAATAATAGGCTATTTTAGCAAGCCAAATGAAATTGGTAAGGTTGCACTTGTAGTAATTTTCTGTGGAACTTGCAACAAGCTTGAAATTAAAAGAATCAAGGAAGAACTGTGTTTAAAAATGGAATGCCTCTGCACAGGAGAATATGAAAACTATGAAAACTTATTTTAAGCATGCCAGTTACTGACTCAACAAGAAATCAGTTGGGCTTTTTCACTATCATCTTCTGAAACTTATGTATCTGGAGGAAGGGTTAGCTCTAAGAAAGCAAATCTGTTCTGAATTCTAACTAGACATTATTATAATTGGAATTTTCACAAGAAAACATTTGAAACCTAAAAAGATGTGGCAGGTGTGTGCTCCTTTTCTGCTTAATGCAGAAAATGTAGCGTGATGGCTACATCTGGATGAAGCTGAACTTTAGGGAGACAGCTAACACAATAGGTAAGAACCCTAAGTCTTGTTCAACATCTAAGGGCTAGCTGAGCATGCACCATCCCAAAATATGCCTCATATGCAAATATGACTGTAAGTCACTTGTCTACTCCACATACAGCAGGCTGCACACCAGGATCTCCCCTCAAGCAGGCATGCCCCCCTCGTTTACTCCTTGAGGCTGAGAGATCCCTCGCCACAACAGCTTCTTGGTAAGTAATTGAGAGCATGCTGAACTTTAAAATCTTAGCTAAGTGATATTAAGAATTGATTGTGCCCATAATCCTTTAGACATAAACTGCTGACCAGACTTAAACTGAAGACTTAAACCAAAAGCACCTCACTTACCCTTTAAAGGCTGGAACAGATTTTGCATCTGCCATATCATCCCCCAAACGTGATCCATCTCCCATGTCTGTCATTATTGCTTTCAATTATCAGCTTCAAAATGCTAAAAAAGTAGAAATATTACGACAGGTCACAGAATAACTTTAGCCTACAATATTAGTAGGAAAAAAAAATAAAAAAGGCATTTTTGAGTAATCCCTATACATATTATATTTGAAAGAAGAACTTTAACTATTTTTCTAAATTACTGCCTTCTCTAGGAAAAAATCTGCAGATCCCTGTGACAAAATTACTGAAAAGACCTACAAAAAGCAAGATAAGAGCAAACAAATCGAAAACAATCTTTAAAATATTGCAATATCCCAAATGCATTAGAAATTAAGAACCAAAATCAAGCAATAGGAATTATTAGATATGTGCGAAGACTAATATAGATTAAAAACTGGGTCACAGTAGTTTGAGAAACAAGCAATTTCTCTGCATTCCATTTCAAATGAAACATCACCACATCCCATTCCAACTGGCGTATGTGAAGGCAATTGCAATAATAATAAAATAAAACTACAACAATCTAACTTTAAACAGTTGATGAAACGAACCCTATGCTGCGGGCTTTTTTACTTTTATGAGAACACAGGACAATAAATTATAATGGATACCCAAATCAGAAATCAATTTAAATGCATTAAACCCCACGGTTACTTTGTGCGTACTCATGGAACGTATTACTAAAGGTTCCCTTAAACTCAAGTATCAGAAACAATTATGCATCATAAATTTCAGCCACCAGATAGGACAAAGTAATAAATGCTTAGAAGTGCTGAGACCTCAAGAAGGTCAAACAAGGCATTACAAGGTAAGAATTTTACAAAAACTTACTTTAGCAGATATATTTATGGTAAATAAGAAGGTATAAGTAACCAGACCAAGTAGCAAGATTTGCTGGTCAGATATGATGCAGATTCTGTTTAAGGCTTAAGTTCTTTGGGGCAAACTATATTTGCCATCTTACATCTTGATATTATTAAGTCTCAATTTCATATCTATACTCTTGTTAGTACAACACAAACACCCATTTTTGTGGCAACAATTACTATTACATCAGAAGCACTAATTTGGTTATTTATAACCTTCTTTCTGAACTTGTCTCTAGAAAGACATTTGCTTACATTTTTAGTGGCTTCAGAAGATCTTCACTGTTACTCTGAATATTATTTTAGAGCACTGATGTAATTAAATCTTCCCCAAATTATTCCAGACTTCACAATTGTATTATGCAATGCAGCAAAGAGGAAATTTCCTGAAAATCAAATTACCAAAGCATGGTAATAAGCTTGGTATTTTAGAAATAAAGTGTCTAAAATTTTATCGCTATGTTTTAGAAATTTATGTTAAATACAGTATCATGGGGTAGAAACTATATCTACAATGTTCAACTTGACTGCCTAGCATCTTGATCTGTATTCATTCATCCAGACTTCAAAGTCTAATTCATTAAAAATACACTGTGGGAAGAAAAAGGCAGGCAACTCCAAAGGGCAATTCAAATACCTATGACCTGTGGCATGACAGTGATCCAGCCCTAGGTACTAGGGAGCAGGGAACATTAGCACTGCCAGCAGAGTCTAGTTTACACAGACAACTGCTGTGTGCACCCAGCTCCAGCTGAAGGGCAGAGCTTCTGATCCCCAGCAGTTGAAAAGAACAGCTTTCATTGACAAGGATGCTGTAAGTTCTCCTGCTCCAGCACGGCACAGCTTCAGGAGCTTCTGTGACTTTTTCAACCATCCTTACCACAATCACCCTTGGCTCTGGTTATCAGCTTTCCTGAGCTCCCAGTCTGAGCAGTATTTGTAGGAAAACATCCAAGCAGAACAACCCACCATTTATGATGCAACTCACTCTTCCCCCTCCTGGAGAAGAACTAGCACAACCCAAACCCTTCAGGGACTAATAAGAGACACTGGGAAAGGTTTAACTTCCTCCATCTGTTCTTTGTCTGACAACAGTAATAAAGGGCCACGCCATATAAAAAAGCACAGCATCATGTCCCAGCCCTATTACCAAAACCAGCTAGCAGGTCCACTGACAGCAGCGTGGCCATGTCAGCACAGAAATCAACTTCTGCTAAATGCCAGGTGTTTACCCCACTGTTTGCCACTGGGAACTTCTGCAGTGCCAGTGCTGCAAGGCCATGAAGAAGAGAGTGTAAACTAGTAAATATGTGCCTACATAAGCTGTGGCCAGCTCCTGTCTATCAGATGAGCCACCTACCAACAGCTACTTGGAAAAAGGCTCACCCAAAGTACAGGGAAAGCTAACACCCCCTGGCCAACAGACTAACCCTTGGAATCACAAGGGAGGGTGAAGTGGCTCTTTGGCTGTGCTGGATTCACATCAGGTGTGAAAACTAAACTGCTGAAGAGCAGCAGGCTTAACACTATGCAAACTGCAGACCAAACTAGCCTCGAGCACTGAATGCTGCTTACAACAGAAATGCTAAGGCAGGATGCAAACACTAAGAGAGATCTTCAACATTTAAGTGATCTTAAAGTAAGGCTTATCTCCTTGACCCCTTTGCTTCCTTAAAATTTAAAGTTCTACAATTGCTGTCCTTGATCCAGTGACAAAAAACAATTAAATTGGAAGAAATAGCTAGCAAAACCTACAATTACAACAAACTATATTAGCTGCTTTCTGAAAAACGTAGAACACAACTTGTAATACCATATCATAGAAATATTTCTTACTAAGGCCTCTGCAAGCCTAGCTCATAGCCTACAGTTTCAATTGTTCAATGAAGTGTCAGAGCTCCCTGCACTCCATCACAATTGGAGCTTGTCTGAGAGATTTGACAGAAGCTATAGGGATTGTCTAGAAAAACTCGTTATAACACGCTAAGTATTTGAAATTTGCATGGTTTATCTCTTCACGACAGAATCTGCAACTCACTTCTAATATCCATCAATTCCTGAGCACCCTCAGGCACCAAAGTCATCTGCACTTCTTTAAAGAACAAAAGACACCCACAAAGAGCTATCCCTTCTGTTGCTAGGCACTCAAATGGGCGTTTAAACCAGCAGGGTATTTTGTGCAGGGGTCACGGTAACAGCAATGCTCTCCGGAGGATGGTGCTGATTCTAACAGGCCACCAAGAATTGCCTCATCTTGCTTTAGGTAATGCAGTGATGCCATGCATTTCCCTGTGGAAGATGATCTCATCCTGGTGGGGGGAGGTGCGGGAGGGGGGAAAAACCCACGACAGTGCCTTAAAAAAATATTACAAATTTTTATTCTGCTCTTCGATATCATTTTCTCTGAAAGCTTAGGTAAAATGAGGCTTCAGCTTAAGGAAATAGAAAGATCAAGTTCTTGAAAAGAGCAACAGCATTTTTATAATCTAGCAAAATATATTGTGTAGATTTTAGGAAGCTTATTTTATAATATTATATCTGAAAAAATGCAATTTAAAAACCCTACAACTTACGAGACAGAGGCAGAAAATATAAAGATAATGCAACAATGATCTTTACATACACTAAGTAGTAAGAAATAAAGTGGCTCAAAAAGGGGCAAAGCAAGCTACCAAAAAATGATGAATGCCTCTCTGTGCAGCAATAAGAGCAAAAATATATTTTCCTTACATAAATGTAGTTGTTCCGATGATTTTCTTTTGATAGGAAAATAATAAATAAAAAAACCTTTCTACTCCATTCCAGCCTGGATTTACTTATTCTACCTGGACCGAATGAAAATAAATTCACATCATCATGTGTCACCACTGCCATAAGAACCTCCAGGTTTCTTTTTAAAGCAATATTTATTTGAAATAAGAACCAACAAGAGAAATGAATGGAATAGTGATAAAAATAACACCAAAGCTTCCCAGACAGGAGAAGGCAAATAACTGAACTGTCTTTAGTTACCAACTGGATCCTGAAATATGCAAACCACAGGAGACAACACATGTTCAGTATATATCTGCTGCTACAAAGCAAGGAGTGTAGCACTACTAAAACAGATGTTCAAAACAGACAGATGTATTGTAAAATAGCTCCTTAGCGATTAGAAAAGGGCAGTTTTCCACCTCCCATGACTGCAAGAGAAAATGTCAAGCATTCAAAGAAGGTATTTTTTGTACATGAGCATATACATGACATATCATGATATTTGTGCAGACATGCAAATTAAACATTTTCCACTCCACAATGGATAATGGTAAACAATAATTATCTGACTAATAATGTAAGGAAAACATAGAAGCTGACTATATGAAAAAACGAAAAACAATTGAAATACACCACTACATTTTCTGTGTGACACTATCCCCCTACTAAACACCACAGATGGGAGCAGGCCCATACTGACACAGCTTTTCCCATTTCTTCTGGTCTGGATGTAGGTGCTGGAAAGCCCTAACACTGGGCCAGCATCCTGATCTTCCAAAAGCAAACAGACTCGTGGGTACTCAGCATGAAGCTATAAAATCAGCTGAAATTACTCCGAGTGTAGATGTGACCCCTGAGTTAATAATTTACCTGGACCTATTAATCACATCACCACCGCTATAAGCAACAGCCGTATCAGGTTCCTTAACCTTAAGGGCACGGTGTGTTTGGAAGCTGCCACCTGCCAAGCAGGTACCTGGAGGAGAGGACCATGATTTACAGGGTAACAGACTACAGCTGGCCAGCCCCATCCTCCAGCCCGGCGGGGAACAGACAGGAATCCACACACCTCGGGCAGGGCTATTTACCCGCCATCAAAAGTTACTCACAGCGCCTGCCAGGACCCCAGGCGAGCTTTTCTTCAGGACAGACGAGGTTTAACACGCTTTGTTTTGGAAGATACAAACGCAGATTCCGACCCGGGGTTTCCCCGTTCGTTAATGGTCGACCGAGGGGTCACCAAGATCATCTCAGAATTACAGGGGGTTTTTTTTTCTTCCTCGTTGCCCCTGTTTCGGCAGCTTCTCCACAAAGAACAGGCCTGAAGGGACAAACCTTAAGCCTCTGTAAAAGCGTCAGCTGAGGCCCGGGCTCTGCCCGCGGCAGGGGAAGGCGGCGGTCTCTGGGAGAGAGGGCGCCGGGAGAGCTCCGAGGGCGCCGGGAGAGCTCCGAGGGCGCTCTCTCCCGCCCGGCCCGCGGCCAAGGCCGGGGGCTCACCGCCCCCACAGACCGCCGGGCCTACGGGGGAACGGCGCTCTCCGCCAGGCCTGCCCCGGACGAAACGCACTCCCCTCCGGCTCCCCGCAGCCGACTTCCACCGGGAGAGATGCGGGGGCCACCCGGGCCTGGACAGCCACAGCCTGGCCCACTCCCCCTCCCCCCCGCTTTGTTCGCCACCGCCGCGCCCGCACGCCGGCACTGTCGCATCCCGGCACCGCCACCACCCACCGGCTTCGCTGTCGGCTCGCTCCGCCGCCGCTGCGCTGCCACATACACTTTCCCGAAGCTGGCTCGGCGGGGCACAGATATACCCCCGGCGGTACCCGCCTGGCGCCCGTGACCCCGCCCTGCGCAGGGCGGGCAGCCCGGCCCAATGGCGGCGCGGAGCGGGCGCTGGCGGTGAGTCCTGCCGTCGGGAGCGGAGTGGGAGCGGCGGGGCTGGCTGTGAGGCGCTCCCGGAGCGAAGGGAAGCGAGCGAGGCCAGGCTGAGGAGACATGGGGTGGCTGCTCTCCTTTGCTCTCCTTTGCTCTGCTCTGCTCTGTTCTGCTCTGCTCTCCCAGCAGAGCTGGCCGGGCCGGGCCCTATGGCGGGACGCTGAGCCCGGCTCTCCTTGCTGCTCTTGGGTGTGAATGGTGTAATCCAAACCTTGTCGGGGGTTGAGCTGTTGCCTGAGTTCCTCTGCCTACTGAAACAAATGTGCCGTTCTGGTACATTTTCACTATGTTGGTGCGGCCTCATATTAAATACTAAGTGCAGTTTTGAGCACCACAATATAAGAACATTATAAAGCTGTCAGAGAGCATCCAAAGGAGGGTCATGAGGATGGTGAAAGGCTTTGAGGGAAAGCCTTGTGAGGAGCAGCTGAGGTCACTTGGTCTGTTCAGAATGGAGGAGTCTGAGGGGAGACCTCACTGTGGTCTCCAACATCCTCATGAGGGGAAGAGGAGGGGAAGGCTCTTCTCTGTGGTGACAGTGACAGGCCCTGAGGGAATGGCCTGAAGCTGTGTCAGGGGAGGTTTAGGTTGGATGTTAGAAAAAGGTTCTTCCCCCAGAGGGTGGTGGGGCACAGAAACAGGCTCCCCAGGGAAGAGGTCACAGCACCAAACCTGACAGAGCTCAATGTGAAAAAAGAGATTCACTTTCCTGGTAAAATTTAAAAAGTTTAATAAAAGACAATAAGGACAAGACAATAAACCAAAAGATGATAGGGCCAGGTGTCTTTGCACTTAGCCAAGAACATCTCTTGGCTAAGAACCCTTTTTTAAATGCACCAACCAGCTTGTTACATATTCATAGGCCCTCATGCATTATTCAAAACATTGCTTTGGGTTCCCCCAATCCACCCCCCCTTCCATAAATAATTTTTATTTCTCTTTTTGGCTCCATTCCATCACTGATTCTCTGATAACAAATGATCGATGAACTCCTTCCCTGGGGTTCTGGTGTTCATTACCACATCTTCTCAGATAGGATAATCCAAGAATATGAAGAATATCCTGATTACCATTCTCGGAGTTAGTCACAAAAGCTATGTCACAGCCCAAGAAAAATATATTTATCATATGCTACTATTTATCTGTATTTATCATAAACTACTATTTCCAAGTTTTGTTATTAGCAGAAATAAAAGAAACTATATTAATACAGCAAAGTTTTCCAACATTATACATACAGCATTCATTTTGATATTTGCAAAACAGCCAACTTTATTATATGTATTTATAACATCAGGAGGCATTTCAACAGTGTTCTCAGGTTCGTGGTGTGACTCTTGGAGATGGTCATGTGCAGCACCAGGAGCTGGATTAGCTGATCCTTCCAACTCAGAATATTCTGTGATTCTGGCAGAACGGTGATTTGTAAAGGAAATTTGTTTGTAGAGTGGGGACAATCTATGGGGACAATTACTAAATGAGCTCAGCAAGAGAGTTCCCTGTGGGTGAGCCGGCCTGCACCACGGCAGGACCTTCCCTTGGGCAGAGTTTTGGCCCACTTGCTGGGTGACTGTCCCTGGCTGCCCACAGACCTGCCTTGTGCAACAGCACTGTGACACTGAGGGCTGTTTTTGGCTTCATCATCAACTTTCAGGTCAGTCGGTTTCATATTTGTAGGTTGACCTTCAGTAGCAGCAGTCAGATAACATTGGAAACTATGTATTCCAGCTTCTCAAAAACAGGTACTAAGCTACTTTTTGAGGTCTTACCACCAGGTCTGATGTACTGAGTTTTGCACTTGCAACCTTAATTTGGGCAATAGATTGTATGCTGGAACAGGTTGTCCCGAGGCGTTGTGGAGTCTCCCCCACTGCTGATACTCAGGAACTGACTGGACATAATGCTGTGCCAAGTGCTCTAGGATGACTGTGCTTGAGCAGGGACATTGGTGACCCACTGTGGTCCCTTCCAACTTCACCCATTCTGTGATTCTGTAATTGTAGAGGCCACTTCCTCTGTTAGGAGGGCGAGATGAAAATTTGTTGTTGAGGGAAGATGAGTGGTGTTTGTTAAACCACTCATCAGCTCAACAGAAGGATAGCTAAGCTAATTTTCACTAGCGTTAAGGAATTTAATGTGTTCTTCTAAGGCAGAATTGGTAGCTGGGAGAAAATCTCACAGATTTGTTTGTGTCAATGATCAATGAATTCTGCCGTAGAACTATGCCACATGGTACACACCAGCCAGGAAACAAGTGTAATGTTATTTTGAGTAGCAGTTGATTTGCATGTCTCTGTTTCAGTTGTCAGCAGGTGTGAGTAATATGTTTTGTCGTTATCATGAGAAGTAGTCTTCCATGAAATAGAGAAAATAAAATTGAAAGTTCTTTAAGTCTTTGCTCAGGAGACATTTTTTCAGGCTCTCCATGCAGTCATCCTACTGAGTCAATAACACTGAAGTCCAAACATGTTGGTGACAAAATTTCTTTCAGTCAAGTCAACTAAAAATTAGGACTGCCCTTACTTCTGGTGGGATATAAGAGAGGAAGATGAAGTGAGAATTTCCCAGTGAACTCAGAAGGCTGGTCTGTAAGTGTTAATTGCATGTGCTCTAAATAGATGTCTTGTGTTATAGTTCACACAGGAATTGGAGTTGCCTTGAGAAGACTTGACATGTTGGACTCCCGAGAGACAGAGTGTTTGGACTGCCAGAATCATGATAGGTTTAAAATAGTTTTTTCAGTTTAAAGTAAGGGTCATCAACCTTCTCCCAGGTTCAGGTATCCTCCCAGCTGTGTTTCTGCAAAAATATGGCCTGATATAACTAGGAAGTTTAAAAGTGATAGAGAATTATGGAGCTCCTCCTTTGCTTTCATTTTTTAACGGTCACCTTGAGACCTGTGGAAAAGTGATGATGTAGGGAAGTGTTTTGCAACCAGTAAATTTACAGCCAACAGCACCAAAATGAAACTGAAAGTTTTGTTAGCACTTCTGAGAAATGCTGATTGCTATCTATAATCTTATTTCTCATTCCCGGAAAAGAAACCAAGAGCCTAAAAAGGGAGTGAAGAAAATGCCCAGGTCAGAAGGTGGACAAGCGGAATAGAGATAATATGTTCGACCCCTCCTAGAGAAAAAACATTTTGTTATTTAGACTTGACACAGGCACTGACTATCAAGACATTGGCAGTCTCAGAACAGTGGGCAAAAAATTTAAGTGTTCAGGAACTTTTGCTGTGGAAAACCTGGAGGGGGAAATGAGAGGATCTAAAATTCGGGCTTTGGTGTCCCACAAGAATATTTAAATACTTAAATTCACCTTGTGAATCCAGGTTGTTAAAGGTTCAAATACTTCTGAGTACACTCAGTTTCATTTTTATCTTTCACTGCAACCCGGGGGCTGTTAGGAGAAGCAAGTGATTATGCTGGTCAGAACAAGAAGATTCCCCTTCATGTTTGTTACTTCTTGCCTCTCTTCCTCTCTTTCACAGTTTCCTGGCAGTGTGTTTTACTGATTTGCAGGTGTTTCACTTACAGATAATTGTACATGTGTGTGTTTATGCTTTACTACATTACTCCACAACATTAGGATTACTTTATGGATTTAGAAGCTTAAAGGTTGCAAGATAGCAAGAGTTACTGCATGGTTCTATTTCCTGAAAAGAGATAAGATTGCTGTTTTAAGGTTGTGAAAAGTACATGAGCTTTTAAAGCAGGTGAAAGTATTAGTGATCAATAGCAAAGGCTTGCAGTGGAGGATGGTGCCCTCATTTTGAATTTCAGTTTTTACTTTGAGGTACAGAGCTCACAGCTAAAGTCACTGAAGTCTTAACTCCTCCTATGAACTCAAGTACTGTACTACCCATACAAATTAATTATCTCATTTGTCTCCCCCAGCCATAAAAGAAAAATATTTTTTTACTTGTAGTATTTTTTTACTTTAAGTATTTTCTACTCCTTACTAACGTTATGTGCTTAGTTGACAGTTTGTGTATTTTCTGAGAAATGTAATACCATTCTGTAGACAAAAATGAAACTTCCTGGGCCTTCTTTCA
Organism: Certhia americana; assembly: GCA_018697195.1. NCBI lineage: Eukaryota > Metazoa > Chordata > Aves > Passeriformes > Certhiidae > Certhia > Certhia americana. The sequence goes on from CM031860.1 coordinate 34,324,579, forward strand.
CTGTCTTTATTCTCTTGTGTTTACCTTTGATAGTGTTAATATGAAGCTCTTGTACTTCTAAAACAGTGTAGAGACATTTGATATTAAAATGAGTATCATAGCAAGGTTGGGTGTTGATTTGGAATATTAGTATCAGTTAATTGATAAATTACATTCAACAAAACCAAAATCAAAGGCAATGAGGAGTAGAGGATATTTTCAAATTAGAATTGCCTTGCAAACGGATTGATACTGATTTGACAATTTGTATTGCTTTAGGAGAAATGAAGAAAAATGGCAAGAAAGACTGAAGAAAGTGGAAGAACTAGCATCTCACTATGAAAGAAATCCTCTTCCTACAGTTTATAGACCAAGACTGTCCAACCCCTCTATGCCATCCTCTGTTTGGAAAGTATTTTCTCGTCAGGCTGAAGCTTTTAATTATGTAAAAACCTGCAAAGAGGTATATTATGTGTTAGGCAAATATCTCTACTCTTTATATACTTCCAAGATTGAACACCATTTAAAATTGCTGTTAGCAATGAAGTCTGTATCAGTTTACAAGATCTTTTTCTTCCCAATCCTGAAACAGCAAGTATTTTTTTTTTTTTTGTCTTTGTAGGTCATGTTGCACTGGAGGTATCTCTAAGTAATACTAGATCTGTTCTAACATACAAGTTGATATGTGGTGTTAACTTCAAACAGTAAAAGTGCTTTTTTGGGAACATTGTAGTGATAAATTTGTTCCTTCTCAGGATGAACAAGCTGTCAGGGTGGGCAGGAGAATGGGAAGGTAGTAAGAATTGAGTAGGAAGAAAGGGGAGGAAGAAAATGAGGAAGAAAAAGAGATAAAGAAGAGGCAGAGACTAAATAAAAACAGTACAACTCTCCAGTGGTATCTGAGTAGCAAGTTCAGATGATTAGAAGTGATTAGCCAAATAAATATTGTGTGAAAGCTATCCTCTGTTTTCAGTTTAATACTTCTTAAATTGATTGCTATTTTTAAAGGAAGTATTGTGTTTTTCTCCATGCTGTTTCAGGTATTTAAATAATCCTGACAGCCTGTTTTCCAAAATAGGTTCTCACTGGCTTAGCAGTAGTTTTTTAATATTTTCTTCTCAGGTTTCCATTTTTGGATCTAAACAACATAATGTCAAGAATATTTGCCCATAAAGCTTATACTGCCATCATGTCCATGAGGCTGCTCCTTTCATGACATTGTTCCTCCTCCCTTTAGATGCACTTGGTACTGATTAGAAAAAAACCAAGAGTTTACAGAGAAAATAGTTTACACTACTGCACAGCAAAGAAAAGCTTCAATGTTTTGCCCATGCAACTGAAATCAGAATTATGTTCTAAATTAAAACTAGATGCTGCTGAACATGGAAAAGGATAAGGGATCTGTTTATAGTTCTCTAGTATTTACTAATGTTTAACTGATGCCAAGTAGGAACTTACAAAGATTTAAACTGGTTTTTTGAATAAAATTAACAAAAGATTTCAATGTTTTTATTTAAAAAGGATGTTCATGTGTTTGCTTTGGAAAAGAACACCCAGAGTGGACAGAGGTTTTACCTTGTGACAACATATAAAGAGCTTTGGTTTTATTACACGTGAGTATTTGAGAAGGTACCCTGTATGTACTGAAAGTCAGTGGTGTACTGGATATCCTACCTAGCAAGAGCTATCACTGGATGGGTATTCCCAGGAGCCATCTGCTGCTCTGAGTAGCACAGAGCTGTCATGAGGTTTCATCTTGGCAATGGGAAAGATCTTCATCAGGACAAAACAATGTATTCTGTAGCAGGTTTCAACTTTCTTCTGAGTGGCAGATTGCCATTATTTCCTGTGAATTCCTGTGAATTGAAATTTATTAACAGTAGTTTGCTTTTGCTATCAGCTTTCCTCAGGGGATCATACCAACACATGACAAAAACATACTTCTCTGACTAGTCATGCAGCAGTTTCAGTGGGCGTTAATGCAGATGTCTGGAAACTGATTTATGGGTTTGTATTTGCATGATGCAGTTCCAAGTATTGACGGTTTGATCATGTGCTGAACTTCTCCTCCATTTGTTTCTTTTACAATAAAACATTTGGCCATGAAGTGAAAGAAATCTGAGTCCATTTTTATATGTAAAGCCTGATTTTTTTCTCAAACTGACAATGAGATTATTTTTTAATTTAGTTAGAAAAAACTCTATATAATGTCTTTGTTCATGCTAAAGATATATGAGTGATAACTTAAGTTTTTTACTGTAGTTTTCATAGTTCCTTGAATTCTCAACATTTCTGTATGTATTGTAAGACTGTAAGGGGGGGCATGGAGAGGAGAATACTTTATGAAATTAAATTCTAGGCCTTTGAAATTAAATTCTAGGCATATCTTTGTTGATATTTGATGCTGATGTTAGTTACAATTTTTTCAAAGCATTATAGGGTTACTACATTTTTTTAATATGGTTGGTTGATTGTAGAATAAAATATGTGTGATCCTCGTTTGCAACTGATAAGCATGTTTTTTATGCTCATAATGTTTATCATGAGAGGTTGTGATTTTGGTTTTGTTTTTCCTTAGCAAAGGTCACAAAACATGTCTTATGCATTGCTATGAAGTAATTCCTGAAAATGAGGCTTGCAAACTTTATTTTGATTTGGAGTTCTACAAACCAGCAAATCCTGATGCAGATGGCAAGAGTATGGTCATGAAGTTAATTGAGGTAAACTGGAGCAAAGTCATGCTGTGGATGAATATGAATTAATTGTTAATTTAATATGAAACCAAAGTATTTGCCACTTTTTCTTGATTATGCTATAGTTGCCAAACCAGGACATATAGTAAAATTAAAAGAATTTCAGACCCAGTGATTATTTTTAATTAAGTAAAAATACTGTTTTAATTAAAGCAAGGGTTTAGTCAAAGTGAGAGACTAAAACTTTAATTGAGAGACAAAAATAAAGAATGATGGCTGTTGGACTGTTTGTATTCATGGTAGGTTTACTGACATGGTAAGTTTATTTCTGAAGCTTATGTTATGTGATCTGCCACTTCAAAGCAGTAAAACTGAAGGAATTTTTAGGTACTCTTTAAAGTTGCATCAGTTCATATATTCCTCAGTTTGTTCCCTTTGCCTAATGGTGCAGTCATATATCAAGGCTTAGATGAATCTCTCCTGAAATTTCTTTAGATGACAATTCATTATAATTTAGTTAAATGATGATGTAGATAGCATCATGTGACTGCATTTACCAATTTGGTATCTAAGATTAAATACCTTTGCTAATTATCAATTTCATTAAATTGTGCAGTTTCCATTTTATGGCAGTTTTTTTTTGTAAATGAGCTCTCTGCAAGTTCAATATGGCTTTCATGTTTTTAAAAGAATATCTTCTGTTTTAATAAAATCTCATTGTGAGTGGACGTCTCTTTCTGAGACTTCTGTCACCTATGTGTCTTTAGCTAGAAGTGAATAAAAGTAAAAGATTATTGAGGTAATTCCTTCATAAAGAACCCTTCATTGAAACAGAATCTGGAGGGGTTTATCCATTGTGGATCAACTCCAAAATGCAGATTCCTCAGGTTAAGAAAAGGATATTGCGTTTTCTGGCTGGGGGATCTGAGCTGCTAAAACCCAAAGCATTCCAGATCTTTAGGTTCTGAGTACCGTCCTAAACATGAATAATCACTAGCTTGGTTTATAAGAGAGGTGTTTTAAGAGCTAATTTAGAGTGAAATATGTTTTCTGCTTAGTTATTGTTCATTGGGTCACACCAATGAATTAGCTAAATGCTAACAGAGAATTAGCTCACCGGTCCTTTATATCGTGACAACCTTCATCTTCTGCTCCTGGTGAGCCTGCATTACAAACATTGTCACTGTGGGTGTGAACTGCTTTGTGCTGGAAAACAACCTGCAAGGTAAAGTCTCCTGACCAGACTTTGACCTGGGGAACTTATCAGCTTATCACTCTTAGTTAAATGACTTGCATATTTAAGGAAATACAGTCTAGATCAAACTTGATTTAAACCTGGTATGGGTTAGTTTCAATTAAATTAATTGTGTGCTCAAAATGAGGAAAAAAAAAAAGGACCTTGGGAAAAACATAGAATCTGAATTCCTGTTAGGTTTTATAGATACAACTACTAGAGTAAAACAACACAATAATGTTTACGATTTCAGCTTGTCAGCCAGAAATTAAAAGAACTCTATGATGTAAATTGTTCATCAGAAGATGTCTTGAACTTGGATTCCAGTACTGATGAAAAATTTAGTCGGCACTTAATATTTCTACCCCAAAAGACTGTATTTAAGGATAATACTCATATTGGTAAGTGTGTCCTTTTCTCTTACACCTAGAAAGGTGAAAAAAGTGAAGTTTTGACTTGATAAAAGGTGAAGTTTTGACTCATCTCCCATATGAGTATTTATTTTAATGGAATTATATGTGGAAAAAAAAAATGTATTCCCAGCATACACATAATTACCCTCTATTTCATTAAGCATCATTTTTTCTCATCTTCTACTTTCTTTTCCTATAATTAACATGTGTTTGCATGTTTGCAAAAATGTAACATTTTGGGTGCCTGTATGTTTTAGTTCCAAAAATGCTGATTTCTGTGAAACAGGCAAGTCTATGACTCCTTAATTTTCAGATTAACCTCAGTCTTAACAATTAAAGCTGCTGTTTTTTGCTCTAAATACGGTTAATTTCTGCTCAGCACATTGTCAAAAAGGCAGGACAAAGATGATTTCAAGCCACCTGTGCATAAACATGGTTAAGAGAAAGGTGAAAGCAATTTTAATTGTTTATGTAAGTTGGGATTTCTCAGATATGGCAACTCCAAACCAGAGAATTGCCAGTTTAGGGTTGTGTTTACTCATTTGTGTGCCTCAGTAGTCCTGTAATGAATTATAAGGATGATGATGCTTTTGATGCTTGATATGCTGAGTCATTGTGCTGATATGTAACATGGGAGGAACAGTATTTCATATTCATTCATGTTCCACATAGAAGCTTCATCCAACAAGCGCAGAATCATCCTTGCCAGTACTCCTTCCACTTCATGTTTTTTTCCCACAGCTGCATTTATTCTATTCTCTTGCTTTCTCCCTGGAACTAATTTGGCCATGGTTTTTATTTGTCTGTCTTTGGTCACCATCTAGCAGGGTCTGGAGGTACAGTGGGAGTTGAATTACAATACTGGGAGTTTGAGAAATCATTACAAAATACTTTTGCAAAAGTAGTTTGTTGTTTGAGTAAGCTTTGGTCAAGCTCTTACATCAGTAAATACGCCATGAAGCTGCAAGTGAACATTTCAGTCATTCTGAAAGTGAAATTAGGGAATGCAGTAATGAGGGGGGCAATCACAACCTTTTCAGAATCCTAGATCTGAGCTTGTTAATATTTAGTTGGGGTTTTCTTAAGACGTTTAATGCAAATTTTTGCGACGCATTGGTTTCTCGGTCACTGGCCAGAACTATTTTTTACAGTGGGCTGGTCAAAATATTTCTTTTTAAAACTCTAGAATAGCTAAAAAGACCCCAAACTTTAACCATGTCCATCTTGGCTGTTTTAAAAAATGCTTGCACAGAAACTCTCTTGACTCATAAATGACATTACCTGCTTCTGGCCTTTTTTTGGTTGTTTTTAAGGTAACTTTGTGAGAACCATTTTGCAGCCTGCCATAAGATTAATGGAGAGTAGGGCTGCTGTGATTCCAACAGAAGAAGCAGGACATGTTTCCCAGTGTTCTGCAGAAGCTGGATTAGATGCTTCTCTTACAAACCTCACAGCTGCTGAAGAGGATTCTAAAGTCCAGCCAGCCATTGCTCATGAAACAAAGGATATGGAAATACCACACCAAGAAGAAAATTTGGATTTTTCCTTCCTAATAGTAAATGATAAAGAAGGCAACAAGCAGCTTTTTGTGGATCTAGGTAAGTGTTTTTAAACCTCTTTGGGATGCAACAAAAGTTAAGAATGAAATGTTCCTTAATCTTCTATTACAGAGAGTAAGAACAGTGGGGTTCTTACTGTTGTCCCTATGGTCAGACTTTAAATACATGCTGAAACTGTGATCACAAGTGCTGTACTATAAAGTAACCTTGGATTCATGATCTGTGTAACTTCTTATATTGCTGCATTTAATTATTTTGTTCTGAAGTTTAAAGTAATTATTTTCACAACAAGACTTATTTTTTTTTCCCCCCTTAAGGGCTTCGTGTTCCCATTTGGATTAAAAGAGGATAGCATATATTGCATTTTTGTTATTTTAGTTGAAATAGAAGCTGCTTAATAAAGGAACAAGTCTTACAGGCATGGCTTTCTGTGTTCTTGTAGGAATTGAGCCTTCTTTCCCAGTTTGGAATGGCAGCTGTTGGCTTTCAGTGATGGAATAATAGAAATTTTGGGTTGGGGACTTCATGGCCCAGCTGGGCATAGCCTGTTCATGGTATTAAAATGTTACAAATCTCCAGGAGACAACACCCATAGTCAAACTAGAGTTTGAACACCCTTCTTTAACTCCATATCTGTTGCTTTTTGCCATATTTCAGGAAAATGAAAATAGCTTAGCACACTTTTGCAGAGCAGTTTCAGGACTTTATCTTGTGCTTTTTCCTCAGATTCTTCTGAAGAACCCCCATTCCTTCGAATTCTTCTCATGGAATTCAGGATCACTTTTACTGTGGTCCTCTTCATTATGTCTGATCTATTGAAATGTAATCCCAAAGTTAGCTACAGTAGGTTTCTCTTGTTACTGAGTCAGAAGGGTTATTGTTCAAAATTCTTTCAAACATATTCATGAGTGGAATTTAAATAAAACCGATTTGCTTCCTGCTTCAATTTTTAAGAATTTGATGTTAGTTTCCCAGAATTAACCATCCTCCAAATTTATGTTATACGCATTACCTCAAAATTGGAAAGCTAAAGTCAGAGCTGAAGTACTGAAATATGAGTCTGCACTGACAGAAAGCTTTGTGATGTTATTCTTGTATGAGCTCTGTAACTGCTTTTCTCTTCATGAAAATCAAATGCAACCTGCAAATAAAGCTCACCTTCTCAATCAATTATTAGATAGATTATGCAGTGTTAAGATACCTGATCGTTGTTTTGTTGTTTGTTTTTGAGATTGGAATTAAGCTTTCTTGATACATGCCTCAGAAAAGTTGTGAAGCAGTTCACAGAAAACAGAAAGTTTAAGTTCTTTCTCATTAAAAGAATTGTGCAGCTTTTTGTGCTGAGTTGTATTTCACAGAGTTATTGTGAAAGAACCAATTTCTTGCACTGAAGGGAAACTTTTAACAATTATAATGTCAGAATGATTAAAATGCCATAGGTAGAGGTGTTGAGCATTTGTCTTAATTATTCTGTAACATAAGAGCGTATATGTGTGCATGATCTTGCTTTGTGGAATTTCTTCTATGGGATATGAGCCAGTCAGTAACAGTTTTTGTCCAGTCATTAGACTCCTAGCTGGGCCTAAGGAAAATTGTTCAATTTACAAGTGCTCAGTATCTCAAATCCTAGCCAGCACTGCTGTGTTAAGAAATATCTGTTTTCCTGTAGGAGTTTATACAAAGAATAGAAATTTCCGGATGTATAAGTCATCAAAAGCAGGAAAAAATGTGATTCTGAAGATAGCAGAGGATAACAAGTTTATTCCCAACTGTGAAAAGGATGTTTCCTTGGAAGAAGCATATTTTCTTTCCTCTTTAATCTGCAACATTCGGTAATTAGTTAATTCCAGTCAAATGTACAGTATTATTAAATACGTATTTTAATGATAATTCTCCTGTAGCAGTTACATATAACTATTATGAATAAGCAGTTATTCAATTAACATTGTTACAGTGTAATTTAGGAGTTCCTAGTAGAATTTATTGGTTTTGAAGAAAAGAATTTCTTGGGAGTCTTGTTCTTTTGTTAAACCTGCCTTCAAATGTGGTACAGCTTCTGAATTGTGCCTCATTTCTCTATACACACTCAAAATGCCAAAACATAGCCATTATTAAGTTTGGTCACTATGAAGTGTAGGTCTGGAAGCAAATCTTACAAATTTCTAGTCAGTTAAGTATGAGAAGTCTGACTATTTTTCAAAGTAGGATAAGAAATACAAAGGGTTTATGTCCATGTTTTTTTGAGTACCAGATTTCCCATTTGGTACAGACCCTCTGTAGGTTGGGTACTTATACAGACAATAATTAAGTTTTCTATTTTTAATCTAAACCTCTGATATGTCATTCCTTATCTTAAGAAGATCCTAATCATTGCTATAGAAGGAAGGTTAAAATAGTATTAATATTTTTATTGAAAACATATATTTGTTCTGACTTAAGGTTTTATATCCTGAAATATTCATTATCCTGAACTGATGCCAATAAGCCACACTGTGTATTCAGATCATAGGCATCAGCTGAATCCACCATAAGTATGGATAAGAAATTCCACCGTGTTGAGTTTAGACTTCTGTGATCATCTGGCTTCCAGTTAGCAATATGGCAAGGAAAAGCAGTTCAATGTAGAGAGGAAAAAAAATAAATTGTAACCTTTCAAAGGGTTTATTTGCATAAATACTACATCTAGAGCACATCCTGCTGTAGGAGTGTAGCCCAGCAGTCCTTAAATGGGTGGGTCCTGGGACTTTGGAACCAAATGTTGCTGTTGTGGAGGAGGAACCCCCATCCTGTGGTGGGAATCAGGGAAACTGCCACGGCCAGAAGGGAAAGTGCTCCAGGGACGGGGAAAGGTGCACTGCAAATCAGAGGCTGGTCAGGGTTGACAGGGAGCTCTGGAGGTGTCCTGGCCTAGCCCTGGGCCCTGTGTCACATTGTGCCCCCCTGTGGGATGTTACAGTGAGTTATATTGTACTGGGTAACACTGTAAGAATCATACTCTGTTCTTTGTATTCTCTCCTTTCTTCAGAGAAAGTGATGACATAAAAGTGCTGTCATCTGGCTTTTCAGAGGAGGACAGAAAGATGTCTACTTGTTTAAACAGTAAAACTACCAGAAGCAGCAGAGGTACCTCAAGCCTTTTCTACTGCATAGAAACAAAAACTACTGTTACCTTAGACGTTCTGTGACTTGTACACCTGGTAACTTCTAGGAGGGCCCTTCTTCAGCTGCCTTTCTGCAGGAGGCAGGGTACATGTGCACTGAAGGATGCTCTGCAGCACTGGAATGCCACTGATCCTCCCCTCCTGTACCCACAGCTGTCTTGTCCCAGCTCCCTCTGCACCTTGGGGGTGGCACTTTAAAGATCTACAAGAAAGTAACAGTGGCTTTATTCCCTGGATTCATTTAAGGGTGTGATGTGATTCATGTACATTTTCTATGTAAATATATATAAAGTCTAAGTGTTATAATGGAATATTACAGTGGCAAACCCTCTAACAGTGTGTGTTTGTGGCCTTTGATTTAACAGATTCCATGGAAGGTTACCAGGGTTCACCATATCCAGAAATTGATCATTTTGTTCTTTCTTTGGTTAATAAAGATGGGCTGCAAGGAGGTAAAGAGACCATCTTACTACTTATAAATGAGTCTTCTGCAGCACTGTTTCTAAAGACTTTAAAGATTTTTTTTTTTCCTCAGGGATACGACAATGGAGTTACTTCTCTCTCAAAGAACTACTTATTTATGATATTTCTGGTTACCGTTGGTGTGAAAATATTGGAAGAGCTCACAAAAGTAACAATATAATGTATGTTCTTTAACTATTCAGTTTAAACCAGCTTTATTTATTTTCCTGTTCAACTGTTATTCTCTAGAAATGCTGAAAAAACTCTTTTGGATAGGGTCAGCAACTGTCTTGCTCTGTGGGGATACAGTGTTTTAGTAACAAAAAAACCCCCAAACCACAAAACCAAAGAAACTATTTATTCCCTAACTCCACCCTTCCCCCCCAAGTTTACCTTGTGATAACTGGAGTTTATTTCTAATAATTCTGTGAAGTAATCTTCATATTATTTAAAATATGCCCCCAAAATGCTAACAGAGTCAGAGTATGTTAAAGCTATTAAACAGTACTATGTTTTGATACTTCCGAGCTAGGAATCTGAAAAATAAGAAAGCAAGCAGACTGCTTTTGAATTAATTTACAGTGCATCTTAAATTTCATTCTTATGCTATTAAAATGACTCTGTCATTTTAATAACTGAGAGTTGCCATTTGAGAATGGTAACTCTTGCCACACGAATCAAAATGAGTTTTGCTAGTGACTCTCTACAATGACTCAGATTTCCTATAGTTTTAGCAAAATAAATGATGGAAAGTCAGTTTTTTAGATTATATTAGAATTACAGCATATAATTAGCATAAATATTTTAACTTTAAAATAATTGTATGTAACATTTAAAATCACTGAAACATAAGAAATGTGTTTCTGAGAAACAAGGATATTAAAAAAGCCCACTGCTGGATGAACTTGCTGGTTCTCAAGTGTTTGAAGCTTGAAGTTTGGTCTTTCCAAAGCACAGCTGAAAAATGGTGGCCTAATCAGTTGACATAAAAAAGTGATTTTATTTGGCTTTTATAATGAAATTATCTGTAACAGCAGCAGCAACAAAATCTTGTCTTACAGTTAAGTCCCATATGCTAATTTTAATTTGATGACTTTTTCTTCCAAGCTTAATGTAATGAAGTTGACTAAATTTCACTTTCAGATGTTAGTCTTAAAAATTTATTTCTTTAAACTTAAGAAACCTGAAGTTTACTAAAAATCATACAAAACAAGTATGTAGTAAGTATGGTAACATTATTAAAGCAATGGCCATAGCTGAGGACAAACAAAACTTGTTCATTTAGTGCTGGTTTCCTACTGTATGAATTCACTTCATTTGTGTACTGTTAGTAAAAAAACTAAATAATTTCATTCTTAGGATTCTGGTAGATCTAAAGAATGAAGTCTGGTATCAAAAGTGTCATGATCCTGTCTGCAGAGAACAAAACTTCAAATCACAAAGTATGTAGCCCTGCGATCTCAATTTTATTTAATATTTTTTTGAATGTTAACTTCAATTAATGTCTTATATTTGATTTAGGTTTTCCATTACCACCTGGGATATGCCTCCCATCTCTTTTCAAAGAGGTAAGTTTTTGTCCTATTGAGATGCTCAAGTTCTTGTGAGGCTCTGGAAGTCCTTGGATATTCCCACTAATATCCCAGTCTGCTGGGAGAGCTCCACATGCCATTACAGTGGTATAGAAGAGGTCCCCAGAGCAGCTGTGCTGGTGTGGTGGCTCCATACATTCATTTTAAAGTTTTCCAGCAATGCTAAGTTACTGGAATTGTCTAACTCTGCCTGGGACTAAAGACTTTCTCCATTCTGATGTGAACAGCAGTTCCCAATGTCTAAGCCACAAGGCTGCTCCAGGTGCAGAACAGAAAAATTGCCCAAGTTTAGCTCTGCTGTGCATGTCTGACCTCATGCAAGGTAAAATAGAACTGGTTTTGAACACTTGAGTCAGTCAGAGTCAAATGTAAGTCAGTGACCCTCATTTCTGAAACTCATTTATCTCCATTTTAGTGTATTAAAGCAGCACATTTCCCCAAACAGGCAGAATATTTGAACTGACCTGATACCACACCTAGACTCTATGCCCTGAACATACAAGTTTTTCCACTGCTTAGGCAATAAGAATTGGCATTTTTGCAACTTTTAAATTTAACTGTACAGTTCTAAATGTCATACAGCAGAATGGCACATTAAGCTCTACTCAAGCAGCTCATCAATAGCTGTTAATTACTTCACAGAAAGTGTCATTTAACTGTATTTTCAGGTCCTGACAGTATCTTTGAACAGACACTTAAGTTAGTCTTAACCTTGTATTACTTTATGAAGCTGTATTCCACAGGCTACTTGTAGGGTGCTAGAAAAACAGCAAATTTCTACCCCTATTAAAATAGGCTTCCACAGGTTAATGTGGCTATACATGAACATGCTGGAAAATCTTATGTTGGCCAGCTCTCTGCAGTATCCATTCCGTGTGACAGCACAAACTTCAAACTTGCAGAGCAGCTAAAGGTACGAAGAGTATTTGCATATGGAGTAAGTAGTGTTCTTGTTTCTCAAAGGAAGAAGAGTCCATGCTAATGGATGATAGGGGGCACACAGCAGGAAAAGTAAACCCACATTCTGATGTGTCAGACTTGTCAAAAAGCTCAGTATCTCCAGAGAACAGCTGCTCTCAAGACCTCCTGTTGTCAGACAGTGAATGGGAAAACACAAGTGACGATGCCCATTTCCTAGAAGCTGCTGATGATGTGGAACTAGCTGAAGCTGCAGATGATAGTCTGAACTGTGCCATGGAAGAAATCCCAGATGAAGTTCTTTTGGAAGCTTTAAAGAAAGAAGACTTCTGCACTAAAGAAGGCAGCTAAGCACAGGCCTGGCCAGCAGTGAATGACACGTGTGTGTCGTGTGCTGGCAGGAAAGGTGCTGTGGGGTGGTTCACAAGAACCACTCCAGAGCTGTAGGACAAAGAATGGAGTGCCTGGGTGAACAACAACAGGCATGAGGAGATCATGGAAGATTACTGAAGAGAACTGGACTAAAAAACTCATAAATGCTGCTCCAAGTTTAGCACCTTAACGCTCTTTGCTGTACAATTTCTATTTTGTTAGTTGTACGTCCAAGTTTTATTGAGAAGCCAACAAAACAGACTTCTTGTTTCCATAAATGAGATGAAATAATTTATTTCAAATGCAAATTTAATAAAAAGATTTCTTTATTCATCTTTGTTCAACCAGAGTCTGTTCTCTTTATGAATATATTCCTCTCAAGATTACTTTAATAGTTAAAGATTAACACCCAAGATTAACACCCAACATTGTTCAGAGTACAGAAAAGTTTTATTACTCTATCTCCTTTTGTTAATACTGAGACTATTTGACAACAAAAAGATACAATCTCTAAGTTGTTGACTTCTTTTAAACACTGAAACAAAACAAGAGTAACAATGATTAAGCAAGCTTTAAGCACTGACAGTTCTAATAACTTCCTACAGAATGTCTGAAAGTCTTAAAAAAACACTTAATTTTTCTTTGATCTCTGCTCTTTCTGTACAGCCAGAGCCTCTTCCAGTTTCATATTGATACTCTCAAAGTGACTTTCTGCTCCTAGAATTCTCTGAGATTCCACCAGAAGAGCAGGGAGGCTGGAAGTTCCATACTGTTGATAAGGAAATATAAATAACAAGGCAACATTTGTAACTCCTGAAAAGATGAGGGACATACCAATATTTATTTTTCCTCTCTCTAAAATGGTACAACATGACCTTTAAAAGTGAACAAAGCCAAAATGAGAGCATCTTCTGGAATGTGAGGATTTCCCTGACACATGGCAGGTGTGTAAGCCTTGTCCACAGAAAAGACCACACCAGGTCCTGGCTACAATGGGAACTTGGTACAATGGGTTCTAAGGCTACAGGAAAAGTTACTCTGGTAACATGAAATACCAGCACTGTTCTCAGCATTAAATATCTTACATGGAAGTGCCAGGGCTTCCCCCTACTTTTGAACAATAACAACACAAAAAATTAATTACTTCTGTCCCACTGTTAATATTCAATTTTATAAAAAAATTACAACTAAGGATAACTGTTTCATTTCTATGTCTTTTGAATCCCTGGGTACTGAGAGCAAGGCAGCAGAATCTTCTCTGAAATGATTCAGCTTCTATCATAAGACCAAAAAAACAAGTGAGATACTACAGTGAAGTCCAGCAGTGATTCTCAAGTTGCTTCCACAAAGACAATTAACAAAATACCGATACTTAAGAGATGTTAATAAATAAATTTCATAAATTAAAATAAAAACACTTAGAAAACTGAAACACATAGAATCTGTACTTACTACCACTTTTTCTCTTGGGTTTTCTTCTCTATAATCCAAACAGTGTTGCTGTAGCTCCTTTAAGTCAGTAATTAATTCAATTGTTTGCCTCAAGGAAGATTTCCTTTCCTGTATCTCAGCATATTCTCTTTGTAGTTGTGTCAGTTGTGGTTCAGCTCTGAAAAAAGATCAACACTTTGATGCTTACATCTGCATATTTATTGCATGAATAACTATGACCCTATTTCCTCTGAAGGAATTAAAAGATTGGTCAGAAATACGAAACACAAGTTACTATGGAATAGTGCTTAGGTAGAACAAGCAAATTACTTAAACAGGGGCATGAGTCCAAATCTCCCCAAAAGACCCAAACCTCTCTTTTGAGTCTGACAATGTAGCCACTCCTTCTTAAACATGTAAGTTTTTTTAAGGGTAGTTTCTTAAATACAAGGTGGTGTGCTTCTGCACACCCCTGCCTGTAAGCTCAATTGTTCAGTGCTTCTGCTGAAGCATATTCAGGATCTACAAACTACCTACACCTCTGCTAAATAAACTGAAGTGCTCGATCCGTTAAAGTAGCACTCCAAAAACTGAGCACCAACAGTGATTTTCAACAGGGTTGCAGAAAAAAAACTGTCTTAAAATGATCAAAGGATTAAAACACGACGTATAAAAATTTCAGGGGCTTCAAATAGTTCTCTGAGCAAAGTTTGTCCATAGCACTACAAAGAAAAACACCTCTCGTGGCCACAGAGGAAAGGTTTTCACCCTGTTTTTGTGGATCCAAGCCCATGGTTCTCTAACAGGCTGTTAAATGCAGCTTCAGTATAAACCTAGCAACCCAAGGGATTTGGGGAATGGTTCTTCCAACCATGTAATTCCTGTGTTGTGTATCTAAATGATACCTAAGGATAATGCCAAGTTAGAGAAGGGGAATTGTGTGGCCACATGAGAACGAAACAAAGCATGTACTAAGAGCAACCCCTGCTGACCTGCAGAGGTGAAAATCTCCCACCTCAAAAACAAACAAGTCCTCTGTATTACCTTTGTAATTTATGATCCAGCACCTTTGCAATTCAAATCATAACACTAGTGTTCCTCCTATGAACATATGGTGTGACACAGCCTCCCAGAAACTAGCTATCCAAGAGAACTTGCAAGAATGACTGTCTAGGCAACTGAGGTATGTAAAGGAGAGGTTATCATGAGCTTTTGTAAAATCAAAAAGCAAGACAGTGGTAATTTCATTAAAATGAGAGAACAAGAGAAGTTACTTTCCCTTCCAAGTTGCAAAGTATCAGACTCCTGAAGTTCTTCAGGCTATCACTGTGCATCATTAGAAACATACCCAATTAGGTCTTCTCTGACTTGCACCAGCTGCTGCCTTTTCTTTTTGATGTTTGTTATTGCCTGAAACAAACAGTGAACTAAGTCTGTGAAACAGTTTCTAAAACTTCAAAGGCAAACAACACAAATTTCATTGCTTTTTTTTTTCTCTGAGGTTTTATGCAGCTTGTCATTGTGGAAGATTCTAAAATACTAGACCTGATAAACTGCCATATTTTACATCTGTATTTGAAACAATTTAAAGCTGTTTAAAATGTCAAACTAATCACCATCCAAATTTTTTTTGAAGAACCATTGGATTTACAAGCATATAAAAGGAGTTTGTGACATTTTGATTTCAAACATTATGAACTCTAGGAGGTTTTAGGTTTAAAAATGCAAATTAATACGAATGTATGTTCAGGATGATTGCCATAACTAAGCTTTCTTTAATATAACATACAATTAAAAAGAAAAGTAACACCCAAAACTAACCATAAATTTAAATTTAGCAACAAAAAATTTAATTTTAAGCAAATGTCTAAGAAGCAAACTAAGCATAAATCTGAGTGGCTGTGAATACTAGGTGTGTATTAAGATTTTCATTTTACATGCAGAGCAGTTTACCATATCACATCAAGTCAACAAGACTTTAGCATATTAATTGTTACTTCTCAAGATAAGCTTTATATTGACTTTATTTGTTAAAGCTATTTTGCCACTGAAAATTTTTCAGATGTTAATTTGGGCAGGAATCCAGACAGTGCCCAAGCTGCTCTTAAATCTCTTTACTGCAGGGCATTCACCTCTCCCTGATGAAACCACTGCAATGTTTTTCTGCCCTTACACCAGTGCCTCCTTCTGTCAACATTCCCATTGCATTTTCAGCAAATTACTGCTTGCTCTAAATGAAGAGGAACTGTCTTCCTCTGAACCAAAATTATGCATCTATTTAAGGAATGCAGCTGCCAGAGACTTTTCTTCTTTAAATTAATCAATTAATCCAATTCTGTCCTCACAGGTTGCTATCTTTGCTGCTCTCCTAGATTTTATATTCATTTGTTTCTTTAACGTTAGCTCTCATTATTTAACTGGCTCTCCAGAGGCCTCACCATTATTCAATATAAAAACCCAAAACAAAAAGCCAAAAGAGTAATTGACATGCATAGATCTTACCCATCCCAATGTTCATTCATTCTTTTTACACCATAGAGCAGTATACAGCTGGAGTTTGCAATCCACCACATTTACTCAGATCTTGTAAAAAAAACCTCTGGTGGTTCCCTAACTTCCATTTGTGCAGTTGATTCTGAGTACAGTATATCTTTTTGTCAATTATTTTATCTCTTCCAGTCAAGTCCTCAACATTCCAATGCCCACAACTGTATGCTGTACAATCTAGTGATATGTGTGTATTTACCTTAGCATTTTTTTTCTTCATATTCTTTAATTCCTGGACTCCTGCTATCTACAAAGAAGAATTACAGGTTGAGTTCATCACTATCCTCTTAAAAACATGGTTGCAAGAATTACTTGGGAACTTTTACAGCTTGTAAAATGAATGTGTAAAAGGCAATATAAAACTATAGGTATTTTGACCATAAAATTGATTTTATTTTTGGTGTACTTACAAGATCAGTGATTTGGTCCTTGAAAACAGAATAGAAGTTGTTGATAGCCTTTCTGCAAATGTTTGATTCTATGCTTTGTCTGGAAAAGTCAGAGGGACAAAACACATTTGGTTTAGTAAAGGGGAAATCTCATCCAAACCCCTTCCTTTGAGTAACAAATAAAACCCAAAGTTAAGCAGCTGGATAACTACAGATCTTTCAGATACTAGCAATAGCTACATGTCCACCTTGAGAAATATCAGCTGAGATGTGCTGTTCATGGTTGGAAAAATATCAAATCCCTGGAGACCATGTCAAGATCACATGTGAAGAAACATTTGTATCATAGATACTTAATAATGATTAACATCAGAATGCAACCATGCAATACTGATTCCCTAAAGGACAGCCCATTAGCAAAAGCATGGGTATTTCTCTTTAAAACTTTGAATATCCAGTCACAGGAAAGCAGAATGTTTACCTGTAATTTGCTGCTATCCTCTCAACTTCAGCCAGAACAACATCCAGTTCTGTAATATCTTGAGGAGACCTCTTCAGCTCTTTGGGACACCAAACCTGTACAGAATGTGGGCCATCCACTGGAATGACAGCATGAACATAAGCCTTGCACAATTCAGGTGTACAATTTTACAAAGGTGTTACACTTTGTAAAAAAAAAACCTCTTGTGCCCACCATCAAAATAACCATCCAAAAGTTACGAGTAATTTAACATGAAATTTGAGAAGAGGAATATTCAAATTATTTCATCTGTCTTTGCCTAAGCAAATCTGATAATTTACCTGGAATTGGGATGATGAATGATATGTAACAATTCTTATTCTTCACTGATTCAAGCAAGCCCAGGAACACAACAGTAAACTAAGTAATAAACTACATAGTGTACTGTAGGCATGATTTTTTGTGTTAAAATCATGCCTACAAAAATCTATTACCCTTAGAATTACATTATTAGAATTTACAACTTGCATTACCTCAAAGACTGATGAGCTTTTATATTTGTATACATTCTTTCATTAATACCATATATGCTTCAAAAACCCACTATATACATTTCTTTAAACTTTGCAATAGTACTATAAACCAATTCCACAAAAAGCTAAACCATGTTTCTTCACACACTCCCCTGTGTAAATCTAGTACTAAAACGTGATGGGGTTCTGTTCAAAGAAAGCAAGATGACACAAGAGACAGTTTCTTCCTACTGAAAAATGCCACTGCCTTGAAGCTCCCTGTCCCAAGGGTCTTTACACGCACAGCTGTGCCTGCACTGCTGCAGTGCAGGGGCACTCCAAGTTCTGCCCCACAGCTGCTGCTCCAGGCTTCCAGACCAAGGAATGCACTGACATCTCCTACAGTTTCACAGCCATGGCTCCAGGCTTGCCTTCAAAGGAAACCAGGCTGACTTAAGAGGTATAATGCCCATCCATGCTTTGCCCCTTCAGGGGAGGAATAGGTAAGTCCAGGGCTGCAAACCATGGGGATCAAATGGGGGTCTATTCCAAAACTGAAACTAAAACTTCCCATTTCAAGAAGAACTACATTCCAGAAATGAAAACCATTGAAAAACTTTAATCTTGAATGAAGAAAAGCTATATGGGAATTCTGAAAAGTGTACTTTACCAGAAGCATCTGATGTGCTCTCCTCTGAAGGCTGCTTCTGTTTTGCCTGGAATTGAGTGGTATTCAGAGTCCTCTGTGAAAAAGCAGATAAATTTCCAGAATAAACCCGAGGTTTATTCATCTAAACTCCTGAGAGATGACAATTAGGCAGAATGCAGAAAGCATTTCCTGACTGAAGCATCAGTAACATTTCCTTTGGCCTGTTCCACCAGACCCAGCCCAGTGGTCACTCTGTTGCAGGACAGCAGCTGCCTGACCACACTGGCCACTGACCCATCAGCCACTGTCCATGCAGCAGGGCAGGAGACATCCTAAGGAGCTTCAGGACCCTTGGTCCAGCACAGTCATTGCCCAGGATTAACATTTCTCTGATCAACAGTGCCTGCTCACCCTCCTTCTCACCCACATTCTGTCTCAGTCCTTTCTCTACTTTGACTACCTTGTGACACAACAGCACTTGTGCAAGACTGCTGCATGCATCCAGTCACTGATGAAAGACTAACACTCTGTGCTGAGTGTACAATTCAATAAATTCCAACACATAAAAAACTCCTGTTCCAGCTACTGCACAGCTTCTTTTATCATAGGTTACTTTCTTGAGACTGCAGACAGTTGACTCTTGCTGTATGTCTGGCAGCTAAGTGGGACAAAAGCATTTTATACTAATTGTTCAAAACCACTCATTCAAAACTGAATGGCTTTTAATTCTAACACATATTCAAAATTAATTTTATTAATATACTTTTTCCCATAAACCTGTTTTGCTTCAATACCAAACAAGTACAAAGGTTCCATCTAGTATGCCATTCCTAGAGAACATATATTCTAGCTATGAAGAAGGTAATTGAAAAAAGGAAATATACTCCCAAATGAGCAAGAGAATAGGCTACAGGATCCAGGAAGGCTTCTTCCCCCACCCCCCTCTAATGCAGGCATGGAATGAAGTAAAATAAAATTAAATTGACTGATAATACTCATGAAACTTTTTCAGTACCACAGTCTCCTTAAGAGGTTCCTCTGCAGCCTTAGCTGTGTTGAATTTCTGAACATCACCATTGGAGGGCTTTGAGTGACGTGGTTTTTTACTGGGAAAAGAAAAAATATACACTACTACCCTCTGAGGAAGGATGGTCTTCAATCATATACACAAAACCTTGTGTTTTGGGGAACATTCTGTACAGCTACGTCACATAGGAGTACTATTAAAGTTCTTATTTGAATTAAATAGCAAGACAATTTCAGATTTAAATAATATATGAGAAATATACTAACATTTGAATTAAAATCTTTAAAAAATCATTTTCGTCATTACATATAATTTAACCAGAACGCTTTTCCCTTTAAATCTTAAAAATCTAAAGATTAAATGAAATGCTGACAATTTCATTTTTTTTCCACCAGACGGTCTGTCTGTATTTTGCCTTTGTGGTGCCGAAACATGACCGAGTGCCTCGTTCTGTGAATGTTCCTCTCCATAAGCATCCACAGCAGTACTGTGCAAAGGGTGATCTATAAGGAACAAAAAATAAACCGTAAGAGCACTGCTCCCATCTTCTGAGGCAAAGAGCACTGACAGCCAGGAAGCATTTAGTTAGAATATTTGTGGATTGCTAACTAATAAAAAGGAAGTTCTCAATACAAGTATTATTTGGGCATTATGAAAAAGCATATAGTATAATATATATATAAAATACGTATTGAAAGGTTTCATAGTTTCTGTACCCATCCACCTGCTATTTCCTTATGAACCCAAAGGTAGCTCAGCATGTACACATGGCACAGAGCAAGCAAAATACTTGGTACAGTTTGTTTCAAGTCTCTCTTTGCTATGGCATACATAAACTTTCTACACATTTAAACAACGACTTTCTTTTTTTTTTTTTTAAATATAAATTTCAAGCTGTTTTAGTGGATGCTTGAGAAGGCAATTCCTGCTGCTACAGAATATTTGTGAATGGAGAATTCTTGAAGGTGGCTACCAAAATAGATTAGAACTCTGAGAAATTTAAGGTTTTAGCATGCCTTCCACAGTAAAAATTTCTTTTTTCAAGCACACTGCCAGAAAACTTTTGTGTTAGTTTACATTAGTGTCAGCAAGTATCCTTTTTACAGGCTAAACACATACCACAGAAATAAGGAAAAGAGCTCTTCATTTTGCAGTCTTGCCTTACAAACAATGCTTTTGCTAAATTGTTCTTTATAGCTCACTGTCAATGCTGTTCCTAAGTCACATTTACATTTCCACAATTTTCTCAGAGTAATAACTATTACAGTTGAAGAATAGCTTTTAACATTTTCTCTACAGCTTCCAATTACACTTGTTTTCAAAAAAAAAAAAAAAATACAGATAGATATAACAGAGGACTCCACAAAAGAGCATCTATGCCATCTAAATTGATTCTCTTGCTATGTATTGAGGCCTCAAGTCCAATAAAAAGCATGGAAGTGGTTTTAATCCTTCACCAAAAATTGTATGGCTTTATGTTATTTTTTAAAGTAGCATCTGAAAGCGGCAGAACAACACCCCTGCAAATGTCCAAGTTTGCTGCCATGAGTACTCTTACAATGGCAAAAATTTCACTTCATAATTTGGGCAATTTAAAAAAGAATAAGATATTGAACTTTGGTTTTTAACTGTAAGTTCTTATGCAACTGCAGTATTATGATGTGTGAAATTCTACCATTTGGACTAAAAAGGTGAAATAGCCAGTATTTTCCTAGTGACTTTTATTTGCACATACCACAGCATTATTCCTGTTACTTCCTAAATTATAGAAAATAACACAAAATCCCATCTGTCTCTCCTCTCCATTACTTACTCTTGCAAAGAACCAAAACTTTTTCCTAGGTAAGCACCTGAAGTATTTTTCCCATGAGGTTGGTTTGTGAAAATCATACATTAAATAACATTCAAGATAATACTAACCAAAGGAATCATCAAGCTCCTCAAGTTGATTTGTTTCTGCTACCTTCAATATCCTTGAGACATCTGGTTCCTCAAGTGGAAGTGACTTCCAAGGAAGATTGGAGTTGGCTTTGTGCTCCTGGATGGGTACAAAATTAACAGTCAGTTTACCCAGCTTTTTCAGTGTACAACAGATTAAATATGACAATGAATTTCAAGAACACATGGCTAGAAATACACTTAACCAGAACCATACTGACTCCTAAGTTATGGCACAAGGATTTGAAGCATATTTTTGGCTCAGGCTATGGAGTTTTTCCCCTAAGAGAAGTGATGGTACAAAATGTGTATGTTCTGCTATTTGATACCATGTTCCACTGTAAGCTTTGTCTTATTTCATAAAAGTGTAAAAGCTTTGAAATCTTATAACCCTCTATTACCTGGTTTCTATGATCTGTAGTCATTTTTCTTTTCAGGCATTAAAATATTTCTCCTTTCACTTCTATATCACATAAATTTCCATCCTTTCCATTAAATTGTCCAATTTAATTACTTTCATCGTAAGGAATTGAAAAGCTATAGAGTAACTTCTTATATAAAAAGTGGAATTTATAAATCAAGGATTACAGAGACACTTCTGTAAAGCAGAAGGGTAAGGGAGAATAACACTAGTTTATGAAACAGTCGTGGAAACTGTTGTGTGCCATTTGCAAAATGCATGAGTGACTTACCTCACTAATTTCTGCTTGCACCTGTAGGGTGAACTATATATAACCAGAGAAGACCAACCTCTGGAGCCTTTTAATTTTACCAGTGCTTAGCAGTGTCCCGGCATTTCTATTATAGTACCAAATATACACATCAACTACTTTCTCTATAAATCTTCTTTTATGAGATTGTTTTTAAACTTTTGCCTGTTTGAAAGTCAATAGCCAATTTTATGCTACTCCTAAAAGGAAAAAAGAAAACCCCACACGAGCACCCCAATCCCGCCCCAGCAGCAGGGACTGCACAGCAGTTCCCAGTGCAAATCAAGCCCTGCATTAACCCCTGTGCATCCACCTCCAGAGACAACGCCCTGACTGCACAGTAACACAGCACAGAACCACAGAATCTCCTGCACTGGAAGGGACGCAGGAGGCCCTGCACAGGACACCCCAGGAGTCACACCATGTGCTAAGAGAACTGCCCTAGAACAGTCCTTGAGCTGTCAGGCTGGTGCTGCGACCACTTTCCTGGAGAGCCTGGTCCAGTGCCCAAACACCCTCTGGGTGAAGAAACTCTAAATATCCAACCTCAACCTTTCGGGACAGTCCCCTTGGTCCCCTCACTGGTCACCAGAGAGAAATCAGTGTCTGTCCCTGCAATCCCCTTGGTGAGGAAGCTGAGACCACAGTGAGGTGTCCCCTCAGTCCCCAGCTGAACAGACCCGGTGCCCTCAGCCACTCCTCACACGGCTTCCCTCCAAGGCCTTTCACCTCGCCCTCCTCTGAACACTCTACAAAACCAAAACACTGGCTCTTTGAATTCTGCCCACACCAGCAAAACCTACCTTTGGCTTATAGCTGGTATTATTCTTCTTTATTTTCTTCTTTGAGGACATTTCGCTGCTCCGTGTATGCTGCTGAATACAAAACTCAGGATGAAGTTCGAGGAAAATTGTCCCCGACACAAATCGGCTTTCTCTGTGCCCGTACCTGGAAGAGAAAGGGAAATCTTTGTAACCTCAAAACTATCCTTTGTTACTTCAAGCAATTATGCTCAGCTCACTTCAAAAGCGGTAAAACCCACTTCCTTAGCCCAGACCGACGTGGAGGTTATATATTTATGTATGGATCGATGGATACAGCACGTATCAGTGAGGCGGGCGTATGAAAAAGATCAAGCGCGAAGCCGCAGCTGA